>JAFIDM010002131.1:57428699-57512962 GCA_023159025.1 Thereuonema tuberculata
TTTTAAGTGTAGATTATATGTTTTGGAAAAAGGAAAGAATTTTTTTTAGTTAGAACATTATGACCAGTAGGTCAAAGGATTTAGGAACCAAAAATTGCCAAAATCTATTGTCATTACAATAATCACGATAATTCAAAAGTAATTTTTTTTTATAAGAAAAATAAGGTTTTCGAAAACTGAAATTTTACTGGCAGGTAAACGTTATCAACTGTGATAAATAAACCACTGTTACAGAACTACATTATTATTACACTGAAAATATAGTAGCGTGAATTTACAATAAATTCCTAAATTCTTCTTTGGCACGAGTGTTTTCGGATGTAGCCATACGATCTTATTGAATATATCTTTAAATTTACACCAATTCATCTTTAAATTATGTTTATAGAATAATTTTAAGGTTTGAAAAAAATAATAACCACAAAAACTTTGTTTCAAATGAAAAAATAAAGTTGCTTTCATTCTATTTAAGTGTCTACTTACAATTCTATCTTTTACGATTTTTTTTAATTCTTTTCTTTCGTTAAGAATCAGGTTCTTTTCGTCTTGGACGAACGCTAGAGGGGTAGTTCTGATTTTTTTTCCATCCCACTCTTCCCTCCGGGAAGTGCAAAAATGAACTGATCTAAAGACTGAATTATTATTCCTCCTCTTCTCTTCTCTCCTTCGTATAAAAGACATGAGCAAAACAAAAGACCTTCAAGGAAAAGGAAGAGTTTGAATTTGTCAGTAGATTGAAATAAAAGACTTTTAGTTTGCAATTGACGTAGAATGGTTCGTTTATCTCCATCTCATTCTTAAGTTAAAAACAAATAGAAAGAAAAGAAGAAAGAAAAAAACTAAAGAGAATTACGATTCTTTGCTTCTCTGTTTGTTCTTCTAAATTATCTCCCACATAACAAACGTCATATCTTGCCAATCCTTTACATTTTTATTTGAAACGACAAGAGGATGATTTTGAAAATTTTTAGGAAATTAAAAAGACCAAAAAATTTATTTTTACGCATATTATTAGTTATTATTGCAAATAAATCTCACTGGGAAGCTTTACCTAAAAAAATAGTCTTATTGTAGTTCAAAACTCAGAAGAATAAATGTTTTATGGCTTTGTTTTACTATTGATTTTTTTACTTAAGAATAAATAAAAGTGAATGTTAGTCTTCTGATCAAGATCAGAAGACATAGATTCCCGTTTTGTCTGGGGACAAGTATCATTAAAATCTCATTAGCAACAATGACAACAATCGCAACAACAATCGCAACAATTGCATCTCTCGCAACAATCGCATTTATAGTAATAAGGAAGTTAAGGCAATATCAATTATATTTTCATAGACGTATCAGAAGATGTTGCGAAGCATTGTGATTGGCTTACTAATCGCTATCCCTACCTTGTTTTATTGTTTATTCTATATACACATTTGATCCTCTGACCTTTACGATCAATTTTGTGAATTTTGCATACGATTGTACATATGGTACAAATTTTGATTTTTTTTTTTCACATAAAAGCTACATTTTTACTATTTTCTCCCCATTCGTAAATTTAAATAAGATACTATGACAATTGTTATACTTTACATTTAAAGTAAAAACCAATCAAAATAATCCACGATCGGCATTTGTGAAGTCAGGAAAGCTGACGAAATACCTGATGCAATATAAGCAGGGTGAATACTTTTTTTCATCAACTCAAAATGTTAGATTGAAACAATGTCACCAGTTTTGTTTAATTACGATGAAAAGATCACTCCCTATTGTGAAATCTTAGTTCTCGATTATTTCAAAGACCTTAATTGATTAAAACTGTTCTTCCAAATTCATCTTTAATCACTAAGGATATCCCGTCATAGTCATATTTTTGTAAGTACTTTAGATATCTAGTACGAAGTGTGTTTGCAATCGATCACTTAGATGACTATTAAATCATGATAAATTTCCACGAGAAGGAGAATATCTTTCGATTAAGTCATATTTTTATAGAAACTAATTCTTGTTATTTATCCGGAACTAAACTCTCCTGATATATAGAGAATTCAAAAATGAGGTTTCCCAAATGATATGATTTTAATTCTCCAAAATGCAAACCAACTATTTTTCTCCTTTTTATTATTTAAATTGTGCGAAAGTTGACAAGCTAAAGTTCAATTTTTCTTTTATTTTAAGAAATGCTTATAAAAATAAGTTTGAATGCAAAAGAATATTAAACCGAAGTTCTCAAGATAAATTTTCTTAAGATGGAGTGTTCTTGAAACTAGGTTTTCTTAACGATGCCTTTTAAATAATTCTGGCCATGGAATGCTGCTGTTTATCCTTGGCTGAACACTCCAGAATTTTTGGGCCTTTTTCAGATCGACTGGGGCCCCTCAGCCGTGACCATAGATTCCATGCAGCGCAAGCTTCTCTTGTTGACGTGAAAGGAATGCGTTCTGGAGACCAAGGTCTGCGGGGGTGTCTAACGTGGCCCGCTGGCACTCTGCCATCGTTTTATGAAGCTACAAATTGACTCCCACACCCCCTCTACGACCAGTGGAACAAGCCCGTCTTCTGCCCAAACAATCATGGCCTGCCATTGCGTCAGAGGCGGGGAGGGGCGAAGGGTTGGGAGCGCTTGTTTTTCCATTGGAACTGCTCCAACAGTGTCAAGCATCACTGTCAAATTCCCATTCAAATCGCAAGCATTAAGTTTAAATGAGCGAACAGGTAGAAAACGATATAGATACAGTTCGGAAACAGTGTCTCAAACCTAAAATCACTTACAAAAATGGACTCTTCCTTCTTCCATAAACGAATTACGACAAAATAATCATCCTCTTATGTTTCAGTAACATTTTCAGGAGACATACCAAGTGTTTTCAAAAAATATCAAAGAAAATTTTAAGATAAAAATCTGAAGTAGACGAAGAAAATAAAATTTTAAAGCATTTTTTTTAAAAAAAGTCATTAAGAAATGTCAATTTAAATTTCTTTCAAAACAGTTTTAAACATATTTTTACACTAAAATTTCTTCCCCTTAGTATTTTTTTTTCATAATACTATATATATTACCGAAATAATGTCAGAAATATTTAAGATTTTTAAATTGTACTAAAAACTCGTTTATTCAAATCGCGTTTATCCGAAACGATTTTAGCATATTTTAAAAATACCGAAAAACATTTTTCCGTCGCTATTAAATGAATATTTAATAGCGTACACAAGAGATTATTTAGCTGTAACTATGTAACTGTAACTCTATTATTAACATTAATGTACAGTGATTAATGTAATTAATATTAATAATATGTATAATTCATGATAAAATAAAAGTTCATTTTTACCTGTGCTGATTATTCATAAAGTTTAAACAGGTGTGCCGCCTTTGATTTTGAACTTTATATATAATTCATGTTTGATACAATATAGTCCGGATTATCCAAAATGGGGGCGGTCCCATCAAATTCGGATAAACGAGTTTTTAGTGTATGAAAAACGTATTGAAATTAAAACGCACATGACATTTATATTATCAAACTTTGTCCTCAAATATAAAAATAATTCAAAATAGTAAAAGTAATTTGTTCTCTTAAATGACATTTACTTTTAATAAATTTAATTGATTACTACATTGCTTGCTTTCTAATATTACTGGTAATAACAGCTATTCTTATGATAATTATATAATGGTACTGGTTGTCTTTCTTTTTCTTAACAGAAATATCGGATTTTACATTTGACTTTCGAAATATTATTGCCGATTGCTAGAATGCCAACAGTGCTATGAAGTTGATTGGTGCTGAATTAGAAATGTCTGCTGAATTGAAGGAATAAGCTATACTCTACAAGTCAAATAAGACCGCTGAACTTTAAATGTTACAATTAAAGCAAGCGTGTTTAATTTAACATTTTACGAAATACGTATACCAGTAAATAAATTATTTGTTCTGGATAGAGCTTTAATTTTTGGGGGGGATTTAGTAAAGAGAACTATCAAACGTATCAAAAATCTATTCAGTCTTTTTGTCATATGGACATCTGTATCGTAAATTTTTAAATTTCTGCACAAAGAAGAAAAACAACAAAATCCTTTAGGTGTATAGATAAATCTTTTAACTTATAAGTTGTCTCGACATGTATTACGTAGGTTATACTGGTATATATTTAAAAAAAAAACTCGGTATTGGATTAGGAGGATTTTCCAAAGATTTTCCAAAGATTAACCAAAATTGTTTAATAATGTAATTTGGCAAGGCACAAAGAGGAAGTAAATATGGAATTCGTCTCAGTATTTTTATATATAATCTTAGTAGAATCTAGATGACTTGATGTATTATTAAGGGAAGTAAATAAGTAATATTTGCGTCCCTACACCTTTTAGGTAAAAAAGGAGGTAAATTCTAGATTACGAAAAAAATACTAATGTTTAAACGATGTTAATAACAATAATAAAAAAATTGTTTTTTGCTCGATCATTAAAGGCTTCATGAGTGTAAATGAATGGAAAAACTTAGGAAAAGGAAGAAAAAGATATAGTATACTAATAGGCAAAATGATTAAATTATTTGATTTTCCTGTAATTAAAAACTAGAAACTAAAAAAAGAGTGTAAATCGCTTCATCCCAGTGAAATTAAACTTTAAAAGATAAGATGATAATATTAATAATAATAATTTCATATTTTAATCACATTGATAGTTGCTTTGTGCTCTTCTCTGCGATTCTCTCTATATTGAATTACATTTTTGGGGATTTTTTTTTTTTTGTGAATATCAATACTAATGTTAGATTATCTGACTTCTTTGCAATCGATTGAAAATCAGAATCTCCATTTCTTATTGATGGTTAGTTAAACATAATTACAATGTTTTGACTTAAGCGTCCTATTAAAAAAAAAAATTGTTGGATGTTTAAGACCAAGTGGTGTTGGCAAATGGCCGGTTAATTATTCCAGTTTAGGTTATAGCTTCCGTTTCCGCCTTTGGGGTCTCTGATGTGGGTTTTTTTTTATGGAGTTTTATGCCTTCTTTCACTGCCCCAGCTCTCCCTGGTGATTATCCTCGCTCCCAGCGGTTCGTATGACCTAATAAATTGGGCCCCCAAGATATCCGAGAGAACTGCTATGGGTGGAATAAAGGCAGAAGGGAAAAAGGGTCTAGGGAGGGGATAATCGCAACACCCGCTTAGGATTAAGGAATTAGATGTGTCATGGGTACAAACATCCCCACTGCTGACAAAAACAGAACAACATATCTATGAGGGAAATATGGCGGGGATTAACAGAAAGCAAATGGCATAAAAATACATATTTATATGTGTATCAGATCCTAACCACAGTCTTCTAAGCTTACAAGTTCATCAGTACATTCTTGCAATCATAATAAAATAAAATGTTATGATATGAAAATAACATTGTTAAAGAGAATTCCAAGTAATGCTGCATTGTTGTAATTAAAATAAATAGTTAACATTTGCTATACAACTTTCACTACACTTCAATGCATTCCACTAAACTCTACAATTCATTGCATTACTAATATACTACATTATTTTTCTCTATTGTATATTTTCAGTTTTCCTCTACATTCCAAATACACTTCAATTTACTTAGCTGCACTTCACTATACTGTACTACACTATCAATTATAGAATAAGGTTAAAACTCTCATGTTTAATAATTTAGTCCTCAGAATTTCAGAAATCACTGCAATAACACTATGTTGGGTTGTTTTTTTTTGTAATGCAAAAACAATTTTAATATAATTACAATTATCCTTATCTACAGTCAGTTCACGTCATCATTTTCTTCATATACTGAAAATATACTTCATCTTCAATATTTTGACCTTTTTTATTATTTGACATTGGCTCTATACTAATTTTTTTATCATTTTTCCTTTACAAATTCCAAACACTCAGAACTTGAGATAATTGTTCAGATGATGTGTTCAAATTTCTTTTAATTGTATGAAGAGATCAACTTATGATTCATCTCAGCTGATAAGGGTGTGTTGCTGGGAAGCCCAACATCAAAAGCAACCCCAACAATTTCCAATTGCCTGAGGCTCTTACTTCGCAACATAAAATTTAGTTATAAGTTCACACGAACAAGAAAGTAAAGTAGAAGTATTTACAGACGATCTGTAGTTTCATTATTAAAAATATTATATCCATAAATACAATACTGCTAAAAAAATAAAATTCCTTGCTTGTCTGGACTATTAAAAAAAAAAAAAAACCTCAGTGAAATTTTTTCTCGAGAAAGTTTATTTTTTTTTGGAAATTTCTAGAAATATTATACTACACTACGTTTTACCTGAGGTTAGGAAACTTAAATATTATGAGTCAGTTTACTTATTGTAGTACGACAATTGTAATTCAACTATTTTATTCTAAGTTATTTTAATTTTTACAATTGTGACAAATTCAGTCCTCTTCATTTTTAAAAGCAATTAAATATAGGCCTACTTAAGCAAAGTAAAAATAACAAAGTAAAAAAAAAAACTCTATAAATATAACCCCTTTTTATTCTATTTTTTCATTCTTAAAAAAGTAGTTATTAAATCATTTCACTGAATTCACTATTAAGTAAAAATTGTTAAATTAATTTTCATTAATCAATTTAGTCATAATAGTGCAAATTCTCTAATATTATAACTGCCTTAAAACAATATTTTATTGTCTTTTAGATCTTTTACTTTAATAAAATGTTTTTAATAATATGAAGAAGATTTCAAGTTTTCATAATAAAGGAACGTTTAGCTGAATACAATGTAGTTGTAAATTTGTTTGTCAGCTCTGTTTTTAATTGTCTATTAATTTGTTTACAAGTAGTCAACTAATTTCAATAACACCAAATGAAACCTTAATTTCAACCAAGCATCCAAAAATAAAATCTGTTTTTAAAACCAAAATTCTCATGGAATTTTTATTATTATTCATGGAATAAAATATTACATGTCATAATTATTAGCTCGAATATTAATTCATAAAAAAATAATTATAAAATTAATGCAAATTTGAACTAAAGATAATTGTTTAGTATTTCAATATTATCGGAAAACATTAGCCTACATTTACAGGAAAATATACTAAAATTATTTTGACATGAAGTCGTAAGAAATTTTTAATATGCTTTAATTGAAGTTTGCAAAAACAAAACCAAAAAAAAAAAAACGAAGGAAAAGGTAGAAAAACAAAGGAAAAGGTACTATTTCTACTTTTCCTTTGTTTTTTCTTTAATTGCACTGAAACCATTACTACGATTGCTATTATATTCCTCTTATTGTAAAAAGAACATCATACTGCAATAAATAATGCAGCCAGCAGAATTGAAATTGTTTTGAATTGGCGAGCAATGGTCAACTGTCTACATGTGAAGAGCACTCGAAATGAAAAAGTGAAGCGTAACAAATAAAGAGGATGTCTACGAGTGAATAGATAAGCAGAATTCGATTTAAAACTGAAGTTAATTAATGCTGGCTTTCTCGAATCGCGTTTGTGATTGGTAGAAATAAGCCTAATTCGACGAATGGACGCTAATGCAAGATTCATCGTTTCACCGACCGGAGTTTAATGTCTCGAATGAGGAATGTTTTCTCATTGACTTCGATGGACGCCACTCATTCATAAAATGGCGGGAAAAAGCTTGGGTCGATCCCCGTCGAGATCCGCTGAATGAATCCACGGCGTTCGATCCATCTTAGCGCTGGGACAGAGGTGGTGCCTTCCGTCAACTGTAAACACAAGAGCTACGGCACGATTTATGGTTGGTAGGTTGCTGGAGGCTTTTTTATGCTATTTAAACACCTCGTTACATTACCAATTGCGATAAAAAAAAAAGATACGAAATAAATATTTTATGTAATATACTAACCAATTTGCTACAGAATTAAAGAAGAAGTGTTGAAGCGTTTACCACAATTGCGACACTTTTTTTTTTCTACTTTTTTAAAGATAGATTGTAGAACACTAAGTTACTTGCATCAACATTCAAAAACTTTTCAGTTATCATTTCTTCAATAGTCTGTTTCTGTTTATTTGTTTCAGAGTTCGTTAAAGCTCTGTTATTAGAAGCCACCCCTGAAATCATATTTGGCAGCATCCTTTCAGTTGGGCAAGCGTCGTATCTTACGATATTTTTGTCTTTGAAAAGGCGTTACGTGCCCTTCTATTGAATGGAAACATAGTTTCTTAATTTGTTATTTCTGCATAATTGTTCACATTTTGATCTGTCAAAAGTCACAATCACGATTTAACTAGCGGTGGAATTTCTCAAAAAGTTACAAATGAAATAAAATATCCTGTGTATAAAAATTTAATATTGAACTGAAAACATCAAATTCAGTTAAAATATCAGCTATTTGTTTAATGCTTTTTTTTTAAGAAGCTTTATTATCAGTACAGTGTCTCTTTGTCCACGCATACAACAAGAAAGTGTATTAACAGATTTTGATGAAAATTGGTATTGGGAGTCAAGATGTTGAAATAAAATTCAGGAAATTTCTTCAATCTCATTAAATGTTCATTAATCAGAATAACGAAATTTAATCAACGTTTAAAATCTATATAACCAGCATTGATGTTTCTAGGTATCACCTCTCGTCGGTTGAGACGGGCCAAAAAGATCTGAAACTCCTATGCTTTTGAAAAATGATAATTTTCCTTCTTGCAATTTGTAATTAAAGAAGAATAACTGTAGATTTATGCTACTGTTACCCTTAACACAACTTTTCTTATATATTTTTAATGCAGCAAATAACAAGAGAAACGTAAGATTGTTTCCCAGATTGGCTGCAGCCTCAAAGCAGGCCAATGAGCTGTAATAGTCTCAAACCAGTTTCAATAACGCTCAGTTTTTATTCAACAAGTGCTCCAATACCATTTTAAATGAAGATACGATTTCTCTCAATTGTAAATTGAATTACAGCGCATATTGACCAAATAGAAAAAAATAACAAAAAGAAAAACCTTTTCTCTAAGAAAAATAAACTTACGAAGAATTAAGGTAAAAAAAAAAATCAATAGCTTTCATGTCGTAATCACGATTTAACACGACTTCCTTCGTGAAGAATTATCACCAAGGTAACATAAAAATTACGAACCTCTTTTCAAAAGATGTTTAAATTTGAATTTATAAAAGAATTTTCCCTGTTGCTAGGCAACGTGCTTTATTATGGTTTAAAAACGGAAGCCCCCTTGGATGAGAAATAATTAAAACGCATTCAATTAATACAAGAATTAACGGTATCGATCCGCGGAGTACACACAAAAGAAAGCAGAAAACTCCCACAATTTGATAACAAAAGGGACTCTTTCTTCACTCGGAGACATAATTTGTGATTAGATCAGTTTTGCTCCACCGCGAAATAATTGAACCTAATTTCAAACACGAGTTAAATAATTTTGTTAGAATCAAATTGAATAGCGAATGATAATAAGAGTCGTAATTGTCTATTAGCTTTGTATTTACCGTTATTTACGATAATATTTGCTCGTAAATTAAAATTGGAAGGAAATCTCATTACAAGCAAAAAAACTCATATGAATTTTTTTTTTTAATTTTGTGTTTAACTCTGAAGTTCAAATTAAATTTTAATCATTCAAGGCGAGTTTTTTTTTTTTTTTTTTTTTTTGCCTAAAACTTTGGAAAAATGAGGTCTATGAAATCGTTGCGTCTGCATGTATGTGTGCCGTTTTCTCTAATAACTTTTTAAACCGGCGAATGGGTTTTCTTGAAAATTGACTTAAATATTTATGGATCTAATTTTTCTGTTTGAAAATTTTATCGTTTGAGTCTCTGTCAAGAAATTTGCACGTAAAAGAAAAGCATTAAAAGCAAAAACAATGAATTCTATCGATATCCAAAGAAATGCAAATTAATATATTTTATTACTCCATGTCATTTCCACTCCCGTTGATTAAAATTACTTACATTTAGGCTATTTCAGTAAGTATTTGCGGATCTCATTAATTTTCAGATAAATTTAAGAACCGTTTGAGTAATCTGTCTTACAATTTGCAAATCAATGAAACCTTTACTTTGTATCGTGTCTTCAAAGATTTGAAACAAACAAAAAACAAAGGAAAATACAAAACATAATAACTTAGATAAGAAGCTTCAAATTCTCTCAAGAATATTTAGTTAAATTTGATTCTCAATGAAATTACTCAAACGTTATTGAGTATAGAAATATACATATTTCGATTTCTTATATATAGAAATCGGAATATCCAGTTAAGAAATACAAGACTTTTACAATTCGAATATTCGTAGGGGGATGGATGGGAGGAATTTAGATTTTCACAATCCTATCTTGAATTCTCATTATAAATAATATTAAATAATAGTGATAAATAATATAAAGTAGGCGTAATGTTAAAAACTAGGAATGCTAAAAAGAGCTTGAAACTTCCTTTTTTTTGTTTTGTTTTTTTCAAGTTGGTGAAACTAAACGAAACGTTTCCGTCTCTGTCAGTTATTATAACAACTATTCATTTTTTAAAAACTAACTTTTCCATTCTCAAATCTTAATTCCAATTAGTTTTAAAACGATTACACCAAAAAATAAAAATCCATTTTTGTACATTTTCATCACCTTCCCGCCCAAATTGCCACAGGGATGTACACGAAGAAATTTTCAAATGTGAATGATAGATCGCCTATTACTCATAAATTTTCAAGCCAACTTTAAAGAAGATCGATTTCCTGGTTCAAACATTACTGAGAGTGCATCACGTTCGCTTTGAAATAGAAACTAATTGAATATTTTATTTTATTAAGTGATTATATCTGCTTTAATAAAGCTATATGAAAAAGTTATATGTTTTCCTACAGTATTTCTTAATGTAAATACTAAGCAGTTTCGAAATACTTTTGTTTTTACACCAATTATCTTTTACATGTATTCTTTGTAAAGAATAAGTTTTCATCTTGTAAGCCAATAAAAATGTTTTGTTCCTTGGACAAGGACTGTATCGTTGCTGTGATGACCTCTTTCCCCTTCGTGATCCAAGACAAACAACACGGACAGATTCCTTACATATAAATAAGGAATATGTGTACTAACAGTGACGAGTAGCCGATTGCCATGACAACGAGAATAACAAGCGTTAGGAGACATGCGACCAACACGGCACCGAAGTTATTGATGGCAAAGGGACAGAGATCTGCAAAAAAGGAAATTTAACTTTGGTATTAGCAGAATCTTACCAGGAAAAAATTTAAAAAAAAAAATTGAGCGAAAAAAAATTGATAAAAAAAATCTAAATCCTATTGTTGTCCTGAATGACAATTCTTTATATAGTTTAGTTATAGGTACAATTTTCCTGAGGGAAGCGAAGTTCCAAAATTCAGCATCTCTATATCCGTGTTCCCTTCCTCTTGTAATAATTTTAAAACTGCTGAACAGATCATCTTCTAACCTGGCATTTATTGACAAGAGATGATCTAGTTTTTGTATTTGAAAATTTTTCTGCATGGTCCTCTGTCGAGAAAATCGCGCGTCGCGTTGATTTTAGGTATTCGTAACATTTTCGTCAAAACTTAAATCACAGAAGTCGCACTTAATTGGCCTCAGATTTTTTCCATCTTTCCTATGTGGCTAACAATGACGTATGCAATGACGTAACAATGAATTTTACTTAAAACTATTCTTTATTCACATTGACTTAATAGAAAGAAAATGTAAATCAATGGCACTGTTAGCCGTCTAACAATGGTCCGCAGAAATCAGAGGCGGTATAAGGGATATTTTTCCTCAAATGTCTTATTTTCTTCTTTAAACGAAAAACAAAACAAAAGCATCAATGCGCTGTCTTGTATCCAGTACAGCAGGACCGCACTGTCTTGATGGTCCTCTAATGCAGCCCTTTATAATCTGTGTTCGTTACGCTCGGCGCTTGCCCCGCTCTTTCGGCGGTTTGTCGGCATGACGCGCTCAACAGAGTCGTGTTCCTCATCATTTTATACAATGTTACGACGCAATTATTTAAGGTAAGCAAAGTACACATGTATAAAATAGGTATTACATATTCATTTCACTTTTTAATCATTTTTTCGGTATTGTTACGCACTTAATATATGTTTTCTAACTTTTATGTGCATTTGCAAGTGAAAGAAAAGGGCTATGGTCCATTCTCGGCAGAAGTCTATCCTTTCTCTACCTACCCTTTCATCTGAACCTTTCATCCTACTATATTAAAGTATCTATGGTTACTAGTATCATTAAACACACAATAGCGCTTCCGTTCTTTAGCCTCAACAAAACTTACTCGCACTGTTTCGTAATTTGACTGGTTTCTTATTACTCCAAGCGGTTTTTTTGTGTGTGTGCAAATGACAAGTACTCGTCAAATTGTCTACGCTTGGAGTGGCCTCGCCTTTTAATTTCATCATCTTCTCATGGAGGAGGCTCTCACAGATGGAAATTTAATTAAGGTTAAATAGGTGAGTCGCAGGTTACGCATTCGGGTCACTTGAGTCCCTTTCGCATGAAAATTCGGATATTAAAGAGAAATAAGACTTCACAAGCATTCTTATGAAATGAACGAGGCATGCGCAAAAGAGCTCTCAGGCTCACACTAAAATGGGCAAGGGATTGTTACTGCTGACATTAGCTAATAACTTCGTAAATTTTTCAGTGATTTCAAAACCATTTTTGAAGAGACAGAACATGTATGTAATGTTGGCATTTATGTCTAAATATTTAAAAGTTATATAATTTTTAAATCACTAATTTAGCACATTTTTATTTTTTCTTATGCAAAAATTGTGAAAATTAAATATGCATTATTGGACAATAATGAAAAGCACAATCTAATTACTTTTTTTTTCTTATTTGCTACGAGTTACTCAAACATAATAAAGTTATCTAAAGAAAAAAAATAAAGTAATGACGTCAGTTCATTGTAATATCTTCAAGTAGACTACCTAACTAAGCAATTCTCAAACGGTGAGTCGCTCACGACTGGAAAAAAATATTTTACAAGCAATTTTACACATACAAACACATATGTTTGATATATGTTGATATATATATATCAAATTTATTTATTTAGTTTTTGAAAATAACAACAAAGCATTATTTTCAAAATTAGAAAATAAATTGGAAACATACCAAAAGGAAATCGACAGCTCAAAAAAATTGAGAAGCACTCTTGTAATTAATATCAGTAGCTAATAATCGTATATACTCACAGCGTTAAGATACATTTTAAGTACAATTTGCTTTTATAGTTATTAGAACTATTGGATATTATCAATTATACACGTAACTTTTCATTCCTGAATTTTAAGTTGTTTATTAAAATCAAAATGTAGATCGCTTGTTAGAACAATGTACTTTTTGTGAACTCGTCTGCAAATTTTGCACGTTAAAGTTATAACATTCAAAATATTATAATTTTTTTTAAGTTATAATAAAAATTTTAAAAAAGGTTTTTAATTTCCTGCAAACTTCGTTTTGAATTTCCTTATTGTTTCTAACGTTAATAACTGATTCATAATGTAATTTTTTCTTGATGAAGTACTTCATTCCAATTACAAAAATTGTATTTTAATTTGCCCTTCTAAGTTACAGTTCTTTTTTATCAAAAAAATAAATAAATAAAGCAGGAAAAGTTGTTATTAACTTCTATTAAGATTTATTGAATTCAGATAACCGCCAAACCTAAGTTCCAGGTTAGGACCACTTCTGAAATCTGATTTTTAAGCTAACATATCACTGACGCTTATTGTAAATAAAGGCACTAAGGCACTAACTAGGGTTTTCTATTAATGTCTAAAGCTTTTTATTGTTATTGTTATCTAATGTTACCCACTGAAACTGAGAATCACTGTGTTCTGTTATCATCGCTTCCCAAATGCTGTTAATTATGATGTGTTATTTTCTGTTCTATTCTCTTCTTCTGTTTCCCGCACTGCCTGAGGCTTCCTTCGTCCCAATACCGTCCTGTCATCCAATGGGTTCCCAAGGGGGATATAAACAAATACCCATCACCTTCAGCCCTCCAATGGCTGCATTTAATATGGGGACGAAAATGGTCAGCCCCCTTCCCAAACCCCCTCCGGGGTCAAACTTAATATGGATGAAGATGGTCACCTGGTAGGTTCTCCCTTTGATATATCACTTGGCTCGGGGATCTTCTTCTATCGATTTATATTCCAAGAGAAAGTGGTCTCGAGACTATAATCATCTCGTAACTACTTTCCCCCCAAAAAAAGTTACACATAACAAATCCATTTGGTGCTTTGTAAAAGAAATAATGAAATCCTAGCAAAAACAGAAATTGAAACCACAAACCAAATGTATAGATATTTCAATTTCTGCAAACCTAAATTAAATTTTAAACGGAAATGATGGATTAATAATAAAAAACTTGAAAAAAAAATAAATTCGTCGTTGTGAAATTTCTTGAAAATCATGTGATTAAAAACATATCTTGTACCAATTTCTGTTATTTAAAACTTTTCCAATTTCCTTTTTTCAAAAATATAGCACACTTTTTTATTTCTTTATACGGTTTTCGTTAAATAATTACTTCACACATTAAAGTTGAGTTTATAACTTTTTTAATTATTCAAACTACTTCTTATTTAATTATTTAGTTTGAATAATCTATATTACTATAATATTTTTATTTCTCTATCTGTCTGGCGCAATTGTTAATTTCCTGTGAAAAAAATTACTACACTCAAACATTCACGACGGGAATCGAACCTTCAACCTTTTGATCCGAAGTCAGACGTCTTTTCCACTAGGCCACGGGGACCACATTCAAATTATTGTTTCTTATCACTCCCTTTGTGTGTGTGTGTGTATGCGTGTGTGTGTGTGGCGCAATGAGAGAAGAGCCAGAGAAAAAATAAAATAAGTCTTATTTAAATAGTATCATTTTAGCATTTATTAGTCTTATTTTAAACTTCTTTATATATTATTCGAATTTAGAATTGTTTAACAGTCATCTGTGGTTGTGTTGAACGTATATTGTATTTTTTTAATTAAATTATCTAGAAAAATCTTCCATAATCTCAATTGTCATATCTCGTGTCAAATATCCTTACAATTCCTCAGACTGATTTTAATGTGCTAGGCAAAGAAGGATAATTTGCTCCATATACTTTCATTATAGCATGAATTTACAAAAAAAAAAAAAAAAACCTAATGTATTTATCTTGCAAAGTGAAACGAACTGAGCTCTCAACCGTTAAGTGATAAAGAGTTTGGGTTATGACGTCAGTGACTTCAGTACGCTTACAACACAAATGTATAAATTTATGATAAGCTGACGTTGAATTTTGAAAGTGTGGGAGTGCAGGGGATATTTTGGAACTACGCTAAACACTTAAATAAAAAGCAATAAATAATTGATTTAGGAAATAAAAAAAGCAGCATCATTGGTCATCTTATGGCTGACTTAATTATTAAATTATAATGGTACAGCAACTAATATATTTGAAAGCTTAAATAATTAAATCTTAAAAATCTTAATTTCATCTTTAAAAAACTACATGACATAACGATTCTCAAATTGATTATGTTTCCGTCGATAAAAACTTCGATTTTTGAAAATTTAATAGCCAAAATTAGATTTTCTCAAAACAATTCCACATATTATGAATATTTGTAGGTAATTTTTGTTTACTCTCTATCCAGTTTCCATCAAAAAGCTATTTTCTATGGTCTGAGAGACGTTTGAAAACGTTACTTAATCTGGTTGCACAGAACTCTTATGCTTATTTAAATATACAATTGTTATAGATAAAATATTTTTTTTTATTATTTTATATTTTCTTTGGATAATTACAATTAAAAAGTCAATGTTTGAAATTAAGATTCTTTCGGTAATTAATTATTCGTATATAATTTTATATTAAAAAAAAAAAAATAATAAAGAAAATCTGTAATTCATCATGAGAATGTTGTTGTTGTAACTGGGAACCTCTGAAGAAGTTCTGCGTGTGTTTAATCTAGTGCTATGTTAAACGAGTGCAGTGACAGACTATTGGACAACCCTTAATTGTCAGGCGTTCGCTCATTGGTATTCATTTTCCTTCACCTTAATTACCTTGACAGACCTTTCAAGAAGCAGCGGTCACACAAAGAGACGTTGGCAGAATTGATGAAAGCATCGCCAAAAGCAGAACAATAAATGATTTTTTAAGACCCCGTTGTATGAAGTAGAAGGGCGCTTCTTACTCCAGACAACTGGCAGGAATTTTAGTTAGGCCTTTTAATAAAAAGACATTATTTGAAACAGTGAATAAATTTGAGACTGTTAATTAAACTATTGTTTTATAAATAATCTTATTCATCAAATTGGAAAAAGTATTATTTTGATGTCTTTGCCCTCCTTTATATATGAAATTTGTTTTTCTTTTTTATATTTCCATCAAATTTTAGAATTGCCTCATGGGTGTTATCCTACACTTTTTAATATTATAGATATATTTCCTTGCAGAAACAAGAATACGATTTTTTTTTTTAAATTAGAGTTTTACAAAATCCCCATTTCTGTCCAGCTTTATATAGTTTTGTAGCGTAAATTAAAAATATTCTTATATTCTTTAGTATTTCAAAATTGCAATAGAGTAAATGAAATCTGCAACGCGAAACTCGTAAGAATAAGGTAGGAGTTTTACCATACGAAGTAATATAGAAATACATGTGTGGATTACACGAATGGATCTAACTGTTTAATTTAGTGTATTTTATTTTTTTAAGCAAATTATCTAAATTATTTTTTTTTTCTTTCCTAGAATAACTTCAAGATTACATCAAAAATACATTCAATTTCAAAGTTCATTTGAGGCCCAAGTTATCTTTTGAATAAAATGTTATCTTTTAAAAACTTTATAATATTAGCTTAACAAAACTTTCAAACGGAAAAAAAAAGGTGATTGGTAAAATTTCAACTTAAAATTGACATTCCATAAATAATTTTGCAATAAAAAGATTGATACATGAATATTTGATAGTAATGAATTATTAATATTGAAAACTAAAAACAGAAAAAAAGAAAATCAAAGAAGTCGAGAGGTAAAAAAAAGTAGAAATATGAATTTTTGAAAGATAAGAGACATGGATCATATTAAGTCATAAATTATGTAAAACAGATACTAAATTTACGTTTTAAAACGTTCTACTAGCCTAACATCTTGGAAATTGATATATTTATATATACAGTCATATATTTGTTTTTTCTGTAGAAACAAATAAGATTATTAACTTTGTAGTTTTATGTATTATACAAATATTTAAGTACCATTAGTAAATTTTATTAGATTCACTTAATCTAGCCAAATTGGTTAAAAAAATAAATTACATTTTACGAATTTGATGAACGTGTTTTGTTTTTTTGTTTTTGTTTTTTTTGTTTTCCTTACAAAAGTAAAAAGTTAAATGAAAATTAATTAAGAAACATAGTCTTACACTTAAAAAAAATACTAAATAACTTAAAAATAAGTATTTATAAAAAGAAATTCCTGTTCTATCTCTCAGAATAAAACGAAATAGAAGTAAAGAAATTATTAGAATATTCATAACCAATCAACATTTTTATTGGATAGAATCAGTTAAATATTAGACTTATAATTGTAATGTGAAAAATCATAAAAGTAAAATTAAATTCAACAATAAATCTTAACATTAGTTATCAGGTATACTCTTTTTTTACTTGTTGCGTAAATCTTTTAAATTATTTTTTGTTTGTTGTTTATTTGTGTGAAAACGACAAGAAACCTAGTTGTTTGGAGGTATGGTATTTACCTGATTATAATTATAGGTCTAATACTATAAATTTCCCATTTTCTGAAAATAAAGAATTAAGCCCGAATTATTTACTTAAACTATCTAAACTATAGGATTAACTTTAATCGTATCAAACGTCGCGAAATGGCTAAAATTTAATATTCACTGCTTAATACGATGAGATATTAATAGAAATAGGATAGAAATCCGTTTATTCAGATTCCAATGCTTTTCTGTGGCAATTTTTGTAGCCTTTATCAATATGATTTTTTCGACAAAGGCCATTTGGAAAAGAATTCAAATGTTAAAAGTTAGACCGTCCCAAGTGCCTCGAATATTCAAGCCAAGTTTCAAGAGGATCCATCCAATGTTTCAAAAATTATTAGGGCAGAGAGACATCGCGAGAATATACACACACACACTGAGTGATTTGATGAGTATACTTTTCTATCAGTTAATAAAACACATTAAATTGTAATAACGGTGTAACTTCCGGCTCCCTCAGCAAAGGCTATCATCACTGCTAAAATGGCTCTAATGTTCAGTAAATATTTATTGAAAAACTTCTATTTTTTTGGTGATCACATAACAAAAAAATCTAAAAGTGTTATAGTGATAAGTATGTTACAGAGTTACATATTGATTATTTTTTTTAACCACGTTAGTAAATTTCTGTTAGTACACATTTAGTCTTGCAACCTATTTAAACAACTTAGAAGCACTCCAAAGTCATAAATCAGCTTTTTTTATCATTTTGTTTAACGTACCTGACAGCTTACAGTTGCGTGAAACACAGTTATTAACAAATTTTGTATGGGAATAATACGTGATAGCTGCTAATTCCATCAAGTCACCCTGAAATAGCTGCACTATTGTGAATATATTCTTAATAAAATATTCAGTACTGCTACATCAGTTCAGCGCTTTTTAGATTAAATGCTTTCTCCTCTTATTTATTAATCATTTTTTAAAATTTAATATTTCTCAATGATTGTTATATTGCTGGTAAATTCAAAGTATCTCAGTTACTGATATATCTTCATTACGATGATATTTTTTTTTTGTAAATGGGAAAAAACGATTACATATTTTAATTACATTACATGTAATTACATATTTCTCAAAAACATTATAGTATTATAAAAAAATAGAATAAAAATAAATCATAAATTTACAGAAAATTTAAAGCTTCCCATAATACTCTGTGTGGTGTAAATTTATAATAGGCTTTACATGTAACAAACAGGAATCAAATTGTTATTTGATTATTTTAAACTATAAAAGTTTCTCATCATATCTAACACATCAGTGATACAACGACAGCCATTATCACTATTTTCTTTTTCAGCAATAAATTTACAAAAAAATTTATACTGAAGCCTACTTCTAAAATTGTTTTATGTGTGTGTGTGTGTGTGTGTGTGTGTGTGTGTGTGTGTGTGTGTGTTATTTTGTTTGTTTGTCTGTTTTTTGTTTTTAAACAGGAAAGTAATAAAAGAAAAGCCGCTTCGTATTTATATATGTAAATTATGCCGAATACAAACAGTATCTTCGAATTGTTCATTGTTATAAATATAAAAATTCCAAATATGAAAGCTGTAGTGTAGTTTATTCCATAAATATGCATGCCAATGTTAACTTTCAAACGTAGTTTCCGTATATTTCTACAAGAAATTGACTATTAAAAATATTTACTGTATGCTATTTAATAATGACTTCTAGAAATAACTTTTATTGCGACGTATTCTAATAGTGAGTCTTGATTTTCATTGGGGCCCATTAACAATACGATTATTTATGTACGGTTTCGTCTTTCATTATTTGCTTGAGAAGATCAAAGCCTTTGCAGAACTGCATATTTTAACTTATACTTTTAGATTTTGATTCAAATCTATAATAACCTAAGCCTGAATGGTCTTACGATCTACATAATAATTCGGTCGACCTTTTCTCTTTTGTATTTCTTGATTCCCATTATATCTCTGCGAATCTTTTTACCTTTAAAACTGAACGAAGGTCGTGCTTAATGATCCCCGAGCACATATTGTTTCGCAGTGAAACGTGCATTATCTCTTGAGTAGCAGAGCTGGTCTCTCCTGGCCGGAGGGGACACAAGTGTTGTTTGTTGCCTTTAACCTGGGGAGGGGTGGAGGGGTTCGGACGCTCGCCTGCGCCTGACTGACCAACCTGCAGTAATTTCCATCATTCATGGCCGCTGACTCCAGATGCACAGGACGGGCTACCTAATGGTACCAGAAAGAGGATTCGTTCCCCCCTCCTCCTCGCTCCCAAACCCACTACTCCAACTCACCTCTCTTCAGTCCAGGTCCTCTTGTCTCGTTTCAGTAGCTATTTCCATTCTATTTTGCTTCAGGTGAAATTAAGTAATTCCTATCAAACAAGGTTATTGTAATTACAACTTGGGTTTATTCCAACTTAAGTCCACTATATCTCAACAAGGAAAGAAATATATCAACATCATAAAGAATCAAAGAATATTCTATCACTTATTTTAGTATTACTTACAACTGGCAGAAAACTAATGAGAAATTGCTCGGGAATTCAAAGGTAAAAATGGCGGGAGATTCGGGTCTTATTCATGTAAATTCCGGCAATTTTCTGTTTTGTTTTTATGTATTTCAATAAGCAAATAATTTTAATCAACTAATAAAAATGAAATATTGCATTTTTATGTTTTTCTTTTATTTTTTACTGCCTTTTATTTTATTCCAAGTTCTTGGTTTCCCTTAAACATTGATTAAATATTGAAAATTTTGTCAATATTTTCACTTAAGTTTTTCGAGGTATGAGTTTTTTGCACATAGCACTTTTAGTAACATTTATCTAAGATTGAAGCTGTCAGTAGTTTTCATTACTGCCATTTTACTCCAAAGTAAAAAAAAATGTGTATTTACGGCAGTTTTTAGAAATCTTCACTATACATCCTAAATTATAGGAATCTTCCTTTCACAAATTGAAATCCACCAGTAAAGTTTCAGCTCCCTGTAATAAATAGGTTTTGTGTTAATCTCCGATAGATGTACATTTTGACTGCAAAGAAAACTGCAAAAACATTAAATTTTTGGACTTATTTGTTTGTTATCTGTTTCATCCCCTGCTTTTTTTTTCCTCTTAGATTCAAATTACAAATTGATATTTCAAAGGATGGAGTAAATCTTTTCTAAGGCCGCGCGGTTGGCGTTGTCGCTATGACATCGGCCTCTCACCTCTGAGTACCTGGGTTCGATTCTCATGTGGGTTTCGTGATGGTGGACGATCCGCACTGGGCAGGTTTTCTCGGGGTTCTCCCATTTCCCCTGCACTTCTCCCACCATACTATCTCAGTCTTTCTGTCCTTATTTCCATGGGATAGTACGATAGACCTCCGGTTGCAGTGCTTGGCTTCTCTGCCACCCACATTCAGTACATAACATAACAAACCTATTCTAACCAATGGTAGGTAGAATTACGCGAGTATAATTTTCCAAAATATTAATCTTCTAAAATAATGTTGTTTTTTTTTCGTCTTCTTTTTTTTTTTTGAAAAGATCAGCTTTGGTGATGTGATTAAGTGCTCAATACGAAGCACTTAGAGAAATTATAAAATTCTAATGAGAAATTGTAGAATTATCTTATTTAAACAATGTGAAAAAAAAGCCATTGATAAGGTTTCTAAGATGATGTTTATGGTTTCTTAATTTTATGAATATCAACTATCGTGACTGCTAAGAAATGTAAAAGATCCTACAACTTTAAGGTAAAAAAAATAATAAAGACAAACTAATAACGACTAAACTGAAAAATATAGCAAAGCGTGTAATAGAGTTTGGAAAGCTAAGTTGATTTATGATGGAACTTCACTAGGTTATTAAGTTAAGTAATAAAAACTTTCACTTAATCGTAAAAGGTTGCTTCTGAAAGAAACTTAAAATGATAACAATAATAATAACTTGATAGGACAGCAAAAGAGCATAATAGACGTGATTTTATTATAAATCAAGTTAAAACAATTAAATTAAAAGATACAGTCGAGGAAATGTGACTGAAACAAACAACGGAAATTTGGCAAAATATTCTGAATTACCTACTGAATTAAAAACAGTCAATTTAACAATATTAAAATCGTACTGGAAATAATCGTTTTAATTTATAATCTTTATAGAATGTCTTGTTGTAGATATAAACAATTAATCATTTCTGAATTGAAAAAGCTGTCCTTTTACATAGATTCATGTCATGTTGTTCCAAAATTTCTCTAATAATTTTTGTTTGTGTAGATATTAAATACCGTAAAAAACAATCTAGTAACCGATTATGACAAGGGAATAAGTAAAAATAATTGTAATAGCAGTAACAATGAGATGAAGTATGGTTATTTTTTTTAAAGAAAGCCAAAGAAGAAAATTGATAATTCTGTAAGTCTGATACATGGCATTTTATGATCTAAATAAGTCAAACAATTTGATTTTCATTTTGTATAATTATTCCTTTTAATATAGCTATTTTACTATGAACTGGGATTACTTTTTGATTTATGAAAAATGCTTACTTTTGAGTTCGCTTATAAATATAAAAAAAAAAGTAAAAAATGTTAATGATTTTCATTTAATTTACCATCGTAAGACTCCTTTACGATAAACTGGAGATGAATATCGCGTTTTCAAAATATTTACGTGTAAAACATTAAATTTCTCGATTGTTTAGTGCGTCTAGGACAGATGATATTGAATGGAAGAGCGGTTCTAATCATGTGATGGTTTTCCAACCAATGACAACGCTTTAATTCCCCCAAACCAATTGTTCTACTTCCGGCTCAGCTAAACACCTTTGGCAGTTTCCCAAGTCCGCCGGCAGGTGGCTCTGTGCCAACATCTACCCATCCCATCCCAGCCCCCGATCGGAGAAGCACAAGACCTATTAGGGTGTCAAAATAAAGGTCTACAATCAGAAGGGAAAAAAAATAGTGAAAAAAAAAAAAAAAGAAACGCTGTTGTTGATAGGACTTAATACGTACAAAAGCAGAAATGAGTTAGAAAATTAAAAAGAACAAGAAGAATTGCTTCGGATGATCACTGCAGAAAGCAAAAATGATATTTGGAACCCCGACAAATTGGTCCTTGATAATACGGGCAGATTGTATTTCCAAAAACTAGCCTTAGAAATTGGCAAGAAGCAAACTGGCGTATTTCAATGAAAATCCGAGTGAGTAACGAAGCATAGATAAAGACAAGAAGTCACTGATAGAACTTGGATTGTACTTTTCTTATTTTGCCTAGAGTTTATTTTCTCTTGTATAAATGCCTGCTAAATTAACTGAACAGCTTAGTAAATCATTAGTAAAATTCGTCTTTAAAACGTAAGAATACCGTCACGGGTGGATTCTGGACTCTTTTAGTGAAATCAATCAGTTCGTATTCTTCTTAATCAAGAGAAAAGCTATAGAATAAAGTCTTGGAGTTATTAGAGAGTTTTTGCCTAGCTCGCTATTTTATACGGTAGCGCTAAAGTCACATGACTGGTATTCTGCGCATGCGTCACTGTCCCGTAGAGGAAATACCGTTAACGTGATACGTTAACTTTCCTCGAATAGCGTATCGCTTTACGGTAGGAAACATGAGTTCCGATAAACCTTAGAGAATTAGATTTAACATGAATGACGACTTGATACTCTTGCGTGAAGTTTCATTTCATTTTCAATTCATTTTCAATTATTGCTGGTAAATTTAGTCCATCTGCTAGTCGCTGTATATCGTTTTTTTCGAAACGGAAATACAATTGACAATCCTCATCATTCATTTCATTTAAACTCAACCTTGGATGTTCCTCTTCTCGAACCTGAATGTTTTTTTCTCTCAGGATATTGTGTAACACTAGATCCTAAAACAAATCATCGTCAATGCCTCCAAATGCAGCGATCTGATGTATGTCTTCCATCTTGTTTATTAGCTTACCGTGTCCAGTGACATGTTATGGCAAAAACTTTCTTCATGACAGAGCCCGCTATTGTGGTTACCGTATTCGTTCACGTGACATTTGCGTTTCCCGTATATAAATCACGTTATGACAAAAACTCTCTATTGTCTCCCTACTGTCCAGGAATTCTGGAAAGCAATGTTTTGTTTTGTTTTAAATGTAAACATGAGATAATTTTTGTCAATATTCAAGAAAATCCATCCACTGGTTTCAATGTTGTTGTTACCATACAGGTTATCTTATAAGCTTACGAGTTTCCAAAGAATATAAGGAAAACAAAAGCTACAAAGGACGGATTTATGAGAATGTAAAATCTCTTAAAGTAAATCTAAGTATTAGTTAATGAAATGGTAAGTGCTGTTAATTAAAATTTACTCTTCTGCAAATAAAAGAATAAAAATAAGTATCTGTTTGAGTTAATTAAATGAAGAAAAATGAATGACGATTACGGGTGATGATGAATAAAGAAGCAAGATACGATTGGAAGTAAATTAACAAATTTAACCATTAGAGGAATGTAAAGTATGTCCTTAGAGCGTTATATTTTGTACATAAAATATGATTATTAATGTTTAAAAGGAAAAAAGTGTTGATAATTAAAGTAGAAAAGGATTAAATTGATAGCCAACGTTTTCAAATTCTGTTATGAAGCATTTATTTGCTGTAATGATGCGGATCCTAGGTGTCTCTGGTTTTCGGAAAAAAAAAATGAGTTAAGATTCGGTTTTCATTAATCAGAAAGTACATCAATTAGGCTAACATCCGAAGAGTTTCTTCGCAGAAAATCCATCAGTATATTAATGTATTCACTGGAAATTCAAGCATAGAGTGGATGATAGCGGTTGCCACAACCGTGACAGTCACCACGGCTCCGTCTAGACTCTTACCACGCCTCCGGGGACGAATTTCTCCGGTTCCAGTCGGACACAACTCACCTATCAACCACGATGACTCCCGGTTGTGGATGAACTTTCTTTTAGCAAAAATCCAACCATTTGTAGGCTGTGCTTGCTTAAGAGAGAAGAGACTGCCAATTGAAGAATCCATTGTTAGGTAGAAAACTGTATGACTCATTGGAGGGGGCTCCGTATTACGACACCAACCGTGTCAGTGAATGTGAAAGCTCTGTTAATACTGTCTCAATGTAAGTCAGCAGTTTTTTCAGTTGAAATGACTGCAATGTAAATTGGAGGTAAAAAGTTAAAGAAAAAAAATTGTTAAAAATCATCTTCGGATTCTGTTGTATTGTATATGTAAGGGTATTTAGGATTATTTTCTATTATTAATAATAATTTGCTTATGCTTCTAGAATCTTACATTTATTATATGTAAACAAATTAAATGAAATAGTCCACAGTTGCATCGTTTATCCATATATTTCATTATATTCTTTAGAATACCAATATATTTACCAAACAGAAGCCCATTCTGATTTTGTATATAAATATCTTCTTTTGCATTTTTAATTCTGGTAACTTTCTTCTTCTCGCCATCATGCTATTAAACACCACGTTGATGTAATGTTTTTTTCGAGGTAAAGAGTTGCAGAATACAAAATATATTCGTCATTAGTTCAATTTCACGCACATTAAACTTTTTTCTCATTTAATACACTGTATCTTTAAATTATTTTTACTTTGCATCATTCGAATGAGTTACTGAGTATGAAGTTCATTACGAACAAACAGTTTCCTAACGAGATATTTGCGAGTAAAGATGGTAATAATTTCGCATGAAACAATGCGAAATTATTATTTATTTACATTTATAGACAAATTCTTAGTCACGAGCTGTCCTTTCCGGGACTGTGATGTGAAAATACTTGGATTTAGGGAACTTAAAAAAATATTTGCAGATTTCATTCTTTGAAAATTTGAAGATACTGTTTTATTCTGCATGTACACAATTTATATCTATACGGATGCTTTTACTTATACTATAAAGCAAAATATAAAGGTAATATTTTAAAAATATATTTCCTAATAGTCAGGAATTTCTTTTTATTGAAAGAAATACGAGGTAAGTTGTTAGAAAAAAGTGATAAAATACTGTAGTTGTGCTCGTTTATAAGGGTGTAAGTTTCCACATTTTCTTTTCCTCTTCTTTCTTTTCTTTTCTTCTTTTCAGAAGTTGTTAATTTTTCTAATTGCTGCTTCTGACAGAAACAATAAAATTTTTGAAATGAATTGTTATTGTCGTAAGAAATTGAATTCCAGATCTGTTATTGTTTAGCTTCGAGAGCAAAGATGAAAAGAGCTTTCTTGTTTTCTGTATTTTTTTCTCTCTCTCTCTTGCACCACTAAATTAATCGTTTGATAAGGTGTTCGAAGGACGAAATCAGAGCGTTTGCACCTTGGCTCCTGTGTTTCTCTGGCACTGTTCCAACATAGACATACGCCTCATCCATAACAGTGCCACAAACGCCACTACTAGTTAAATGCTAACATTTGCCTGGATGCCTAGATGAACAGATCCTACAGCAATCGCATAATCTGAATACAGATTTCCAACAGATTAGTGTTGCTTCAACGACGTGCGAATCTTCGAAGTATTCTTCGGTGATGTATTAGTGTACGAATACCCGTCTTCAATTCTGCGGAGAATAAGACAGAAGTATGGGCGACTTAACTCGATTTTACTGTTTAAACATTCAATTTTAACGTGTGCCAAGGTTTAGCATGAAGAATGAATTAGAAAACACACACACAAATTGGTTTCAAAAAAACATATAATTGAAATTTAAATTACGTCACAAACTGCTGAGAGCTTTTGCAACCATTCACGGTTGTCTTGTGAATCAAAAGGTGGATTTTACCGTATGAAGCGATAGGTCATGTAATGATTCTGCTTAATTTTACTTCATTGGAAGCGGAATCATTAGGTTAAGTAGTAGAGCGATAATAGGAAAAATAGTGAATCCAAAGGGCATGTAGATTCAAAGACGAAATTCTTCTTGAAATGACTGCTCATTATTCATGCAAATTCTACCAAAATATTCAAGCATTAATTCTTGATTAGTTTAGAAGAAGTTACCATTAGTAAGTCTTTGGCGAGCTCAGTTTCTTTTTAAACCCAATGAAACTGGATGGTTCTATACTAATTTCAATAATTGGAGCTAATCTACTATGAAAAAAAAATGCTTAAAAAAGTGAGACAAAAGAAAAATGCTTCAGAAATAACAGAAAGGATTGTACCTCATTTTAAACCTAGGGACTGTTGCTGAAGTTTAAGATAATTGACTTCTGTCAGTGCAGTTCAACTTGATGACCATTGATTGTAAACTGAACACTAATCAATCCCTACACTCAATCTCACACAATTCTTCTTCTCAAATTTTTTTAGAATAAAGTCATCTTCTAAAAAAAAATCATGTTAGTAATATTTAATAGAAAGTTCTTTTACAGCGATCAACAGATACCTAGAATTCTGTACTGAATTACAAAGGAATGAATTAGATTGGTGAATAAGTATAATATTTATCTTTTAATGATATGAGCTTATATCTAAATCTTCTTTAAGGAAAAATAAATCTAAGAAAAAGATTAACAATAGCAATTAAGTAAATTTGTACTTCTAATTAAATTAATTTTAAATTTCCCGCAAATGCCGTAATTCAAATTTCAGATTTCATCAAATTCAGAACATCGTTTAAATAATAATTATATGAACAGTTAAAAATGCGTTAATTTTTTAATATACTACTCGTTTTAATGGTATATGAATATTTCATTTTTATTGGACAAAGCTAATTTAAATGAACTCGATTTATAAAGAAATTGAAAAAAAAATAGATACGGAAAATTTAAAAAAAATAGAAAGCAGCCCCAAGAAAGTTACTTTGCAGAGCAAAGCTGTTTTGTAGTGAAGCCACACTTTTGAAACTGATATGTGAAAGAATATAAGTCATTCAAAGGCAGACAGACATGATTTATAAAACTATTATTACGAATTAGGATAAAATCTTTCGATTTTCAAAATAAAGAAATATACGAAATAAAGAAATGTATGCAGAAGGAGGATAGAAAAAAGAAAGGACAATCGAATGCTAAGTAAATCTATTATAAACTGAAAAAGAATAATAGCAAAGTAATAGCTAAAAATAATAATACATTTATTGTACAGATCCTCATTTCTATATCTGCGGTCAATCAACAATAGGAGTCTAGGAATACTAGAACTGAAGTTATTAACATTTGAAATAGTTTCATAAGGACTTGAATGCTGATTAGCAACTGCGAAGACATCTATAGCAATGCTCCAAAAATGATTTTTTTCTGCGAATTCTCAGTAGTAATTTCTCATTTTTTTTTTTTTTCATCATCGTGAAATTCGTAGAAAAATGTTTCTCTTTATTTTCACTGTTAAAGCATAATGGATTGTTGGATAATGAAAGAGAAGGACGGAACGGTTTAAGTAAGAAAATAAATCTGAGTGAAAAAAGTGATGACATTTAAAATAATCGATATGTGTACAAAAATCTTTCATATCTTTTAATTACAAACAAAAACTTGGGATGCATGAAACATTTATCAGATCTGGATTTCTGCTGAATATCAAGGATTTAAGATTTTGGTTTACTCGATAGAAATGGATAAAAATTAAATTTACAAGTAATTGTAGATGGACTAAACAGAGATTTGTAAGCTTTTTTTTGTAAAATATATGAAGATAGTAATAATAATTTGCAGTTATTCAAATACTCGTACAAACATAAAGGTCCATTCATAAATATTAATGCACATGCAGATTTTATAGGATGAAATAAGGAAAAAAATAACATTCCAATTTAACAATAAATGCTATTGGCCGTCAATGTTCTCCATTGTTATTAATTGTTATTAATCCACAAAAGTTTTTTTTTTTCCTATTATGAAGTAATCAGAATATAGTTAGAATCCTGTGGAATTGTTTAGTAATGGTAACATTAACATCGGAACGGAATTAGCAGTATACTCCAAGTGTGATCACAGAGTCCATATTAGAGTATTCTTTTTTCGATTAAAGTAATATCTTACTCATTTCCCTCTTAGTAACATGAGATCCTGAGATAGTGTTTAAGATCTAAGAAAAACACAACGTTGGAAATGACATCCTGTTTACAGTCAGCATCAGGAGATTATGTTGCAAGAAAATGACATACATTACATTTTCATTTTAATCAACTGGAGAAGTAAACGAAAGATGAACTTATATTTCAAGTGGTTTTTTTTTCATTATCCTCGGTTGCATTTATAATATTTTTGTCTTGTACCTAAATGATAACTACTGGAACACAGTAATAAAAAGATTCAATAAGGAAAGGATCATTTACTGATTTATCTTCATTAGTTCAATTTGAGGAATTAAAATAAAAGTAAAAGAAAAGAATGTATTGAAACCTGGCGTTAACAAATGGCATTTCAGTATAGATGTTTCATTCGTTGCTTGGGTGACGTACTCATCAGCTAAGGCAGTCCAGGAACTCTCACTTCTCAATACTTAATACAAATAATACAATAGTTATGTTAGCTTCGAATACCTGTAGGAGATTATTAGTTATAACGAAGTTTTATTAACTGAATATTATCACGCATACGTTTAAAAGATAATTGAGGGACGAAATGGGTGTCTTGAAAAATAGTTGATCATATTGGAATAAACAATTACATTAAATAACAAAAGAAATGATTAACAATTAAATTCATTGTGTGTCTTTACAAAATTTTTACATGGAATCCTACGGACACCTCCGCAGATTACCAAACAGGAGACATTGCCCTAACAGTAATCTTGGTTATAGATTGATTATTTCTACTTACAAATTGCTTTCTGGAAACTTTTCTTTCTGAACTTCTGTACTAGCATAAAAATAGATGTTCAAAATTTTAGACCTATTCCTTATAAGCTCATGTAAAAACGGTTTTTTAAACGTATTTTTACATGACTTCTTTACACTATAGAAGAAAAAAAAAGCTATATTCTAATTTACCAAAATTTACCAAATATTTTCCTTTTGTTTTGGCTATCGAAGACCTTCTCTTTCAAGAGATGTCAGATTCTTCTTTGTTGAAATCTGCACTTAGTGAACGAGAAACATGGGTTTCGAATCGTAAGAAAATAAAAAATTACGTTACATTTTCTGGAAGAAACTTGTTCCTTCATTCGGTTGTTTGTGGCAAAGACAGAACACTGTGGATGCCAATTTGGCGGTGGGGGTGCTCGTGTCCTTGGGAATAGCTGCCAAAGCCAAGAAGGAATCATTGTTTCCACAACAACAGGCAAGTGGGGGTGGAGTTTGCTCAAGAGAGCATCAACATTGTGCTCTAAACTAGAAATGAAAATCTAGTTCCTTTTTTTTTATTTTGTTTTGTTGGTCCTTTTTTAAAGAGAACTATTCTCTAAATTTCAAGACAACATTTTTTAAGTATTCAAAAAAAAGATACTTTCTACAAAATAGAGAAGAATGTATATATATACATAAGATTTATATAAAACAATGAAAATACTTTATATCTCTCTTATTTCTTTTCAAGTCAGAAGTAGATAATGAAAAAAAAATCATTTATTTGAATGTATCAATATATAAATGGTAGTTGCATTACTGAGGATTCAATACCATGTGACACAGGATGTTCAATTTTTTGTTTACTTATTTAGTGGAAATAACATACAAATAAATAATAGACAAAAACATCCCACTACTTATAAAGAATACAAAAACATGCTGAATGACCGACTTCTTTAAGGCAATTCGTGTAAATAAATTATTTGGTATTTTATAAATTTAACTCAAAATCTCGCAATTAAATATGGGAGTGAAACCTGGATATTGAAACAAAGAAACATACAAAGATTGGAAACTGCACAAATTAAATTTTTGAGACCTTTATTAGGATTTACACGTCTCGACAAAAAGAAAAATAATGATATTCGAGACCAACTTAAAACTCCAAGTTTAATTCAAGAAATTCAAAATTACCAAAAAAATTGGCTTAACCATTTAGAAAGGATGTCAAACGATAAGATTCCAAATTTAATTTTGAAATATAAACCCAAAGGAAAAAGAGACAGAGGACGACCAAAAATAAGATGGAAAGACCAAAATCATCTTCAGAGCTAGGAACAGACAATCATTGTCTATACCTAAGATGTTCAAGACAAGACAAGACAAGACAAGACAACTCAAAATCTCAAAAGACGCCGTGCATTAACTTAGAAAAGTTAAGTTAGAACTTTTACGATTAGAAAGCAATGGTTAGTAGATAATAATTTTTAAAATGATAACAATAAATTTGAAAGTTCTAATGTTCTTTTTTACATTCGAATTTTTACATTTATAAATAACAAAAATAATGTAAATATAGGAAACAATATATTAAAAACTTCTTTGTAATCCAAAACCAAACTGCAACAATTTTGACAGAAATTTATGTACCAAAAAATATACGTACAGTAATTTTTGTACGTTTGGATGAATGTTATTTCTTTGAGGATTTTAAATGCATTTAGGTGGGTTTTCAGGACTACGTTTATGTATACTGTAAATTAAGAAAAAGAATTTCTTCACTACGTTTTAAATTAAAGTGCATATTTTCAATGAAAGAAAATGAAACTTTGCACAGCTTAGATTCATTAGAATATTTAGTAAACATTGTTTTGTTTTTATAAAGATCTATTGATTAGTGATCGCGAAGTAACAACGAATCAATCGATACAATATTGATTTCCTAATAATAACTTCTCTAAAAATATAACCCCCATTTATTACAAACGCATCTTGGATTGCCATTACGCTCTTAATAGCTTTGGAAGAAATTAACTAACCATTCAAAACTGTGCTTAAATTTTATACGCCATTCACAAAACTGATCCAACAATATATCTTAATTACAATACTGTTAGAATACTTTTATTTTCTTAATTTTTTTTTGTCTTTTCGTTTTTGTTTTTTTGTACTTCATATAGATTTCAAGTAAATTTAAATAATAGTTAAAAATAAAAATAAATAAAAATATTTATATATTTATTTTTAATATTAATTGCAGTAAAAAATTGTTAGTAGTCTCAACTGCACGTAAACATTTTTTTCCTTTCAATTAAACATAAAAGAAAATAAAAATATATGAATGTAATTGAATAGTTTCTTAATATATCTTACTAACTTTTACACTTTATGAACAACTGAAATTCTAATTAACGATTAGAAAGCAATGGTTAGTAGATAATAATTTTTAAAATGATAACAATAAATTTGAAAGTTCTAATGTTCTTTTTTACATTCGAATTTTTACATTTATAAATAACAAAAATAATGTAAATATAGGAAACAATATTTATTTATTTACTTACTTATTTTTATTTTTTTATTTAAAATATATAATACATTTTAAAATAGATAACATTTATTTGTTTATTTTATTATAATTTCTTTATTTATTTATTTTTTTGTTTAAAATATACAATAAAAAATAAAATAGATAATATTTATTGATTATTATTTTATTGTGATTTATTTATTCATTTTGATTATTTTATTTTATTTTTTTATTTAAAGTATACGAAAAAATATATTGAAAATAGAAAACTATTTACTGTATATTGTATTATATTTCATTTATTTGTTTGTTTTTCCCTTAAGGTGCATTGATAAGGCGACGTCCTCTAAGCAAGAAGCTCTATTAAACAAGGGAGTTTCCCTGACCCGGAAGCAGTCCATCTTACTTACGACAGACGCCAGTGCATATCATTCTCGATTCAAAATCAATACCAGGGATTCCCCAGCTACTACGAGTGCCGCTTGTCCTTGAAACCTAACACCAAAAAAGAAGAAACACCGTCCGTTAAACACATTGCCACTCCACGGCACCCAATGCAAAACACAGCCACAATTGGACATTGGCAGACCTAATCACACTCAAAACAATTGGAATTTAAAGCAGCACTTGATATTGCGAAGCATTTTTTTAGAAATATCAAAAGAAATGCTTAAAAAAAAATACACGCATTTTTCTTCTAATTTTATCTATTATTATTTTTACTTAAGCAATGAATATTATTATTAACTTAAAATTTATTGAGATAGATTCGGAAAGGACACAGCGTTTCATATTTACACTTTGAACAAGAGACAGAAAATGTGAATAATTGTCTAATTTTTAACTTACTTTCCTAGGAAAGAAAGGCTCATGAAATAAATGTGTCTGCGTGTATATATTATCATGCCAATAAGTTTGGAACGGGTGAATGATTCTTCGTGAAACTTGGTATGTAAATTCATGGAGCTGTAGACAATCCATCTTTTGTATTTGAATTTTTTTCCCGGTTCGGTCCCTGTTGGGAAATTTGCGCGTTGCAGGTGATGAAAATTCACATAGGAAAACTTTAGAAGCGAAATGCATCTATCGATGTCACCGATTAACATTGGTGGCATGTTAATTCTTAGTAATATAGCCATTGAGAATATTCTGATACTAGTTGGCCCGTGCGAATAATTCACAACAAAAAAAAAACATATTTGAGAAATATTTTCTTTTGTCGTGCTTTTGTTTTTTGTTTTTAAAAAAAGGTTTTTTAAAATACAGTTTTTTTAACGAAAACATTAATTTTCAACACTTTGCTTATTTTTCGTCATTAGCGGTGAAAGTAATCTTCAAAATGATGTCTCAATCATTGATTTTGATGAAGTATTAAGGGAGATATGGCGTACCGACACAAAAAACACCTTTGAAAAATAATATATAAGGATGATTAAAATTACGTTGGATTTATTTGTAGGCTTACTTTTTTTTTAAAGAAAAACCTAAATTAATTGTCTTTTAAAAAATAATGAAAAATTAAAGCAATGAAGCAATTTTAAAGCAAGTAAGCATTAAGTTCTTTTGGGAACTTCTTGTCCGAACAGAGATCATGGCAGATTACTAAGAAAGAAAAGAAGAGAAGGAAAACAAAAACCTATTTGATCCAATTCTTTAATTATTTTAAGAAAAACTCCATTCAAAGTGAAAAATTTCTCACCTGAGTATTTTCACATAGTAGATTCAACTCTCAATTAATTGATAGAATTTTTTTATAGGTAACTAATTATTATTGTTATTATTATTATTATTCAATTATTTAATGTTTTCAATGTGCTGCTTCAAGCTGGAATTTATGGAACTTATACAAGGAAAGTAGATAACAGGGTAATCCCATTTGCAATGTTTTAATTTAGGTTTAAATTCATTTTGAAGATATAAACATTTCATAGGCATAATAATTTTAATAGTTAGTTATACAATCATGTTCTACCAGGTATTGCTGGTTGTCCCATCACTTCTGCGCCACCCTGTATTATTAATACATCTTATTAAAATTATGCCCGAACAGTTCCATTGCTAAAGCCCCATTCTTTATCCTCCTATGAAAACTTATATATTAATAATATAACATCAGTATATATGCATGTGCCATTATAATCCATACTTCATCAATGGATATAACCTTCAATATTACAAATCAACTTAAAAATGAAATGATGTCACTTTCTTAATATCATTACGCTTCTAAAAAGAGATTTCTGATAAAAATAAAAGCAGATTTTCTTTTGTCTTTCAAAAAAAAAAAAAGAGAGAGAGAGAGGCTACGGTCAAGGGAGAAAAATAGACAAGGCGGTTTGGAACTAGAAACTCAATTTTGGTTCTATCTTTAATTTAGCTGTTCATGCATCCCAAACTATCAAATTAACAAATTCACAAAGAGATCGTTATATAGTACTATAACGTTATGCAGCTATAAAAACCAAAAATAATGATGATACATGTGTGAAACGAGAATACAACTCAAGTTGTAGCAGAAAAAAAAAATGTTGTTTTATTAGCTAGCTCTTCGCTTTTCATTTTTTATATTTTTCTTTCATCATGAAAATAAAAAAAAAAAATGATAAAATCTAACTTAAGAAAGAAGTAAAAAATGGAAGTAAAAAAAATTAATTAGCGAAACCTTCTTATTTATCTTTATTACTCGAAACTATTACTGATAAATTACAATATTATTCAGAAGAGGAGAGATGTACCAAATTTCATTGGTTAGATATTTAAAAAAAAAATAATCTTTCAAAACAAAAAATTAAAACTATAATTTTTAATTTTTGACTTTTATTAAGCAATTAAAGTATTTTAACTTCATTGAAGTAATTAGAAATCCTGATTTAGCTGAAAAATCAACTCAATTTGAAACAAAAAAAATAATCTTTCAAATTGCATGTAAATTAAAAACATTTTTTTTAAAGATTAAACTCCAAAAACATGATCAGAGCTCTAGAATATATTACCAACTATCTTACATTAACTATAATAATTGATATGAAATACAGAATTACACAACATTACATTGTTAATATTTTTTTTTGTATTATATAAGTTCCATTTACAATTATAAAATGTAAACTGCAATTTTTACAAGTTCCAAACATTAAAATTTCAGACCAATGTTCGTTAGTGATATCTCAAGATAGCCTGTTTCACGCCATCTTGGCGATCATCAGTTGAAAGTAGTCAGAATAAACAAGCAGGTCTCATAACGGAGTTGAATTGGCGTGGCAATGGGAAGATAAATGGAACCTCACAAATCTAAACTAAAAACAATAATACACATTAAAAATATAGAAAAAGACAATGTGATGAGCTTTGCCAGCCTCAATGAATTTCTAATGCGTATTTAAATGAATAAAATTTAGAGTCCAGCACATGAATAATAATAGTAATCAAAAAATAGCGTAAATAAAATGAAATAAAAGAATAAGGAAAAGTTATCATTGAATGATTTTAAAATCTTCAAATCTTAAGATAAATAATAGGATATTGTATTTCTTTACAAAAAAAATAAGAGTATTTATGGTACATCTTTTTGTTCTATAGCTTTCTTTTACCGTGTTAATGCTTAACATGATGTATGCTATATATGTTACATGTTTTCTTTGGTTATAAGCTTGATCATACACATTTTGGCAACTTAATTAGCATTGTATTTTTTTTGCCTTCAGAACAGCTTTACACTATTTACATATATATATATATATAAATTGTTCTACATTATATATTTTTCACCTCAATACGTGGTTTTATATATATTTCCCACTTATACTGCTTTATATTACATATTTTTCCCTCCTGCTAAATGACTTCATATGTAATAAGGCGTTCAAATCATGACTCCTCGCCTACATTCACGGCCGTCTAAACATTCCCGTCCCTTACAAGATGTCCTCCACTTTTGCCAACTTTACGATCTTATTCAGTCATTCTATCAACTTTAAGTGCAGTGACGGCTGGCATTTGAAGCTTCCGGTGTCATGGCGCAGACGCTGACACTGCAGGAAGTAAGGTGACGGACGCAGAATGGATGAGCAGCTGTTCCTGAGTCCAGCAACCCAATCAAACTGTTATCAACGAGGTAACGACCAACCTCCCTTCCCCCACCCTTTCCATTTCTACAATGGACTCTCTCCGAAGGGACAATTTTCCTTCCACCACGTGACACCCCACCTACTGAAAACTAGGGGCGATTAAGTGATTCGATTAGGCTAATCTGAGCGATGCGGAGTCAATGATCCCTTTACACACCAATCACATTCAATCGTAGAATTCAATTAAATGATCAGCTAATAATATTAATAAAAAAAAATGACTAAAGAGAATATTTTGAATCAACAATAGAATTTGGAATTGAAATTCAACATTGGCTGAATACAAGCATTAAATCATTCATATTAAAAGAAAAAGCAAGAAATTAAGTTTCCATTACACTTATAATTTTATAGATCATTGGTTATTTACGTTTTTCACCAATCCCTTTCTCCTTGTAATTGATTGATTAAAAACAGCCAACCAATACATTATTAGTTGTTTGAGTTTTTCCCTATATATATAGGGAAAACGTTCATTTCTGGTTATTTTTTTTGTTTTGTTTTCAAGCTGATGATGACTTCGCTGTTAGCGAGTCGAAACTGTCTTATGTATAAGTATGTTTTTAGACTTTTCTAATAATTTTTTAACTTAATTATTTGGGAAAAAATGTTTTTAAATGTATAACATAAATTTTAATATGTTCATTTTGATATTACAAAATTGAAATTTAGGTACACCAGCAGTTAATGAATTAAAGCCTTCTTCAATACAAACATCGCAAAAAAAAAATTATTAATTTAATACATTGAGCAACAATTTTTCCCTACCACCGTTCACCATCCTCAAATACCAAAGAGTACTACCCTATCGAATTAAATATATCATTTTGTATCTAGAGACTATTAACAAATGACTTCAAGTCAATAAAAGCTAATTCTCATCATATCAAGTAAAATCCCTACAATGTTTATAGATCACTTATAATCTTAAATCCAAACACAATGTCACAACAACCAATCGAATGTTAACCTCAAGATATTTTCTGATATAGCAAATATTTTCTCAAACAATGTTCATGTAAAAAACGTAAACAAAACTAAAAGCAATTGTGTATTGAATCAGAATTTCGTCACTTAACTACTCAGAATCTGTCGAAATCAAACTAAAATATTTATTGTTAGCTACAAACTCACGTTTAAAATAATGCTTTTTTAAGATATGTTTGAACATTCCTTAATTTGTTTGTAAAGCAAATTACAATATCCAACTAATACTTTTTCACATCCTAAATTCTCTAAATTGAGCTGCTCTAAAGAACCAAACATACATAGAGATTTCCTCGTTTTGACTAATCGTGATTTTATGAGCGAACTAGATAATCTGTCAATATAGTTGAAGTCCTAAAAATTAAGTTAACCAGATCCTTTTTCTCACGTTTCTTTGTTCTAAATGAATCCATGATTACTAATAAACAAATAACTATTTATTATAATCGGGTAAGTAAAACATATTTACGAGAATTGCCTTTTTGGTGAATAATAATAATAACCTTATAAACATTTTCAAATATTAATTTTTAGAAGCAGAAAAACTTGCTTCTAAGTTTTTCATTATTTCAAAGAAAATTTTATAGTAATGAAAACTTGCTGTAATGTTGTATGTTCTCAATATTATAAAGACAAAACAAAAACAAATAATATTTCAATTACTAATATTTCAAGCGAATAAAGTCTTTTCGATCAGAAGTCTTATCTGAAGTTCAATTGTTTCAACTTCTTTATATTCGGTCTATTTCTCCAATCCTTTACTTTTCGGGAAGTAAGCATCAATTTCTTTGACACTTGCATTTGTGCTGGAGGAGAATACTTCGCCAGTCGTGAAATAGTGGATTAAAAGGATTAAGGGTTTGGGAAAGGCCACACGAGTAGGCGAAAGGAGAGGTGGGAAGGGGAAGAGGGCTCGCCAGATCCTCAGATGTGTCCTCGGGCACCTAATTACCAATAGAGCCAATCCGCCGAAAATAAGTCCTCCCTCGAATTTCGGTTGTCTTCCCATCTGTGCCTCCCAAGAACTTTCCCACATAGCCTTTCCCCCCACTTCCAGAAAGGAAACCTTACCCCTACCCTCGTCAATTATTCTCTCTCACGCAATCCTCACATGAAAAGGGTAGCATTCAATATCTGCTTTTGTTCAATTTCAAATGTTTGAAAATAATAATAATAATCAACGAAGAGATTGTGACTTTTAGGAGAATATAAACCAAAGAAGTAAAAAGCTTTCGGATTTTTCCGAATTTTTTTTTCTAGCTTTTTCGCATTAAAAGAAAATGATACAATGATTTAAAGTTTTTAAATTTCAGGAAGCTTAATGACCAAAATTCTTGTGTTTACTGATTTCTATTGTACCGACATTTTGTTCTTAAAATTAAGGTAACTAATAAAATTAATTTATAACTTTTTTTTACAAAAATTATGAATTGTTACTTGTATGTTTAAACAGTTTTTAATATTATAAATTAAGAAAAATATTTAATGAATTCAGCATCGGAAATGTGTTTTGAATTTGTGAAATAACTACGAAGCATTTTTATAAGCACATCTTATAGCCATCAAAATTATTTTCAGAGATTTCTTGTAAAAATTAAAAAAAAGAGAACAAAAATAAAAGTTGCAGAAAAAAATATTTTTTGTTTTGATGTAAATTTGAAAATTGCTATGCCAACTATAACTTTTCCATTGTAATAATTTATTTTTTTAAGGAGAAAAATCACTGTATTTTTATGTTTTACTTCTACTGTAATATATCGTGAGCTTTTCGATCTGTGCAATAAAAATGCTTCATCAGACTTACAAATAATATAAATTTTGTATTGGTCCTTTCCACAATCTTTAAATATTAATGTAAAATTCATTTTGTCTAACCTTTCTAGTTCGAAACTGTCACTGTTATTTAATGTTGTACATTAAATGCCCGCTTCCTTGTTATAAACTAAATGCAGTTGAAAATGAGAGAATTCGGTGAAAAGTTTTCTATTTTTAGTAGAAATGTAACCTTTCCCTTCTGTCCAGAATTGGTCTTTCAACGAACTTAGAGATATTTTCAGGTGCAAATATTGTGTAAGAGGACTATTTGATTTGGTTCCAAGTAGTGGAGTGTGGCCCATTAAAAAAATATCATAGCGAGGCAAGTGGGTGGAGGGCAGAGCTGTCCAATACAATATTCATGGAAATTATACGCAGGAGCGAGTCAGGGTTGACATTTGGGTGGACAATGATTGTCACTCGGTTGCTAAGCAACCCTGCTCCTGTCTACAAGCAACTATCATCAGCACCCTTTTATTCTTTTATAAATACATAATTCCGTTATATTTGGGTGGAATATCAAATGTCATTCAAAAGCTGTTTGTAGTAATGATAACATAGAATGTCATTCAGAACTATCTAGATCTTATAAATTTAAGCTCTCACTTATTTATATAAGTGAGATAGATTTTTAAAAAATTATAAATATTATTCGTAGGTCTATATGTAGTTTTATATAAATTGATGATACAATCTGTAATCCACCCATGAGAATATTTGAATTAGGTGTTTTATGGTTCATCTTCTCTCATTTATTAAGCAGAACGAAATACTGAAATTATAACAATAACAAACTTGAGAGAGGAGTAACTTAGATTATTGTTACAAAAGTCTATTATTATTAGTAATAGATATGAAATGGTAATTTCTTATTTATTCTCAAAAATCAATATAAATAAAATAAAAACTCTAACAAACAATAGCGAAAATATAACAATATGCCATTCGGGACTATTTAAAGATTTTCCGTTTTCCATTCAATCAAAATGTAGTCGTACAATCTCACACGAAGGACAACTTCTTGCCTGTTATTTACTTTCAGTTTGCCTCTACCATCTTGAAGCACTTCTCAGGCTATGCATAGTCGTCTTTAACTAACATCTTAAATAAAATTCAAATAACACTGAGGTAATGACGATATACACTGAAGATCACATTCTTATCATCAACTTGTCTTCCTTCAAAAAAAGCAAAATTTAACGCCCATACTAATTCATAAATCAAGAAAAAAAATCACAACTGAACAGTAAATATGCCTTCGCACACTGAGCCAACATCAACAGGATTTTGCTTTTCATTGAACTTATGAGGTTTCTTATTTGTAATTAAATTCCTTAGTACCGTTCAGTGAAAGGACAAGGGATTAATACTGTGGATTTCACAGGATTATTTTTTTATTTAATTGTTTTTTATCTCGGCGGCCCATTCCTGTGATTCAGAATGCTTTTACCTTAGCTTTCGCTCAAACTGAGCAAAACATCAAGGGTAAATTCTGCTGTTGATTCCTAATAAGGATGAAATAGCGGTTCAGGTTTCCCGTTGATGTTGGCTCAGTCTGCGAAGGCATATTAACTGTTCAGTTGTGATTTTTTCTTGATTTTTATCTTCCTTCACTTCGTTGTTGTTCTTCTTCCCTATGCCATTTTCTATTCGAATCAATTCCTAAAATGGATCTGAATTTCGGAACAGATATTTCTGCAGTGAATTTAAAGGTTGAAACATGCAAATGAAATTTCCATAAATTTCCATAAAGCATACAATTGTTTCGTTATTTCTGACAAGATAAGTCTTTGCCAAAAAGGAGTTAATTTAATGTAAAGATCAAAGCAATGGAGAGTGTTCATATAGAAAAAATGGAGCCATTCGGAATAATTTCAAGAAGACAAAAGTTAATCCATCAGGCCAAAATTTTATAATTATGTTTATTAAAAATTACGATAAGAAATTACATAATTATTTCTTTTTATATCTTTAAACAAGAAAAAAAAATAGTTTTATGATCAAATAAAACATGTCTAAGCCATTAAGAAATTAATAATGTCAGTTCCTTCATCACCAATTATTTCAACAAATTTTACATTCATTAACTTAATAAATCAAAAAATCATAATTGAGCTATTATTATTCTTACTCTTTTCAATTAGCAATGCTGATTTACAAAAGCCTTTGACATGGAATAATAAATTTTAAAAAATATTAGTTACGTCAGCAATCTTTTTGTTTTCAAAGAAAAAAGGCAATAATACTTATTATCCTTTACTAATTATTCATTATTTTTATCTACTTTAATTAAGTGTTTTGAAAATAAACATCAGTGTTAGATTCTTCTCTTATTTTCGAATCGTTTCTTATTTCCATCGGTCAGCAAATTCGTTAACCTCTGGATTTGTAGCAAAACACCGCCTGCAAACATTGGCGCTTCACTGCATAGCAAATGTCAGTTCAAGGATCTACAAACCCGCAACTTCAGCGGAACAGAAAAGCTGCAAGGAAATGCAATTTAACGTACACTGCGAGATAATTGATAAATAAAATTGAATAACCTAAATAAAGAAATACGAAGATATTAAACGTTAAATCAAATTTACATTCAAAGAAAACAAATTAATATTATTTCTAAAATCAAATAATCTTAAATCAACTTTAAAATCAATTTTAAAATAGATTACCATCGGAGCAAATATCTCATTTAATCTTACACAATTTTGACCTTCTATAACATCTCTTAATATACATCGGAGAAAAGAAAGTTCTAGAATTAAAAAAAGTTTCGAATGCAAACTTTAAATCGAAATACTCATCTGTAACTTATTTTTTGTGTTGAAATATCTCACAAACCAGATATCCTAAGAACTGAAAATTTGTACATGAGTTATTACTGGTTTTTGGTATATGTTTGACAAGTAGTAAGACACTACAGGCAAAAATAATAGTCAAAATGAGTTTTCAATTACGACGATAATTCAAAACTTTTTACTTTAGGAAACTAATATAAAACGAATAATAAATAAATCTTAACAAATATACAACATCTCCACAAAAAAATATATTCCACAAAATATATTTATTAAGCAAATTTTCGGAAAGTATGTCTTCTTTCCTTTTTTCGAGCTTTTTAAAAAATTGATATAAATAAAATAAATGTTATCTAATATGATTTTCCTGTCCATTTTGATAGACTTCACCTATGGAGGTTGAAAACTCTCACTATAGAAGTCTCCGATTGAGCAGTTATCATAGTGAGGAAACATATAAAACCTAGAAATTCTTAAAATTTGTACTTCACTGTATTTGGTACAACTATTTTTTGCATTTTATCAACAACTCGAAAGTTGGTATTGTTTTTGTTGTTTTTAATAACTTTCTTCTGAATTTAACTTGTCTTGAAAAAAATAAAATAAAGCAGAACATCATTTTGTGATTTGAAAATGATTAAGAATAAAGTTATAAGAAACTTTGAAACAAGCTTCATATCAAAAATGTTTTTTACTTTTTTTTTTTAACATAAATCTGTGACTACACATTTTAAAAATTAATTTATAATATTAAATTCAAGTATTTTAAAATGTTATTTTTAATATACTACTTGTAAATTTGCTGAAAAATTTAATGATGAAATGTTTCTTCAATGTAAGGTACAATTTTGCAAATTGCATCATGACGTTAATTGCACAAACCCCTTAATTGCTTCCAATTCATGTCAGAAATAGTTGTAATTTGATTACACAACCGATCATGCAATTCCCTTAATTCGATTTCTAAAGTTCACAAACTTTTCAAAATTTATTTTTCTCAATTCCCAAATCGACAGTTCGTAGAAGTTCGCAAACTATATCCGATGCATTACTTTTATTTATTTGAATTATTTATCGTATTGTTTTAAATTCCATTGTTTCTGTACAGTAAAAACTCATCAGCTACATTTAATCAGCTTACGAACATTCGGGAGAGCAAAAGGCTGTCGATCTCACTCGCGTTTCCATCAGTGGTACTTCATAAAACAAATAAAAATAAATGCAGATTCAATACCTGTACCTTCTACTTGCTGCAGGATGTCTCAGATTTCTATTAGTGCTTTCTTTCTGTTATATCACCTTAACAAGGAATTTAAATTATCACTATTAATTATTTTTGTACAATAGAGATGTTAAACAGATAACAATGGTCCACGAAATCTCAGACAGGATTATTACAAGGATGAAAGGCTTTCAAAAAACTTAACAAGCAAATCTATCTGATGAGTAAATGTAAAATTGTCTGAATAAGACCTAATAAGAACGAAACAGCTGCTCCAGATTCTTATTGACGGCAACTCAAGATGTGATTGGGAAAATGTACTTTTATTTTTTCATCTTTTCAATCATTTGTCAATTTTCCTTATTTACTCTTAACTATAAAAATTCCTCAATCCTGAGAGACCCGGTCGATTTGAAATTCAGAAAGGCTTGATGACATGAAGTCAATTCGGTTTTTCAACGGTTTTAATTCAATATAGGTCCTCCCTCTTCCCTTCAATTCCCTCTGACATGTGACCACATCATTTCGGCGCTGATCACCTTCGATCTGCTGGTTCCTTCCACTGTAGCTGCGATGGCCAAAGCAATAAATTTGTTCTCCAACTATGTCCAGTGCCCGCGAGCAGAAATTCTCCCGTATTTAACAGTCGCACCAACTAATTAGCCGCATTCCCCTTCCAAATTTGTTGCGAAAATTAGGAATAACATGGAGTGTCGAACAGAGAGTCCAGCTAATTATGAGCTCGTTGGGACGCAAGCCCATCAGTTTATCTGTAATTAAAATGACGAACGCTGGATTAACAGTGCAGCGGAATCTCAAGCAAAATTCACAAATCCCGAATAGCATTGTTAATAATCGTATGGTGTAATTAATGATGCTTTAGCTTGTGGTCCGTTCTGGAAACTTCGTCTGCAAATCGAACGACTGTAGGTAAATCCATGTTTATTGACATTTACTGTATATCAGAGGAATCCGTAAGTATCAAGGCAGAAGGTAATTTGGAACAGGAATTCTCTGAAGAATGTCCTGGAGATAGCAGCATACTTGCACCCTCCGGTTTTTCAGGCGTCTCTACAGTAGACAGGTAATCTAATGTTATTCTTGTTAAGTAAATGCTCAACTAATATACATTCCACTATCGATTTCGTAATGATTAAGCATGCGCCTTCATTACCATAAGAATGGGATTTTTGAAAGCTAAAAAAGTTATCACAAAGCTTTTAAATCAAATCGTATTTTTCTAATAGAGTGAGCCATGTAGCTTTAACAAAACCGCTAGAGAAAACGTAAATGTAACATGCAGAAATACATCTTAACACAAAGTACATGACGTATCGCTTCATTTCTTTTAAAAAACAATCAACGAGAAGCGATAACTATTTTATTTTTAGCCAGCAATTAATTTCATATTATAAACATATAAATGCAATAAATTTATATTAAAATTGTCCGAAAATAAGAAATATTTCCAATTATCAAGAAAATTGATCCAGTAGTTTTAGGGTGATTCACGTATAATAATTAAAATTTTTATTAAAAGATACGAGATCGAGACAAAAATAATTGTACCCAAATGATTAAGTTGGCCCACAAATGAGAATAAATATAAATATCAAGGAAATTGGGTCTAGTCGTTTTACCGTGATGACCTTACCAAACACACAAACCGAAATAAAATATCTTAATATAAAATCCCAATCTCTACTTAATCAAACATGATACTTACGCTATCAGATAATCACGGATATATTCTTAAGTCTTTATTTAGTAATAATTGTTTTAAAGCTAGTATAAGGCTTTGTTAACTCCTAAATTTTCATAAAGGGATTTAAAAAAAAAATAAGCAACTCATTATTTTTGGTAGGGTTCCATTTTCTATAGCGTCATATTGGGATTTTGCCTATCGTGACTCTTGAGAAATGGATGAAAGTGTTACATTGTAACAGCTGTCCAGAAAGCGCCCCAGCTGCAGCGCCACCGAAAACGCTGTGTCGACTTCATTAAACTGTAATTAGTATGACAAAGTATATTACAATCTAATTGATTCTCGTCCAAAAGCAGCTCACATCTGGGTTCGCTAAGAAAACGATGGTTGGGTGGTGGGTTTACGAATCACACGGAAATTTCCCAGGAAAAATAAATAAATTCCTGGTAACTTTTTTTTTATGTCTTCAGAAGGCAACAGGTCACATTTTCTGAAGATACAAGATGTAGGCCTATAACATGACATCAATCACTTGTGTAAACCAACAAGAAAACATAGTTCCCTAAAAAAGAATGCACATTAACTTGATATACATATGCTTCCCAGATTTCTGCAGACCATTCTTAGATACTTAACAGTGACGTATGCATTCTTTCTATCAGGTCACAGCAACAATAAATACTAATTAAAATTCATTGTTATAATGACCTAACAAAGAAAGCATGTATCAATAGCATAATTAAATCATCTAACAATGGTCTGCAGAATCTTAAAGATAACATGTATGCCTGTAATACTGACTCCTTATCATTGCAATAACGAAATAACTCACTGTAACCAATGTTAATTTATTGTTTAATTAGCATAGAAGCATCTTTTTTTCACAATTCTTCAGTTTAATATTCTCTGTTTCTTGTTAAAAAAAAGTGTAAGTCAAATAATTATTACTTGTCAAATTATTAGCAAATAGTTGCTAGTTGACTTAAACTAACACTTTTAATTACTTTAAAAAAAAGATTCTGTTTCTTTCCTTTCACCGTTGAAATGACGATTATACTTTCATTTTTGAAATATTTCTAAGATTCTTTAGCTCCATTACTATTTCTCTGCACCTTCCTAAAAAGAAAATAATACGTTTCTTCTTGAACAAAATGTGAATTAATACTAATGTAACTAAATAAAAACACAGACGCAATGCCTTTAGATTTGTGAGGACTGTTATTCAGTGACTAACAATGAAACTGATACAACTTTTCTTTCCTTTAGATCACTGTAGCAATGAATTTTAATTTATTTTTACTTTATTGTTGCTGAGTCTTACAATGCATCAATGGCAACTCCTTTAATATTACTTTTAGAAATGACTACTTTCCCGTCCATATGTTTTCCAAATTTAATCTACTGAACTTACAGCCATTAGAATATTTCTGTGAACAATGATAGATAATCAATTGTTCTACAGATCTTCCATAACTGTTACAATTATACCGTTTTCCATAATTTTTATCTCAAAAGATACAGTTTGGACATTGTTGGCAGAAGATTCTAAATAACTTATATAACTTAAGTATTTACTTAATTCATTTGTGTGAAATATGATTTGTGTACATGATTTGTGTGAAATAAATCATGTTTCTTAAGTTAAGACAACTTTAACAAAGCAACTTCAGAGAACAAAATCTAAATGGCCTGGCTTATTTCATTCAAAAATATCACTGTAAACAAAAGAGATAAGAAGGTGCATCAAGTCTTGATAAAAATATCACCGGAACTGAGTGACCATACTAATAACGAGTTGGTCCTCCTCTAGCCTTGATCACAGACGTCGTTCGTCTAGGCATAAAATTTTATAAGGTGTTGGAAGCGTTCCGCAGGAATATTGCTGACAGAAGGGCAAACCTTAGTTGGTTCATATTGAATGATGGCGTTTCTAGGCTTCGAATGGATCTTTCCACATCGTCCCACAAATGCTCGATGGGTTGAGATCATGTGACTGAGCCAGCCAATGAAGCAAGAGGAAATCAGAGTCATGTTCACTGAACCAATCGGAGACAAACCAGCTCGGTGATGTGGTGCATTGTTCTGTTGAAAGTGGCCATCTGCGTCGAGGAACACTGTAGCCATAAACGGGTACATCTGGTCGGCACGGGTTGAAGAAGCCCATGGCATTAAGAGATGTTTCCAGAGGTATTTCCAGACATCAAGCTCAATTGCGATGCTCCTGGACCCACAGCATCGCGCTTTCGTGCTTTTCTGTGATGGCAAAAATACCGGTACCCTTGCTGGTCTCCTGTTGTTAAAAGTAATCAGGGACAAGGTCAGTTGTACGTTCGGGTACTTAATTTTGGTGCACCTGCGTTGTACTCAGCTGCAATCTGTCGTGTTGCTGTCCTTCTGTTGCCGCAGACGATTCGTGCCAGTTGCCTGTTACCTCTTTCATCCATAAACCTTTTCCGTCCACAGCTTTGCATACTGCTTGAAGTTTTTTTGGCCCAACTGCCATTCTCTGAACACCCACGATACTATTACCACGAGAAAACTCGAGGATCTTCACAGTTTCCGAAATACTGAAACCGCCTTTTCTGTACCTACGATCATGCCTATTTCGAAGTCGTTTAAATTCTTTTGTCTTAGCCATATTCCGCGAACTGTACTGATACACAGTTCTTGATATCGTCTTAATATGTATACCAAGCTTAAAGAAAATCCAAGCAGAGTTCAAAAGTTGTAGAGGAGCATGGGAAACCTCAGGAAGACTAATATTACAAAATTCGAGGCTAATATTGATTCCAAAACGACTTAGCTAACTATCTACACTAGTTTGTTTCTTGTTAATTTGTCTCATTACATTTTAATAAAAAAAAATTTTCTAAAAATTCATCGAAATTGTAATCAAAAAAGCAGAAACTTTGGAACTTTTCACTTATTCTGAAATAATAACTGACATATGATTCATCAGTCGTTATGGGAATGAATCGAAATGGCCATTTACATTATGAAACATACTTCACGAATCCATCTTTACTAATTTCTGAAATCAAGAACTGCTAATCACAAAGAGGATAGCGGTATTCCTTTACCAAAACAAATTGGTTCCCTTTGTAAAACTGGCTGTGGCTTTGGTAGCCTTTGATTATAAAATAATAAAACAACACTTTCATATCCGCCATTGGTTTTCGTAAAAAGTTGATCAAAATATTGTGAAATTTGTAAATTGAATTCATGATCACTGAATTAACACTTATTTTTTTAAATTTTCATTTATTCCGCTTTTATTTTTTTTTTTTTTTTGAGAATCTAGCAGACAGTTAGAAAGTGTGCCACAGCTCAGACAAATTATTCAGACAAATCAATTGAGGGTGAAAGAGGTTAAAAAAAAATGTGTAAATTACTTTGAAATATTAAACATTTTTTTTCTTTTTATCAATAATTTTACAATTATCTGTTGAGTAAACATTGAAAATAAAGAATAACCCGTTATATTAATTATTTTTTAAGAGTTATTTTATTTTTAAGACATACAGTCATTGTAAGCTAAGTGAATTATTCGTTAGAATATGAGAAAAAAATTCCAGCCTAATTTGAGCTTAATAATGAAACTATTTTTTAAAAAAAATTAAATTACTTATTTTCTTCTTTTCTTCTTATCTTATTAAAATGATAAAACAAATTAAAAATAAAGATAAGTAATAGAAAAATATAAGTGGTTTTTTTTTTTAATTTACATTGAAAATTTGTGTGTCTATTAAAATAACTTTGTATTTAGAATAAAGAGAAGAATATAGGTTTATATTATTTATAGCGTTTATCAATGTTTTTGATAAATATTCAATAATTTTTTTTTGAGGGAATCGTAATAACTCCGTTTCACAACTGCTTCTCATTAAGACGCAGGGGTAGGTTTAATAGAAGGAGGGGGGAAATAAATACCGACACGATATCCCCTCCTGAGTCCATGTCGCTGCGTGTTTACAGAAAATTTCACGAATTCGAATAGCGTCAACTGTTGGTACACTTTTAATGCGCTCTCTGTGTGTCGTAAAGTTTAATATGGACGACATTTATGGCGAGCTGTTTTTATTTTTGTCTTTGCCTAGCGCTTTATTGGGGGGGGCGCTCTGATAGCTAAGGCGCTTCTCCATTTATGCGCCCCGGCCGGAGAAATCTTCGCGGCGTCCAATAATCGCTCGAGAAAAATTCCGTCACTTGCTTTGGCTGTAAGGCGACAAAATATTCTCGCCGGCGAAAGAAAAACACGCGGCGAAAATTAAGCCGGACTCGGGAGAGTAGTGTTTAATAGCGCCGCAAAATATAAATCAGGTCCCATATGTTACACGGAACAGCTGTTGTGATTCCTACTTCGCCGCGCAAAACAATAGGCAAATTCGGGTGTCAACTGGGCAGCGACTTCTGGTCAAAAACACACCTACAAACGGACGACAAAATGTAACGTCGTTGGTAACGTTTTTTTTTTTTTTTTCCGTTTCTTTTTCGGAGATCATTCGCCTTTTCATACAATAAGGTATCTTCCAACATGTTTCAACATGTCCAGTAGACAGAAAAAAAAAAAACCACCTTAAGCAATGTCAAAAGTAAAATTCTTTATCATTCAGTATTGTATTAGAGCATTGATTCCGAAACTTTGTAAGTTCGAGGGCCCTGCAATGACAATAATATTTTGGAGGACCTCTATTTTCAGATGTTAGTTTTTAATCAGTAATTAATAAACTAGAATAATAAAAAGCAATTTTTTTATATTGAAAAAAATTACTATTATTATAAAACTATTATATCTATTTATAATCTTAATGTAACAATTTCCCAATACCAAAATATGTTTTTAAAATAAAAATAATTATACAGGTATTTGAGGTATATGAGTATATAATAAATATTTTTTTCCGGTAGCTATGCGATGAATATTTCTTTGCCACAAGATTCGCAGTGTCAGATTTAATATTTGATATGTTGATTTAGCTTAAATATTTTTTTACTTATTTATCAAATAACTAAAAACTGAAGAGTAAATTAAATTACAAGAGTTTTTAAATTTCATGATTACTGAGTACGTTTCAATGTATGAAATGCTCCTATTTTTATTTTATTTTTATTTCCTTAGATATAAAGACCCTTTTTATTGTCTAAACAGTTCTAAAATTGTTAGCTTTACTTTAGTTTTTCAACAGCATCTTAGGGATGTCAATGACAAAAACACAAAGCAATTTGAATTGCGAAAATCATGCATTTTTTTTTTTTTTGAAAACTTGAAGATTTTATCTGTCGATCCCTGAGCCCCAGCGGCCCACGGATCGCAGTTTCAGAACCACTGCACAAGAAGAAATTATTTTGGCAATAATAACAAGAAATCTACACGGGACTATTAGATCTGTTCAATATGAATGGATAGACATCCAGCGCTACCAATAATCTATAGTCCATTTCGTATTCAGAAAGACCCTTTGTAGAGAGCTAACTTACATTCTTAAGTCAGATCACCGTAGCAATGAACTTTAATTGTCACTATTCATTTTTTTTCGGGGACCTAATAGAAAGAAGACTTACGTCGTTGTCACTGTTAGCTATCTAAAAAACATTGTCAGAAATGGGAAAGCGCTATAGAGCTAAATAAAGTGAGGGAAAATTCCGCAATTGTTCATTATTTCGACTACGAAAAAGCAAAGAAGAGTCTTGGGTTAGGGTAGTTCGTGAAAGATTTCTCAATAGCCTAATTTGATGTCTTAGCAAATCGGAGTTCGCGAAGGTGTCTCAAGAATTCGCAGTAAAAATTCTGTAAAGACGACTACTCAACTTAGAAACAAATGAAATTTAAGCTGCCAATCGTAACTTTTTTTTTTTTTTTTATCGGTGGATTTTCGAATATTGTTTGTGTTAAAAAAATTATTGAAAAGAGTTCACGATTGTCTATACTCTTCATAAGTTGCAAGATAATCAGTAAAAGTTAATTGATCTTCAAAAAATCAGTAATTATTCTTAATAAGTTAAAAAATTATAACTATGATTAACTATGATTAATTTTTTAACTATGATTAATAAAAAAAAATATTGCGATCCAGTCTTTGGATATCAAAGATTCAGAAATACATAGTTTTTGTTTACATAGATAATACATATTCAAAATCTATTCTTAAACTCGTAATAACTTTATATTAAAGTACATTTTCTTATTATGTAAAAATTTGAGATAATACATTTCTAGTTAAATATAGGGCGTTTTGAAAGTTTAATTAAGCTGAATAATTGTGAATGGATTATAATGTGTGTTAGGTAATATAATTAATAGAAATGTAAATTTGAATAATTAATGCACTATATTGAAACATTTTATTAGATTCATCATATGATGAATGAAACATTTATAAGTAAGCCTATATTTTTTTAATTATTATTTTGTGTAATTCTTATGTTAATCTTACCACAGTTAATATAAATTACTTGATATTTTGCAGGTCTAAAAGTAAGTTTCAGCTTTTGATTGAGCAAAGATACAAAGTATATTAAGTAACATACTTAATATAACAATATGTCATTTGTATTTTTGTTGTAAGCAAAGGAAGAAAAACCGATCTATCCCTTTTAATTGTTTATTAACTATTCTAAATTAATTTCCGCCAATCATAGCAAGATAAAAAGACGGACATTTAACGCCTGTACAAATATTTTGTTGAATTCTTTCTTGAAACAAATTTTAGATTAAATTTAATGTAACATCATCAAAAAGGAAAAAAAAAGGAGTTACATAAAATTGTAAGTACGTGGCTTTATAAAAACATGTCAATTTCCAGGAAAATTATAAAACAAATATACATAAAAATATACAAATTCTCAAATCCCATATAACATTCACGTATGACATTATAAAATGGAATTAAACAAAAATTGTCAGAAATGATATTATTATTACTCAGAAACCGTTTGATAGGGATCGTAAATCCCTAATGGGACTGCAAATTGAACTTTTCCTTTATTATAAATAAATAAAAAAAATTACTATCATTATTATTATTATTTATTGGCTTGTATAATTCACAAAGACAAGAAACACCTTTAAAATAACTATACAATGAAAACTATTATGGAGTATAGATTTTCTAAATAGAGATATCTAAAAAAGGATGTTAATTATCCCTCCCTCCTGTTTGTGATTATTCACGAAAATTCCACTCTTTGCGCTGGCAACTTAATGACATATGACGTCATCACTTTTTTTAATTATTTATATTAATATTCCAGCTTGTTTAAAACGTCTTAATCTATTGCACGGGGTAACAGTAACGTATGCTTTCTTTCCATTAGGTGAGCTAATAATAAATTTTATACACCTTTATTAATTCTTACAAGGATTAATCGAAAGATTCTAAATAAAGGAATAACTCTTTAATAATATGTTAATGTCATTATTATTATTACCATAACAAGAATTAAAATTTTAACAAGAATTTTAAAAGTCATTGCGACATGCTCCGGTAAAATAAAATTTCTTCATTTCAGTATTAATAATTTAAATTGTATTATTAAAAAAAAAATAAGTCCAGATCGTATTGGGATATATTATTGTTGTACTGGTTAAAAGTGTTTAAAATATTATGAGCTGAAAATAAACGTTTTTACGTTAACGATAAAGGATAAAAAACAAACAAAACTAACTCAGTTATTGACTATAACGAAGTTAATCAAATATTATCTTTAGGGGGGATTTCCGATAGAGAAAGAACACATCCCCCAATTCTATCAAAAATAGGTATTTACTGTATAAATAAAGGAAAAGAAAAAATTATATATATATATATATATATATAATAGATGTGTATTTTCTTTCCTTTTATTTAAGAAATTATTTAACATCAACTAATTCTTAATTAATGCAAATTACCTACAAATTAAAACGTGTCTTCCACAACTTTATTGTCTACAACAACAAAAATCAATCTCTCGCTGTTTTTATTTTAATGAACACATCCCGAAAAGATTTTTAGAACAGGGTGATATTAACGAAACAGGAGATATTTTTCCTTTTCGCCATTTACTTCATTATGTTCCGATATTGAGTTGTCTAATTAAATGTGGGGCATCGCAAGTATCATCTGACGGCCTTTTTCTTTTAGGACTACAAAATATGATGATGTCTGTAATAAAGAAGTAAGCCTAACCACAACTCCGACAAATAACGTCTGGCATTGTACCTTCACTTAACACGCAAATGGGGAAAAAAAAAAAAAAATTCGAGCAAGAAATTACTACGTGAAAACAAGACGTATAATGAAGCGAGATTGACTCAACCAAGGTTTTCTGACACAACACTATCGGAAATTTTGAAGTTATGAAGAAAACCGTCATATCAGCAAATCGCACTTTTTTCTGTCAAAAATATTTCCCAACTACAATCTGGGTTTCTTCGCTTGCCTTTAAAAATATATTAACATGCACAAACTTAATATGATTCCAAACTCGCAAATTTTAATTATGCAAAATAAACATGAAAAATATCTGCGAGATGCTTTTGTTATTTTTACATCGAGTTACATAACCTAAGAGAAATGACGTGATACCCTTTAAATATACAGCGATACACTTAAAGAAAACAAAAAACAAGTGAATATAATTTTGTGCTAAAGAATAAATTTAAAGGCAACCCATAATAATAAAGAAATTTAAAAATAATAATAATAAAAAAGGAAGTAACATTAACGTAAAGAAAAATAAACAAAAAAAAGTTAGGAAAATAAGAAAAAAAAAAAAGCCAAAAAAAAACCAAAACAGTAGATATACGGATTCGAACCGACAACCTCCTGCATATGAGTCTGAGATCTTACCCATCAAGCTATAGCTGACATCTGAAATTAAATTTTTGCATTTCTAACATTTAAGCTAATAGCGGAAATCCAATGAAAACGATTCCAAATATCTCGAACATATGCGGGAGGGGGGAGCGTAGACCCCTGAAAATACCCTATTCCTTGGTGTTTGGGCGTCTGATCACGATGGTGAAGTTCATTTGCCGATCCGACCTTCCATTCGGGAAGGGCAGACACGGACGGACGGACAGGGCAAACGCAATAGCTACCGACTTTGGTCGTTATCACAATAGCTCCCAAATGGGTCGCTAAAGAGCTAATAGCGTCAGCGATAAAATAGATAGTAATTAACCACGAGAAATACAGCTTAAACAATTGATGTATATTTGAATGACGATTATTTCAAAAGTGCAATATACTACACAATGGAATCAAATAAATATCTCAAAAATAATAAGATTACTTAAAAACAGAAAACAATTAACATATTTAAATTTAAAATTGTCACCATTAAGTTGGTAGGTAAATAGCAAAAAAGCCGGTCTTTGAGTTGACTCTCGCACTGTTAAAATCACTTCCGAAAATTTGTTTAATTTATATATATTTAAGGTATTTAAAAGTCTAACTCGACAACGCTACAGGATTATTAGAAATTACAAGTTTTTGTTTCGGTTTCAGAACTAATGGCGCTTTTGTTATGGCCTTCCTTAAGGGTTTTTTCCCAAGTTTTTAAAAACCAATAATTCTTATAAAATTTACAGTTTTAAGTGTTGAAAATATGACTGTGCTTTGTTACATGGACTTCTAAGTGGGCATGCAAAATTTCATATTTCTAGCTACTGTAGATTTTGAATAACACGGTTCACAAAATGTGATCTAGTTAGGACGGAAGACTCGCTTCGCTCACCTAAATTACCTTTAGAATTTTTAAAGAGCTTTTACACAATTCTAAAATCAACAGGATTTATTATATCTGATTTTAAAATTCTCTAAATCTCCTTTATGCAAAGTTTTGGATAATAAAAATTCTTATTAATCAGATTTCTTTAATGTTTATTAAAAAGTAAAAATAAAACCAAATAAAACAAATATTTAAAAATGTATGTAAAACTTTTACATTGAACCAATTTAATTATGTAATTTCAGTTTAATCAAATGTTATTATTAGGTAATCTTTGATTACTTTTAAAATTATAATTTTTGAATATAGAAAGCAATGTTATTTATTTATTTATTTATTTATTTATTTATTTACTTATGTGTTTGTTTGTTTGTTTGTTTTATTGTATTGTGCTTATTTATTTTGTTAATATTTGTTTATTTATTTATGTTTGCTTGTTTGTTTGTTTTATTATATTTAATTTTATTTAATATTAAGCAAACTGTTTAAAATCTGTTTTCTAGTCATTCCTTTATATCTTAGATTTTTTTTTCTAATTTTTATAAAATTATAAAATTTAAATGAAAATAAGTATAAAATTAGTTCGATTACATTACACTTTACTGAATCAGAATTAGCCTCCTATTCATTAGATATCTTTTAGGTGCTTGGGTTTTAGATTATTCTCACTTAAAAAAAAATGCAGAAACCGTTCTATAGTCTATTCAGTTATAACTAACTATCCGTTGTGAGAGAGATCGGGATAAAACTCAATATATAGCTAGTCGTGAAACTTAACAAACAAACCTTAAATTTCATCAAGATTGGATGAAATATAAGCTTAATATTTCCATAAATCTATTATAGCTAATGAGAAGATCGTGTCTCCATGTAGTGACTGTTGCTTTCAAATTTCTACTGCCATTGATAGCCTGCAGACAAGCTCCTGGTAACTTAACAAATGCATAACAACAATGAAAAGCGAACACGCCTCATAAGTTTCTGCGGTTTACCGTGCTTGTTCTTCTTTTCTTTATTTATTGTATTTTCCTCGCAAACAGGAAAAAAAAAAGCAATGCTAAAAAATTGGCAATATTTTGCAGTTGAATATCTTTTCTTCATACCTCCCATTTTTTATAAGCATGCACATTCTTCCTGTTTTGTTTAATCAGCAGATATTAGTTTTAATCTTTAAATCTCGGTATGCTTAATAGCTTATTCTATTTACATAGATTCAAATTATAGAACTCAATCTCCCCAAAAACTCCTTTTTACAGTTTAAAAGTATTGCTTTACTTAACTCCATTGAGACCTAAGCGGCCAGTAACGGCCATATTTCACAAGTGGATCCGAGATTTATGAATACTGCGCACTCTGGTGTCAGTTCGTGTAAAACATTGCAGCCTCTGAGTAACGGCGCGCCTTACCTTTTGCGGTAGAAGAATATACGAGATCAGAAGGAGATAATTCTATTGTGTGAGATTGTTCTGGAAACTTGCTACCCAGAAAAAAAATAAAAAGATCAAAATAATAATACTAATAATAAAATCTGAAATAATGAAATATTATCTTTTGCATTATAGTGTCATTGGAGCAGAATTATTTCAATGTTGTGTCAATTTATTAGTCGGTTGTTTCCTAGAAAAAGAAATGGCTATTATCTGTTTCTCTCCATTCGAACAATGTTGGTTGGATTTTAACAAAATTTTATATAAAAAAAAATTCAAGTTAGATTTTAGTCAGCTTTATTTCTTTTTGAAAATTTTTAATAAAGTTTGTAAATTAAAAAAAATAAAAATTTCTTGATGTTATCAAAAAACAATCAAGTTTAGAAATTGTTTTTTTTCCTTACAGAACTATTCCAATTATACTTTTTCTATTGCGCATAAGGAAATAATCCTTCAATTATCATTAATTTTAAATAAATACTATCACACAAAGCTAATTTTTTTTTTCTTTATATGACCTTACTGCAACCAACGAGGTTTTTTTCTACACATTGTGCTTTATGTGAGCTTCAAAAATGGTTTCATTATTTCTACTTCGTTTATCGTCAATATCACTGGAATTCTTAATCTTGTGTACGAGATTCGACTGAACTCCATACACAATTAGATTCTAAAGGAAGAATTAGATTCTAAAGGATTTCTTGGAAAACGAATATGTTTTTATTCAGATTCCAGCCAATCGCTATCATTTGAATGAGGTTTAGATTAGAAATTTAACAAGAAGTATATCTGCAGCTCCAATTAGATGAGATTTAAAAAAAAATGAATAAATATTCTTCAGCGTATTTTTTTTTAATTAGCTTAATAATAGATTATGTAAATTGAGGCGATTGTTGTTTTTTTGTTTTTTTAATTCTTCGAAAAAAGAAAAACAGATTTCCAATTTTTTTGGACCTTTATCTGGAAGGTTTCCACAACAAAAACTGATATCGTAAAATAAGCTAATAATAATTACGTCTTTGTTTTTTTGTCCCTTTGCTGTCTCGGAAAGAGCAATTGCTGTTAGCCTACGAAAACTGCTTATTTAATAAGATTAAATAATACAGTGAAATTATTATTAATTAACAGTTTATTCGAGTTATTTAATTGTGAAACAACTAAATAATTAGTTAATTATCATAATTAAAGCTTGTAGTTTAATTTTGCATTATTATGATTAACACTAACAATGTTTCGCTAATAAAGTTCATTAATGCTGAATTTAGAGAAAACTGAAATCATGTTAAATTACCCAACTAACAATTAAAAATGCAGTAATTATAAAAAGCGTCTGACATTACTTTCATATAACCTTATGTAATTATTTTAATAAGTAATTATTTTAATGTTTAACAAAACGTAAAGAAATGTGAAATTCATTTCAAAAATCACAATACCTTAGTTTTTAAAATATAAAGTTCTAAGCTATAAACTTAATATCTCTTCCTCAATTCAATAAAGATCTCTCTGTCTCCAATCCACCGCCATTTTTCCAGCTATTTTTTTTTTCTTAATAAAATTGTGTAGGTGGAGAGGCAGTCAGGAATTAAAGCTCTCTTCCCGGCTCTCACCGAACCTCCCTTCCTACTTATAATGGACTGGCCCTCTATAAAAACGTGAGGTTCCGACCGTTCTTCTCCTGTCTGTCGTGATGGGGTGTGGTGGGGGGGACGGGTAAGGAGCGAAATAAAGGGAAGGCATTAACCCCTATTCCAGCACCAAAACAAAACCAAACCCCTTCGTATCAACAATGCTAAAAATGCTATTCAATTCATTTGCTGTACAGAACTTAAAAAAGGCAATTTCTCATTAGTAAATGAAAAATACATATAATTCAAAATAACAATTGGAAACAAATAAACCAAATAATTGTTTTGTTTTGTTTTTTTAAAATCAAACAAAATAAATCGGTTTTTTATTTAGCCTTCTGTAATAATTTATTATTTTATTTAAAAATAAATTATGACGTTAAGGAACTTTTTATTACCATTTAAATGCTTTCTTCTGATATTATTCAAAGTAATTTTTATTTGATCGTATTATTAATTTATAAATAAACTTACATAAAAATTGATTATTTTGAAGACATTTAAATTCAACGACAAACATTTAATATAAATGAAATAATTATATTTTAAAAAGCTTCAGAATGATATTTGTGGATTATTGTGATTTCTTTTACTGTTTGATAGTTATTTTGAAATTTAATTTTTTTTTTTTTTATAATTTACGTAAAAAAAAAAAAGTGATTAATAAATAAATGGAACGTAATTATATGAAAAATAAAATAAAGTAAAACGTAGACATTATTTATTCGGTAGTTATTAAATGCTCGTTTGTTAATTGCACTGAAAATTTCTGTCTAGATAGCAATTATTATTTAAATAAAGTTTTATATAAAATATTAATAACGAAATTAAATTATTACATTGAAGATTACATTAAATTAAATTTAAATTTTATAATTGTTGTCTTTTTTAATCTTTGAAACTGCATTAAAATTACTTATTTTATAAATATCATTATTATTTTTTTTAAAGAAGTTATTGTAACAAAAAATAAATCCACACAATTCTTTATTTATCTCTATTATTATATCAATGAAAAAAACTTAGAAACTAAGTTCATCAAAATCTATCTAAAACATTTAATACAGTACAATAGAAAACAGCAAAATTGCAAGGATGAGATAATATTAATAATAAAAAATAATTAATGCATTTAAATATACGAATTATGTTTAGAATGAAAACGACGAAAATAAGTTACTGAATTACAAATTTTCAAATTCGAATGACCTAGAAGTATTTTATTTTCATTTTGATTTGCTATTTTCATGTTCTTCAGACCTATATCTGATTTCCAAACACTATTAGAACTAAACACCAGCTATAGACACCACTTCTAGGACTGCCCTAAAAATTTTCGAAGCTCCGAACATGTCTAATTTCAAGTTCTCATTTAGTTGTACCGTAATTCAGAGAAAGGGTACTCAGAATATATTTTCTGTGATTCCGAATTTCAAAAATACTGGTTTGTTATTGTTGTTGTTTTTTTTTTAATTCTACATTATTTTTTATCAACTAAAAAGCTGACAGATGTATTTATGTTTCCTTCAGCTTCCCTGCTTATTAAGTTTGAGAAAGCTTAGTTATACAGCCTATAAATAAGGGAACCTAGGCGGCGGCCTTGCTCGGCCCTTGTTTAAGATCATCCCTGCCAACTCCCGACAGCTATTCTTATTTTATTTATCTAATAATGTTATTTAATTTTTATTTAAAGGCGCATTACTATTCAAGGTATAAATATACAAATGAATAGACTACACACTATAGAACTATACATTGGACTTGATTGGTGTCCTGACGTTCGGAGTCGTGACTTAGAACAATGGCGCAGAGCAATCGCTGTTGATAGTTGGGTAAAAGGAGTGAGGTAACAATGGGCTTAGGGCCATTCCACTGACAGAGGGGATGGCAGCAGTTGGAAACCCCAACAATCGTGCTGAATTAGCGCCCGGCGATGCGCACATGCTGCTCTCAAAGTTCTGAAGGGACAGGGGAGGGTGTTGATTTACCCACCCCTTCTTTTGGACTCAATCTCACTTCATATGGCAGCCATATCCAATAACCCACCCACGGTTACACCTTCTCCTTTTCTTTTGACATAGATTTTGACTTACTGTAATGTTACTCTTCTCTCTCTGTATATGTATATACTAATAATGAGTAATGGATTAATCAATATTTATCGCTGTTATATTACGCGAATTACTCAGATGTCTCATTGACTAACTTAATAAGATAAATATAAACAAAATTTTTAAAAGTAGTTAAAAATACTAGACTTTTCACTACCAGCCAATAACAAAGCTGCTTTTTTGCAAAGCTAAGTAAAAAGTAAAGTATGCCTGGGCGCGGAAAAGAAAAATATGTCTTAAAAGAACTGATGGCAGGCAGTACCAAGAGCCCTGGCATTGGAAAAAAAACTTATGGCAGGAAGTACCAATATAGTAGTGTTTGAACAATAGTAGCTTTTTAAGCAAATTAATATTATGTAGAATAATTATATTTTCAAATTACAAACAAATACGTCCTTTGTGCATAATCACTAAAACGTAAATTACATTACCTCAGTTAAATTATCACTTTATGCGTATATTAAGTAAATAGCTTCCCGTATTTTAAGGCAACCACTCGGGTTACTGGAGAACATGGATGCATTTTTTTTTTACTTCCTAAGCTTCTATCAAAAATATCAAGATTCTTCAAGGGACTATTCATCAACAATCCAACAATTCTTAAGTTAACAATTCTTACAAATCATCATTTTGTATGAAACTTATAATTAAACAAAAAATAGAACCAGTTTGTTAAATTTTCTATCGTTTTAATGAAAACGTTATTATTAATTTTCATGTTTGACGAAAAAAAGCTGAATAATTCTAAAAATTTATTTAGGCAATTTCGCGACGAGCTTTCGTTAAGAAAAAAATGTTAAAAAAAAAAAAAAGAGAGGGTTATATTTTTCAAATGCCGCCAAATAATTAAAGCCTGTAAACACTTCTTCCGTTCTATTAATGAGGGCACAGTTTCCATCAACAAATTAATGAGAGCATGCCAAGTCTGTTTTTGCCGCCACGGGACTAATTAATTCATATTATTTAATGTGAAAGCAGTATTATTTCTTTTTAATTTTTTAAGGGTAGCACTTGCAGAGATTATAATGTTTTTTAAAATATTTTACCAATAAAAAAAAATATAAGATTTTTTTTTTTCCTATAGTATCAACTATAGGACAACTTGTCAGATATTGTCAACAAAATGAGATAGACAAAAATAAATAGACTAAATTATGACAATAAAGTTGCGGTATCCAGATACACCTAAGCAAATCTAACCTAAAAATATTTCATGAGACGAACCTACATAAATCTGAAAAATACCTTTAACAAAAGTTTTTGAGCATATTTTGAGGTTTTTCCTTTCAAAGAAATTTCACCAAATTTTTGTTAAATTGTTTTACTTATTAAATACAACTCAAAAAAATTTCCTTAGAAGAATAGGCCATGTAATCTACCCCACTACAAACAAAATCTGAAGATTTCGCCAGTGAATTCTTTTGAAACACAAAATTCAAAGTTTTATCAAAATCGATGACTTGAATCTAACGAAGCTAGAAGATTGAATATTTCATAAATCGCTGCAAATGAAGAAAGTAAATAAATACTATGGGATTGTGCATCTTACAAAATTCTAAAAAATTTGGTAAATAATTTATTTTATAGGCTGACTATAAATTAAAAAAAAATAAAGTCGTGCCCGCAACTCCCAACTAGACAATAATGATCACCATTAGAGAAATATACAGTTATTTTTGTATTATAAAGAGAAAATTCTTTTTTTCAAGAAATTTCCGTTTAAGTAAGCTTAAGTAGTTAAAAGGGAATTTTAACAGTAGTTATTAATATTAATTATTATATAAATATATAGATTATAAAATAAATAATACATAATTGAAATTATTGTTATTTGATTAGCAATGATTATTAAATTTTAATTTATCATTCAATTTCCAATTATTTTAAAAATATTATGCATTAGATACATGTATTCAATAATGTAAATTATGTATTAAAAATATCATGTAAAATTTAAGTTTTTGATTCCGATGTGAATACTATATTTATGATATAATTAAATTACAAATGACGTTAAATATTAGAATAACAATTTCAATCTAGTTTATTTATTTCCTAATTATTTACAAAAAATATCATATTTTATATATTAAATTTATTACAAATCATTTCATTCTTTCATCATATTTTTAATATTGCCCTCAGCAGATCTTTATCAAAAAATAAACATTTGTTAACGATTATATTAAGTTGCACTTTTCAATATATTAATGACAATGTTTGCAAGTGTTTCTATTAAATATATTATACGGTCAATTTTAAACGTTGTTAATATATCCTATTTTTTGATTGTTTTATGATAATTGTTAAGACTTTCTTCAAAGTTGTTTTTAAATATTTTTTTTTGTTAGTCACGTTAAGGTTGAAATACTTTCCCCTTTATTTTTATAAATGTAAGTTGAATTTGGGATTTAAAATATAATGAAGGAAATGAAGTGACTTTATTAAATTTAATATTTAACTATAACTATTTATTTATGAGAGTTACACGAGAGAACATACCATATACTAAATATTAAATTTTAAATTAAATTAAATAAGTTTTATTAAATATTAAAATGTTATATGTTGTTATTGTGAAATTTTAAAATGATTTTACTTGTGCATTGTAATATGAGACAGGTTGTGCTGCTCTCGTTCAATAAGTTATATCATTTTACATCTGAAAACGTTCAGTTATATAACGCTAGTGTTATGAATTCGAGGGCCTCATTAGTATAATACTGATTGACAGATTTTCAATTTCCACCTTTTCCGTAGTGTCTATATATTTCTCCAAACGTACTGATCCCCGTGGAAAACAGTCACATTGTATGTCACTTTAGGTTGCACAGTATCTTGCTTTTCTGCTGTTTTTTCAAGCGCACCCACTCCTGCTTTTCCTGTGTGTGTGTGTGTGTGTGTGGATTTCCTATATTTCTTTCTTACTCCCCCCCTACCCCCTCTCCTTTTTTTTTTTTCTTTCTCCTTTTCTGAGCTTTTCCATTTCTTCTATCCGGCATTCATCTTCGGAATCATAAATAGGCCGGAGGAATAAGCAACCCGGCGTTATGCACATGAAATAAAAAGGAAAGGAGAAAAAAAAAGATTGCCTTCTCATTTCCACATTAACCTTTTTTCGTGCTTTGATGTAGTCCCCATTCATCGGCGGGACTGTTCCACTCAAAAGAGAAAGGGGGGGGAGGAGAAGGAAGCACGGGGACAAAGCCAAGTGCATCGGATAGAGCCTCACATTAATTACCTGCATGTCTCGAGAAAAGCAACCTAAAAAAAAAAATAAATAAGAGAGAGAGAGAGAGGGAAAAGGAAATTCACCATCAAGAGTGCTCTGCTGACCTAAGTCAAACAAGCAAGGCTTCCTTAGTTGTCATTTATAAGACTTTATTTTAAGCCCAGTAAAATAACAGCATTCAACTTAAAACTTTTCAGTCAATCTTGAAAAAAAATTCAATGAAATATTTGTTTTTATTCCTATTCATTCCAGAGATTTAAACTTTTAATATCAGTCATTGTTTATACTTTGTTTCACTCTTGTTTGTTGATGACTCTCACAAATGACGTCACTACTCAAGAAATTAGGACACAAGTAAAATTCTCTGTTGGTTTGTTAACAGAAATAAAATTACATGAATAATAAAATTACATAAATAATGTAATTAATATGTAGCATATGTAAAAATAGAAAAGAAAGGAAACAAATTGTCATTCACATTCTTCGTAAAACTGCAAACATAGCATTTTATTAAATAAAATTCATAGTTAAAAGCTCTAAACTTTGGATTTGTGACATCAGAAAAGATCGGGGACTTATATAAGATCTTATTTCGGTGGTGCCTCCTTAGGAGCCAACCTCTAAAAATCAAGAAAAATAGTCTTCAGAATTTCGGGAATGGGCCAAATTTGCTACATACATCGATGAATAAAAAAGCAAATTCGTGAAATAGACCTGCATTTAGAATGAAACCGAGATAACTTGCTGCTGAGTACATATCTACAGAAATCACAGAAGCATGCTTCATACTTTTTTATGGTCTTATACTACTGCAGTTTTGTATATCACGGCCTTCACAGTTATGATGCGCCGTTAGAGAAAATCTCTAATGGCGCATCGTAACTGTGAAAGGCCTTGTATACTTAATTATCTTAAGTTATATTAAAATGAAAAATAAAAGCTTAAAAGTACCTATAAACATGCTTGTGGTGAGATACAAGGAAAGAAGTAAAAGTGCAGCAAAATGGACATCAAATTCAGTCTACTCATAGACTTATTTTTTTGTTTGTTGTCGTTTTATTATTTTACCTCTACAAAAATAGAGTAATCTTCAAGGCATGACATGTTAAGAAAATAAAAGCTTATTCCTTTCAGAACTATACTGTTTGTTGTATCTATAATGTGGATAAATACTACATCAATCTCCAGATTACATTTTTATAATGTAAACAACATATTAACACAGCTTAACTAAATCAAGTATATCTCTTGAGTGCTTCAAATTTGATAAGTAAAAGGTTAACTAAAATAGTCTTCAGCATATGCTAAATGTTAAGAAATAAATGAATATCTTGACATTGATTGAGATTATAGTCAATTATATAGTTAGTAAATTTAGTTGTCTAATAGTAAAAAACAACAATAAAACCAAATATTTCAATAAACTACAGAGATTCGCTTAGCATTTGAGAAGCATTGCCAAGAAAGATCCTCAAGTAACCTAAAATACTCAAATGCATGCATTTACTTACATCAGAACGTAAAGCAGCCTAATTATTTGTTTTTAGAGCGTAAATATTTATGAAAAATAAGATAAAAAATAAAACAAAATCAAAATTGTTTGTGTTTCACCAGCATTCAAAATTTCAATTAGCGAATTAGGTAAAGTACAAATATGGTTTCATTGTGATCAAAATACTAACGATCTTAACCAAATTAGGTTTTTTCAATAAGTTTCTGTTTAAATGTTTAAATATAAAATTTCATTCAAATTGAAGCATTAAGAATCAAACGGACAGATAGATTTACAGACAGATAAATGTCATTTTAAGCCTAACGGTGTTATTTATTCATCTTCTTTGGAAAAAGTATGAGATATAAACAAAAATAAAGAAAGAAAGAAAGAAAGAAAATGCCACAAAAATCCTTCTAAACAAAATGTGGTTGTGAGATGTGATAACAATATTTAAATTTGGTGAGATCTCCATGAGAGAACGCCATTGGTGGCTTCTTTTACATTTGAAAACAATGAAACGAGTGCTCATGCTTCGAACGCCGGCTATCCTCGTGCTCCAAGGTCATTAGAATGGAATAAGATATAGAAACAGCAACCTTCCATCTCGTGTCCGCTCTCCAAGGTAATAGGGACACAGCAACCGTTTTAACCCTTCAGACCTTAACTAAGTCTCTCGGAAAATGTCATCGAAAACCATCCATTAGTAACACCAGTCTGTATTGTCCAGTGCAGCTGTATTTTCCTATTTATTTTAGAGATTGTTTTATTTATGTTATCTTCTAGCTATTAACTGTTATTATTCTTCATTTATTTTCCTTTTTATCCACTTACTACAATTATTTAAACATTTCACATTGAAGTAAATGTTTACATAAACAATAAACCAAGAAGGCACCAAAGGTAAACAAAAGAGGGTTTGTGTGGCTGATGAGTTCATAAAGAGGACGAAACGGCCGTCTCACACTCCCACTGTTGATAGCTCAGAGGCGAAATCTTTTGTTTACCTTTGGTGCCTTCTTGGTTTATTGTTTATTTTATAATAGGCAAGTTAAATTTTTATTATAAACCTTTACATTACATTAAATCAGAAAATAGAAAACGCCTTTAAATTCAATTCGCAAACATAAATATTTTCTGTCGGCCTTTCTACATTTAGTTATACATGAATGAAGATTTCTACTAATTCCAATTCATAAAAGCAGAAGATTGAATTTTTGTCTGGGTTGAATTTTCCCAAATTCTGTCAAGTTTAGATGTCAACTTATATTTTATGTAATGTAAGTTAACTTATTCTTATATTACAAATTTAAAACTTGCAAATTAACTAACTTAATTAAAGATATAGTATGGATTAAAGTTACATCATTTAATAAAAAATAAAGACAATACAATGTAAATATATTTATAAATAAAATAAATTTAAGAGAATAGGATTTACTTCTTTTTTAAGCATTAGTTTACTTTAATTTTGGTGTAAATATATATATAATAATTTATGCACGTAGATCGATCAAAAAAAGAAAAAAGAAAGAAAGAAAATGAGATGGTGCCCTTAAAGTGGTACAGATATACTAGTTTTCTACAAAGTCACCTTGAGGATTGATGCATTTCTCACAAAGTTTCGTCAGTTTGTCTATCAGTAACATAATAGGGCCCTGCAATTGCAATCACTTTTTTGCATCACGCTGGACTTCTTCATTACATGTGAAGCGTCGATCTGACATGAGCTCTTTTAAGACAGGGAACAGATGAAAATCACAGGGAGCCAAATCCGGACTATATGGCTGATGTCCCAAAATTCCCCAGTGGAAACTGTGCAGCAAGTTCTATGTGTTCCGTGCAACGTGTGGTCGTGCATTGTCATGAAGGACGATCACACCGTCGTTCAGAAGATCAGAAAGCTTCATCTGATTTTCTGCACAATTTCCTTAAGGTTGCAAATAGAAAATAAGTTATCCAAGTGGACTGCCATTTTGAAATGATAGTGCGCACCTCCAATGACACACGAGCAAGCATTGAACAATACAACCTTCGGATATTTCAGCAACCGCCGGCATTATGACAAACTCTTAAATTTAATCAGCGGTTGTTAGCTTTTTTTCTGATCGGCCCTCGTACATACATACGTACATATATATAAATAAATTATTATTTACTATTATATGATATATTATGCATGTATGGATGGATGCATATAAAAGGAAAAGCTTTTTCATTTTGTTGAATTTTTTTCTTCTATTTGGATAACGTAGAACACAAGATAACCGAATGACTATCATAATAGAACCGAAACGTTGGGTCATTAAATTTTTTGAATCGTGTATATTTTTCGATTGACTAAGCTTTTTCGCTAATTATGCTTAATTAATCTAAAAAAATTAATCATATTCATGTTTAAAAGAATTTTAACGTGTGAATCAAATTCAATGATTACTACAGGTCACACATATTTAAAATGTAAATTATCCTTTGATTTTTCGTAGTAAATCATAATAATAATAATGGTTCAAGTCCATTTTTGGAATATGCTTTAGCAATGTTATCCGAAGAAGTGGGAATACTATATGGTTTATACCTTACTATTCAAAAAGCTTTCATATTGGAGACCTTGAGATCATCTCATACATTCTCAAAACAATGGACTATAGCGCTATCTTCCTTCCTCAGAATGAAAATGGCTAAAAATCAGAGGATTCAAGAGAACTAATAAGTTTTGGTTGACTGTATTTGGCTGAAATAATTCTTTCTTTGAAAATATAATTGAATGAGTACCTTTAATACAAAGTTTACTTTCTACTGTAATTTGATTTGGAGAATTGGCTTTAAATATGGGGTGCATTAACCACATAATTTAATAAATCAACCCATTTAAATGAAATTGAAATAGTGTTAAAATCCTGACAGTTATTCCGTATTTAAACCGGAATTATAAATAATTTAAATTTAATAACTTGTTATGTATGTGTCACGTGATACCGCTTTCCTCCTGTCACGTGTTATATGGGATTTTTATCAAGGAACGTTCAGCGGAGTTTTAATAATTGTTACTGGTGTCATAGAATATTACACGTTCTCCCCCCGAGAGTATGAATGGATGGTGTCCACCTGACCCCTCTATCCCACCCCTACCACCACTCCACGAAATGATAAGCCTCACCAATCCGGAAACACGATTGCGTATCGCGCATGCTTGCCATTTTTCAATGCGCCCGTGACTTCCTGTTGAAGTGGAACAAATTCGAGAGATGGTTTTCCAAAAGCGTCGTCTGGCAAAATTAAAAAGACACATTTGACGACGCAATAGGACTGGTTTTAAACAGTGAAGAATCAATCCAATTTATTCTGTGACATTTTTTTCAAGTCTTAACCCTAAATTCTCAAGTTGTAAAGCAGTTAGAGCAATATTAATCGACGAAAAAGATAAGAAAAAAATATGTACATATTACATAATATATAAATATATACTTTTTAATAATAATAAAAAAAAATCTACATAGTATATTCAATTTACATTAATAAAGTAAATTACGTTTCAAAAACTATTGTTATATTTTAGAATAAATAATAATAATTTTAGCTTTTTTTTAAAAAAAATCTATTTTTTTTTCTTTCTTCCGGGGATGGTAAGGATATTATGTGTAGCACGATTGTGTTATTGTCTAATTGTTTTCAATATGTTTAGACTCTCTTTCTCTTTCTCTGTTAATTTCGTATTAACAGAGTTAATATTATTATTGGAATAAAAAATTTGATGTTTACATTATTTTCATTTTTACTTTTAAAAAATAAAAAAAAACAACAACAACAACAAAAAAACAGATAGAAATGAAAGAATTTAACCAAATATTAAAAGAAAACTGAAAAATTACTGTCATGGCATTATCAAATTGTTAACATTATTTACGAAAAACAGAACAATAATATTTATATATTGTTAAGAGTTTAGGCTATTTCATTTTTAACTATATACTTACGTATTCCTAGCAATAAATGAATTTTTATGCGTATTGTTAGAAATACATAGCAATAGAACATTAGTAACTTAATAAACATTATTATATTACAGATTATTATAATTATTATTATTGTTATATTGCATTACATTAACATAATTATATTAAATTATACAAAAATAAATAATTTGATAAAGAGGGAATGATACTGTTCGGTTTTGTTTATGAGAGCCTTCAACGCTTTTGCGCATGCGTCAAGTCTCCTTCGATTTCAGCAAAATAGGGGTGAGGAGAAATAAAGAGGGGATGTTTACTTTTTATAGTGTTAGTTTACTAGTAGCTGCGTTCTATTTGCGCTTTTTGGGAAAGAATTATGGAAAGAATAAATACAATTGCAAAAATACAGGTACTAAAAAAAAACAAAAAAAACCACAGGTCTTAGGAAAGTGCCCATCTAAGTGTATCACCCCTTTGCGGGTAGAATCGTCCGCCATTTGTGGTTCTCGCTTTTGAAAACGAACAGTACTAATGTAATCGTAATGATAATAAAGAAAATATGAAATATTCCAAGACCAACTAAAAACACAGTGAAAAGATATATATATGGACAAATATGGAGCTCTTGTATAACAGGAGTTGTTGTTTGTTTATATTTTGTTTTTTGTTTATTTACGCAAATAATTACTATAGCGTATTGCATTGGTGCATCTCGATATTGGATCACTTTATAGTTGTTTTTTTTTTCTTTTCGGCGCCGAGGCCTGTATCTTTACTGTATCTTTGGCCTTGGAAATGTTCGAAGCATCCGCAGTTTCCTAGCAATAGGTTACCTGTTATCTAATAAATAAAAAAAAAATGGGAAAAAAAAAAAAAACCCAAAAATACAAAAAACAAATGTAAATGTTAGCTCCTTAGTTCTGAAAATCAAGAGACCTTGATAGATAGTAAATTATGTTAGTCCAGTGAAAATCATCGACGGTTAATCAGGAGCCAATATTAAACAAATTACAAACAACAAATTTTGCTTCAGTAGGAAAAAAAAAAAGCTTGTTTGTGGAATTTCTGAACATCCTGTACAGCTTTACAACGCTCCGATCACCGGGCTTCCATTTCACCTTTGATGAATAACTCCAATTAATTCCACGATACATAAACCAGAAATTAATTAAATATTTTCTGATCTAAAGAAGAATATTGATTTTTCGGAAAGAAAGAAGAATAATTAGCCGAGTAAATAATGATTCAAATTTAATTATTTCATTTTATTAACACCACACAATACGGTGATCAAAATTAAATCCTTATTTAAGAGATACACAGTTTTATTATCCCGTTTAGGGACACGATCCATTTAATAGAATTCAAAGGAAAAACAAGAAGAATTTCAAAATAATTCCAGCGAGATATATTAAATTTTGCTGTAATTACTGTTTGAATTCAGTTTTCTACTGATTAAGTGTAATAAATATTTTAAGTTTTGTTTATACTTCCCGTGACGTCTTAACAACAAACCAAGAATAGTGGGCGTGCCAACTTCTACGGTGTGAGATCTCAAGCAATTAAAAAAAAAAAGAAAAAAACATAAAGAAAAAAGAAGCTGTTTCGAGATTTTGGAAATTGAGAAGAAAGAAAAAAAGTAAACAATTTACAAATCAACTGAGAGCGGAGAAGAGAAGCATAAATTACAAGGAAACGAACTCTAATTTATTTGTTTGTTTATTTGTTTCAGACATCTTTGGTATTAGAAATCATTTTTTTTTTTTTAGCAGTAGCTGCCTATCTGTTAATATATATCCCCAAAATCATAGAACACTTCCTTAGAAAGAACTGAAACCAATTACAAAAGTTTCATCTCACGTGGGGTTATCTTCACGATCAGAGTTAAAAGTATATTCGAAATCTTTCTTTGTTTTTTATGTGTGTGTTAATATTTTTCCCCCCGATGCATATTTAAGGGCATTATAAGCATTGGCCAAACCTACAATATGGTTCAAGAAATTAATTTATTAGCATTACACACACAGTATTCCAGATCTGTGTTTATCCTGCTTTGATTTAAGCGCACGCCACCGTGACACAGTATGGCCTGTATGTACTTCAAAAACTCTCCAATAGGTAGATGCACAATTTTTTTTTTTCTTTACCTTTCAACCAGCGATTTCAATTCCTTAAATATTATGTTCTTACTGAGATTTTTCAATAATATTTGTGAATTTGCATTGAATAAATAAATTACTGTACTTAGTTTATTTAACAGAAATGCGTAAATTTTAACGATTTATTTGTCGTCTTAAGAAAGCGATAATTTATCTAGAAAATTTTCGATCTTCCAGTTTGATTTATTTACACAAGAGAAAATGCAGTTAGATCCCATCCCCACCTACAGAAAATGGATTGTTTGGTTTGTTTTAATGTAAATACCTCGGTAATGAAAGTCTATGTAGAATTCGTTGATTGTAGATCATATGAAAGGTGATTCAGTGTAGCCATCGAAAGAAAGTTTAATTATAACTAAGTATATTTTTTTTAGCGAAAATAAATTTAAAAGTAAGTATTTTTTATTCAATAAACTAAGTTCACACTAAAGCAGAAATGTTACTGAAAAATATTGTTACAATGAATCCCATAAACAATTTAAACAGTTCGTTACGACAGAGAATAATGAATGCATTTTAATTTCAATAAGTGTTAATCAATTGGAAAAAGAAACCAAATTGACTAAGCATGCGAAGTTTTATTACTTTCCATGAATATCTTTCCTAGTTTGTTTGTATGATAGTCCATTTGTCTGTTTATCTGTTAGTCCACGATAGAAAGGATGGACGAATTTCCATAAAAGTTTAAGTAACTCCAAGTTCACTACAGGTTCTCCGCCCAGTCCTCAAAATTGCCCCTCATTGATGGATATGAAGAGAAATTTTAATAAAAAAAAAAGGAAAATTCCAATATTATGAAATTGAAACTACATATTGCCTTGTTTCAAAATGGTTATATCTTTACGGAAAGCCTATAAATAAACGACTTGAGGTGAGTGACTTTCCAACAATAACATGGAAATGAAGTTTACTTTTATCAGTTAAGTTTCTGTGACTTGGTGAGTTTCGAAAAAATTTAAACCCAACAACGTACGATTTATATTTAACAAACGTCCGCTGAAACTTGCTTCACAGCATAACACAAAAACAGTTCAAGTTAAGTATTCATATATTTACTACAATTTCTGAGCACAAATTCTTTAATTAATAGTTTAAATAATTAAACATTAATTAAGTATTATTATCGTTTAAATAGATTAATTAAAATGAATTAAATCTATTAGTTTTTTTAATAATTACTTTTAAGAACTCATAAGTAATTATCATATTTCTGTCTCAACTTTCTAGAAGTAGTTTCACTGCAAAAGATGTAATTTTTTTTTCTCAAAATATTCAATCCTTCAAAGAAACATTTTCAGCTTAAAAAATAAAACAGTGAAAAAAAAGGAAATAATACAAGTATTTTCATTTGTAAATAATTTACAATCTGTACCCGATTAATTGTAGAGTTAGGTATACCCTGTATACCCATGTATACTCATCACTTAGGGACTGACGATGCAGCGATGAAGTAGGACCAAAATTGAGGGTGCTTATCTTTTCAGTTGGACCACAAATAAGTACCGTGCCAAATCTTAAAGATTAGCCAGTCTTTAAAGAACGATTTTGAGGGTAAGTTTTAAGGCTGGGAAGGATGCAGACCAAATATTTTAAATTGGAACTTCAGTAAGGTAGGTTTCAAATTTTATGGAAATCCGTCGAGTCGTTTTAGCGTGATACACGTAGAAATAGACAGACACAGAGAAGAAAAAAGTTGTAGCGGAATAGTAACGCTTCGCAGGCTCAATCAATTACTTAGATAAATAATGTTCAATAATTCAGAAGACTTCAAATTAAAATAAAGCTAAAGCTGTAATTGTGGTTTGTATTTTATTTATTTACTTATTTATTTATTTATTTATTTATTTATTTATTTATTTATTTATTTATTTAGTTAATTTTTTTATTACTCGTTAGAACATGTTACAAAAACCTCCATATTTGTAAATTTACGATCTACCTTCAAATTTTCTATTTGCATGAAGATTGATGAAATTATAAAATATTTACATTGATTTGCTAAATGCTGTAATTTTAATCAATTCAGCGTTTGACAAATTTAAACAGGATCGCAAAACAGATATTAGGTATAGTGTTAGGGATCAATAGAAATTCATTATTTGCCATCAGTGAGAGATAATTGTTTTTAATTCGTCTATTGCTTTTTCTGTGACAATATTTGCCATTTACAATTTCTATTCAGAAACATCAAGGAAATTTTCATGGACAAAACAAAGATATATCGAAGATATATTGTTCGATAGATCGTCTATGACTATCAAGTTTCAAGACAGTACTTAAAGCTTAGTAGGGAGAAAAAAAAAACCCATCATATACACAAAAATTACAAGTTTATAAATCTAATTTCTTTACTAATAAACGAAAGAACAAAATAAGCGTGAAACAATTTTAAATTAATAAATTATATGCTTTTGTTACAACCATCAAGTTACGTAATAATTAATAATTGTTGTTGCAGATTTTATAGCGAAACCTCTTTATTGCAAGTTTTTTATCACAAATCTTTTATCGCCAATATCATTTTTCAGAGATTTGGTCTACGGTTTTTAATAGACCATGTGTTTAAACGTGAACTTTTAACCTGTCGTTCCCGTAAACATAAATCACGTCGATTGTCTTTAGACTGGGTAAACGACAAATAAATCGCAGACAAGATGCGTGGGTGTAAGTGAATGTGAACCCCATGTGACGGGGAGAAGAATTTTTCCAGGCTGATGATGGAGGAGTGCGGATTAGAGTAAATCCCTGGGGCGTCAGATAGGAGACAGCACGGATGACAAAAGAGGAAGTGGAAGCACCTACAGCCAAATTAGATACCCAGTTAACTTAAGCAAGTCTAACACTACATATGTTTTAACTTTAGGATTAGCTTATTATAATGAGATCTTCCTAGGCGAAAGATTAAAATTGAATCGAATTTTTTTTTTTATTTCTAATTAGAAATTCCGAAAAAAAAAATCGGTAGTATATAACATTGTTCCTATGTTATTTACATATATATCTAAAAGAAACGTTTATTTCAAATATAAATCGAAAATTAATCATGTAAAGTTGGAAGATTTTACTGCATAACATTGTTATGATTTCACTAAAAACAAAAAAATTCTTGCTTTTTTTTTCGTTAAATCGGAATATCATTGCACCGATTTTAGTTTTAATTAGAAAATCCTTTTTTTTTTATGATTTATATTCATCTTCCAACCAGAAAGTCGCTGTAATCATTTTTCTGAAATTTTTATTTTTTTTTTAATTTTTATTTATTTATTTATTTGCTTATTTTTTTTTCGCCTTATACAAGTGATACAAAATTCAGTTAAAGCTCGATAAATTCTTAAAATTAAAAAAAAAAAAAAAAAAAATTAAAAAAAAAAAAAAAATTTTATTATATTAATATCCATCAACAACTTTAAATTAAAAAAAAAAAAAAAATATTGTGATGTTAATTTTACTCTGAACAATCTCCTTTCCCGATGGAAGGAATTCTATTAAGAATATAATGGAGTAAACTTTATAAATATTAATGGTTTTTGGCAAGAAAAAAGCTTTTACTCTAAAAATAGCTTTATATGTCTGCAACTCATCCACGGTAGATAGAGTACTACTGAATTCGATTTTATGTCCAACTGTATGTTAAGACGGGTTTACGTTGACAAATCGAGAATTCTTTCTTTGATGGAGAGCATCGTTAGATTGCAGCTTTTAAAGAAATAGAGCAATTTCGCAATTTTACATTTATTTATTGTTATTTGCGATTTATAGATTAACAAAAATAGCTTTTTGGAATAAAACCAATGGAAATTATTAATAATTTTATAGCAATCATACATTTTGCTAGTGAGGGAGAGACTGAGAAAACACAGGTTTGATTCTAGTGTAAGATGACCCATCTTTTATAGCCTACATCAATACGAGCTCTTACTATAAATTTTTGGCTCATCATCTTTACTATCTGAAGTATTAATAATATGTAAAGAATATGTAGAAATAGCTGAAATATAGTGCTTTTCTTTTTTTTTTTTAATGCTTTGGTAATTATAATGTACTATTACTAAACTTGATTACGTATTTGAAACTAAGTGAAAAGTTAAATCATTAAAAAAGCGTTCACAAAAGTGTTCCTTGATCGCGTGACAGGAACATTACTGTCTCACCAAATGTAATCCAGGTTTGGTTTTATATTTGTTACGTTACTTCCTACGTGTCGGAAAGAAAAAGAAAAAAAAATGGAGAAAAACATTTTTTTCGAGTGCACCTTTTAACCGAAATATACTTGTTTGTGAAGATAACTCAAAAACTACAGAGTTTAGGAAGCTGAAATTTTATATGTGAATGTAGGATAATAACAAAGAAGAACCTTATTTTTTTTATAAAGATTCTTAAATAAGAAGATAGATTAAAAGAAGAAAAAAAAGAAACTGCTCGATGCTTTCTCGGTAAAGCGCGTAATATTGATACATCCAAAAATGATTTATCTTAGAAACCCGAAATTCTGATACTAACCAAATGTAATATCCTTGTTGGTATTGATAGAAATGAGGTCCACAAGAGTCGAGACGTATCTCCGAAAAACTTCCTCTTATCACGATAAAGAAACGGAAACTACACTGTTACTGTTTTTTGGTTTAAATTATTTTTGAATCTTATGCGATTTTTCTAAATGTTGATACGTCAACCATATCTTGTTTTTTAACTAACATCAAAAGCTGATTGTGTTGGAACTTGTATTGTACCAAGTTGTTACAACCTCATTATCATTGTATTTCTAAAAGATTTCGTACTCCGACAAGCACCTACAAACAGACAAGCTTTCTAAAACATATATTAGATACACACATAAAATATTCAGGGAGCATTCCTACCATACGATCTAATTTGCTCATAATAATTTCTATTATTTGATTACTGTGCAAAAGATGGAAATGGTATGTTGACAATTCATTAGCTCTGTTAGTAAATAATTTGCACTAAGTCGAGGTATATATATATTTTTTTATGGATATTTCCTCGCGAATGAGTCGTCTTTTCCCCACAGATTTTTCTATAAACACAAGAACTTGGAAGATTCCATTGCGATCAACCTAATCAGGAGGGGGGAGGTGGAGAGATCGGTGGCATGCTTGGCAACCTGCCAACCGGTCTGTCACGTGGCAAAGAAACAGGGAACCTGTTAGAAATTCAGTTCTTGAGAGAAGCAAAAAAAAAAAAAATTGCAAAACTTAGCCAAAAAAAATTCTCTTTCAATTATATATTTTAGCCATTTTTTTTTTAACTGCTAAGCGTCACAACATCTGAACCTTTTTACTCAGATAATGGGAAAATGAACGGTTTTAACACAAAATTGAACTGATAGTGATGATACACGAAAAGACAGACAGGGCTGGTTAAAAGGACTGACAGGCGGACTCGGCGATCGCATAAGGAGCCAAAATTTGGGGCCCCCGGCTTGCGAAAACAAAAGCGCGCAAAACATAATTTAATCTTAATTTCTATTTGCAGTACATCTGAAAATAAATACCCTTGTTCGTCTTTCTTTTTTGTTTCATACTATACTTTTATATTGGGAAATTACTGAAGTAATGTAACATGTTTAATCCTTCTAATGAATACCTGTATCAAGTGACCTGGATAGAAATATCTATCAAAAATGCATGTAATTTGCTTTATATTGAATGAAAATAAATATTAAAAAAAAAACATAAATTTCAACATAACTTTTTTTTCTTTGTTTTCCATTGAAATTTGTATGTATTTTAGGCAAACAAATAAAAATTGGGTGGCAATTTGAAAACAAAATAAACAGTAATATTCGACAAGACGTGAAAAAGAAATATTATGAATTGTACATATTTATTTATTTATTTATTTATTTATTTATTTATTTATTTATTTATTTAACTATAAATCAAATTTATTTACTTATAGCCAAAATTTTGATCAAGTCAGTTTTACATTAATTAATTATAATAAAAGTTTCAGCAAATGTAAAAAGAAAAAAATACGTCTACATTATCTAACTAACTATCCATCTAAATTTTAAATCTTTATATTTTAATTTCAACAATACTTTAACATTATAAAAACTTGAAAATAAAATTTTCACCAGATGTAAATGTTCAACATAATTTTGAAACATGTTTTAAAATATTATTTATTTATTTATTTTCATAAATTATTCATTAGTAAATTTATTATTAAACCGTTAATCAGCTTTACTGGTAATTGAATACATTTTCATTTCAAACAAAATAAAATGACTGAATGTTTAATTTTCTCTGTGAATGCCATATTTCATATTTTTTTTTCCTCCAAATATAATTATATTTATTGTTCTGGTCATTTTTTTTTGTCCTTTTATTCAGAGAAAATAATAATTACCGATAATCCAAAGCAAAATGATAATACGTATGATACATTAATCCCGCTGTTTGAGAGTGCTGTTGTAGCTGTGTGCACACGGCACGCATATTGTGAATTATGCAGAACGCGCTAAAACCCATTCATTGGCAGCAAGCAACAGAGGGGTTCGGCGGGGAAAATCCCCATCTGGTCGACGGCGAGGTTTCGTTCCTTTTGCCGACGGGGTTTTTCTAAATTACCTACCATTCTGGTTGAGGCCACAAAACGACACGCACTCCTGTAAAGGTGTTGTTCTTTAGAAGTGGAATAATTAAATTATATAGTAAACTATTCCCTACCGTATAGCATTGTCTGCGCTTTCAACCAAGTTTGTTTTTTTTTAATATTTTTTTTTTTTTTCATTTTTTTAATGCTTGCATTTTTCTTTTTTTATAAAGAAGCAGGATATTTAATTAAATTACTATAATGGAAAGATTGCCGTAACGAAAAAAAATTGCATTGCGACTTTGATCTTACCTACAAAGGATTTAAGCCCCCAACCCCTAAAAAAAAAAAGTACAACTTGGTTTGTAAGAAAAATAATGGGATCTTGCACAAAATAAAGAAGTTATATCTGAAATTTAATATTCGCCTAATCAAAATTTCAAACAACTTTCAATCTTACAATATACAATGATTCATTCTATAATTCTTATTTTTTTATTAAATAATAATATATCCTTTTTATTGCCAACAACGGAAAAATAGTGTCAACGTCTTTTTTGTTCTTATCCAAAAAAAAAAAATATGCAGAGAAATTAACTAATTAACTGCTTTATAGAACCCTCTAAGTTTTATTATTATATAAATTTATTCTATTACTTAAAATAAAATATTTTTTAAGATTTTGATAATAAAATGTACGTGATTTCTAAACCATGTTTTGTTATTCCTGACCTACTAGATTAAATGTTTATAGTTTTATGATGTAGCAGGGTCCGGCAGCGTGTCTCAACTATCCGGTACTGGATATTTCATTCGACAGATCACCAAAAAGAAAAATAAATAAATAAAAAAATAAATAATTTTTTTCTCTTTAATATATTTAATTTATCCTTGGCTTCCTGGAAGCTCTATTAAATAATAACTAATTAAATAAACTTGTAAAAACATTTTACCATAAGAAGAGGGCATAAATATATCTACATTAGAGCCCCTTCATTACATTCCACCCTATGAGAACGAGTTATATTTTTTCAGCTACATGAAATATTTAATCGACCATATTTGAGCAAGTATCTACTTCACAAACTTCTGCTCATGAGAGTATTTACTGTTTAAGTAATAGAGGAAAATAAGGACTAGGAAGTTTGATGTTTCTCTTCATTTTTCAGGAGTCTATGGTAATATTTAAACTCCATTTGATCCTTCAGTAAATCAAGCTTTGTGTGGTATCTACGAACGTAAATGCTAGTTTGCTGTTTTTACGGCAGCAGCACACGAACGGAGTGTGAAACTTTATATCAACTAACTTCAGTAGTGCCTAAAATCATTAACAATTGTTTGTAGTTCAGTAACGATTAATAGCAAGCCTTTCATAATGAGTTCGGACATCAAAGGTTCAACAAAATTGCATGTATAGAAACAGAATGACTGAATCAGAGTCGAATAACCAATGTACCACCACTACTCCACAAGGATAACAATGTATATTTGGCTATTGACTGAAATGTAGAGAACAAATAAGTCATACACACTTCAAAAGATAATGAATGGTGTAAAATATATACAATGATCAAAATACGAAATTTAACAATGATTGGTAATTATGATAATTATCTACCAATCAATAATAATCAATATTGACGAAATATTATCATCAAATCAACATCAAACCATTCACTGACTGTCAATTATTTTCCCATCCTTACAACCTTTGCACTACAAAATAAGTATTTTAGCGAAAGGCGGTTCTAAAAGCTGAGAAAAAAAATAATATTTCAATTTTTTTTTCTCATGCGCATCTCCTTAGGGCGCCAAGAACCCTTTACAAGTTTAGATTCTGGTCACGCACTCGTGGTAGAAGGGAGGGGAAAGAAAGCAGACCCCCTTCCACCCCCTTAAACGACGGTCAGTCTCCTGAGCGATGGTCAGACTCCAGTGTACCTCCGTCACAAATGACTAAGCCGCTTTGTCATGTTGCGACGATAAAATTACAAGTGACTTACAACGCGACTCGCCGCCAGTAGTCCAACCGCGCGTGAAATATGGCCGCTTTTCCTTTTTTTTTTTTTTTTTTTTTACCCATAGACCCGTTTTCCATTTGTATCGGTCACATCCTGTATCTGTACAATCAGTTGACTCGTAATACAATTATAACATCTTCATTCAGAAACCGACTACCTATCGAAAGCAGGCATCTGCACTGAATTGATTCGACAGCCGTAAATCGCTAAGCGTTCATTTCTAATAGCCCTACAGATAAGCATAATCGAATATCATTTTAATGAAGTAATTCGTAAACCTATCTATCTTGACCTTAACGAAATTACCCCCAAAAATGATATTTCGCAAGTTATTCATCTAAGCCTAATTATCTTAGCATAAAAATAACAGTGGCATATTTACGATTTTGTTTGGGGTATGGGGAGGAGGGTGGATTAGCTAATTTTCTTATTAGCCTACCCAATTTAACCGTAATTTTTTAATTTTATTTTAGAATTTCGGAAAGCTCTCAAACTAAATACACCCCCCATTAAATAATTCTATGAAAACAATATTTTTACTTAGAATTTAAATTGCCAATGCAGATTTACTGAAATCACACATAAAGAAATCTAAAAAGTATATATTTTTTTTTTCCAATTTTAAAAATATTGAGAAAAAAAAATAAAATTAAAATTTAAATGACTCTTCAAATAATACTATAAGCGATGTTTAACGTCATTTGAAAACTGAAGTATTGTAATTACAAATATCGTAAAACCCGTTGCAAGTACAATCAAGGTAAAATAAATGGATAAAAAATATTCAATATTTTGATTGTTCTTTCATCCATAAATAGCTACTGTTTTTTTCTCTGAAATAAAAGCTTTCTTCAATTTGGTATCCATTTATTTGCTATTTATTTTAACAATCAACAAAAACAATGTGTAATGTGCCACTTGATACCACTATATTCAATGACAAATTCTTATATTACTACGTTTTTACCATTTCAATTTTGAAGATTTCTTATATCCTATGGGAACTGATAAGTTTTCGTTTCTATTGTAAATATTATAAAGGAACATATAAAGATAATTTTTATTTTCCTGTTATTTGAAAAAACAGCTAAACAACAATGATATCCTTATAGGAGGATTACTGAAAATTCCTTCCTTCTTTTAGATTAGCTTTTCAGTATTTTCTTGCTAATTATTATCTGAGAATTGAACGTCTTTTCGTTATATTCACTTTTACCATTTTAAGATAGATTCATCAAAGATCAAGATTTTTAGGAATCAAACTACAGTATTTTGAATTTATTACGTATTTTCATTGATTCATCTCTAAAAAAATAACATTGATTAATACTCATGTTTTAAAACTATTATAGTTCTGTACGTTATTTTAATTCCTAGTAAAAAATTTTAAGTGGAAAATTAAACTGAAAGTGAAAAAAAAAAAAAATTAGAAAAAAAATTAAAAAACATTTTTTAAGAATTTACGATTGTAACTTTCTATACTTTATAATTTTCTTAGTATATTTATCCGAATAAAACTGAAATCTATATGTCTTTATTCCAATTACCTTTAAAAATGTAATTGTAACTTTAATATATTTAAATTTGAATTTTCTAATTATATAAATTTACTTTAATAATAAATATTAACCTAAATAATTTATATCTAAAAAGTTAATACCTAGCTTTTTTATTTTTTTATATAAACTTTTTTTACTAATATAATAAGTGTAATTATATAATATACTAATACCAAAAAGTGTGACACATTTGGTATAAAATTTAAGTATATGTTGTAAGTTTGAATAACAAATAAAATTGAAGACATTATTTAATAAATATTATTAAATAATAAAAGCTCCAGATCGGGCAGTGAATCTGTTATGGTTAAAAGTATTTTCTTGTCAAGATAGTTCCTGATATTTTGTTCCTGACAATAGTTCCTGACAAAATATCTCCGAAATCGAATATCACAATGCGAGAGTCGTTACATTGATACAGGGTACCGGCAACTTAGAACTAAGAAATGGTTCTTCGAAAGATTTGTTGATTTGATTGGGAGACCAACATAAAACAATGAATTGAATGGAAATAGACAAGAAAATATTATTCGATAAATATTAATCGTCAAAAAGAAAGGAAGATGGTGTTAGTTGGTGCACGTGTGCTAAGAGAAAAACTTTCACTCAAAATCTCGCTCCAAATTCTACCGATCGTAGCAAACGACCCAGAATTCCATGAGTGAGAGAAATAGTGGTTCGTTCATCTCAATGGCAAAATTAAGCGACCCAAGTGGAGTGAGTAGCAAACAATTAGCAGGGAACACGTACAATATCCATATTCCAAAAATTTCGTGGCCCTTTTTTTCTACGGAAAAAGTCACCCAAATTTCATTTGATGTTCTATTATCTGTATTTAAGTCATCTTATGAAATTTTCAACGAGTTCAATCAATTTGTTTTAATTTCGGTTTTCTAAATTGAGAAATAAATTTAGTTTAATAAAATAAAGCTTAAATAATATTTTTACATGCTAAAGAATAATCTTTATCTAAAATTCACAATGTTTTCATTGTGATTTCCTTTATTTTGAATTGGATTCAATAAAAATGACATCTGTAATGAAATTTTTGTCTATTTTAATAAAAAGAATAAAATTTAAATTGATTTTCACATTGATAAGCCTATTTATTTAAAAAAATAATGTCAAATAATTTTTTATCAATTTTTTTATTTAGAATTTCAAACTACTTTAAGTTCTTTTGAAGTTTGAGATATATTACATATAAATTAAATTAATTTTATAAAAAATTCATTAATTAGATATTCTATAAACTACTTCATTTAGAATAAATTTTGATTGAATTTTAAAGCATTCCTCCATTAAATAAACTACTTAAAAGATGTTTCCAAAGATAAATAGTAATAATAATATAAAATAGTAATAAAACCTATATAAAAGGGCTGTTCTTTTTTACGTGAGGATGTCCGTTATTTTGTTGTAATTTGCTCTCGTTTGTAGCAGTTGGTTATGATTTATGCAGGGGTAAGCAGAGCATAGATAGACACACGGCTCTATTTTGGCTGTAATTTTAGTTCTAATTGACGAGATACAGCGTGTTACAGCTGCGTCCGATAAAAGCCACAGATAAACAAAGGTATCGTCGCCCAAGAACAAAAGGGTTGCGAGGCAGCACCTGAGCAGGAAGCAGGTGAGAAGCAAAAGTGCATTGGACCAGGACGGCTACCCCTGGCACACGGGAAGCCAACTAACAGGCGGGTATTGTTACCCACGCCATTCGCCAAACCTACTCCTCAATTATTTTTCGCTCAAATACATCTATGTTATCTCGTATTTCTGCAGTATTTTCCTTTTTTGAATATATTAGTCAACCATCAGATATTCTGAATTAGTTATCTTACATTATTATAAGAAATTCGAAATCACTGTTTGACAATTCAACGTATCCCATAGTTTTTAAATTTATAAAAACTGTAAATTTAAAAATCTATTATTATGTGTAACATAATAATTATAAGTTATTAGTCACTATTTTAGTTAAGAAACAATTTGAAGGACATTTTTGATAAAAAAAATTAAAAAATGGGTAATTATTATTTAATAATTAATTTAATCCGTATTTTAATTGCCTAATAATAATGCTTTATTTTAATAATTAAAACACTCGGATAATTAATTTTTATTAAAATCGCTACTGGTTATGCACGAGTACAATTATTACATCAGAGATATAGTTTTTTTTTTTATATATAAATATTTGAATACTATATTGTTTTTAAATGTAGTAAAGCTATTTATGAGGAATTTATTTAAAAATAGAATTCGAGTTTCAATCGAAAGAATAGATTTATAACTTCTTCACTATCTATATCTACATTTACGTAATATTAAAATATCGAAAAATATGTAGTTCATTTAAGATTAACATTTTCAATAATAATTAATTTTGAAGTTTTTTTAATCAAGCCGCACACATCATATCAGTGAATCTACACGAAAAGAAAATCCATTAAAAAAGTAAAAAATATCATGTTAAGTTTTCATGAATATATTGCGAGTATTTTAAATATTGGTTAGTTTTCAATGAATTTTATTCCCTGCCATGTATTTAACATTTTTGAATTTTTTTGTAAAAAGTTTGATAAAACAAACATAAGAGCAAAAAATTATCTAAAATATATAAAAACTATTTGGCGTTTGCAAATTTATATTTAATGTTGTTGGGTTTTTTTTTTTTTTTTTATAAAATTCAGTGTTAAATATAAATTCTTTTGTGTATCCCGCCTTTCAAAAATCTACTAAAATTAAGTTAATTTTAATAAAAATAATAATGTCTTTTAACGTATTATATATTAAAGTACTATGTAACATACATTTAATACCAAATATATTTAATATATCAATCTTAATGATACTGGTATTTTCTTTTTATTTCATTTCAAATAATAAAATAATAATACGACATCTACAAAAAATGAAATATTTCTAGTGATTTGTTTATTTTATACTTTAAAAACTGTTTTTAATTAATTATAAAATAATCTGTACCATGAAAAGTAATAACATAAATCGAAGTTATTGATTAGAAAATATTAATTAACTAAACAAAAAAAAATTCTTTAATTAATTTACTTGAAAGCTGTAAAAGTGAAAAAGATTTACTAAAATAAAAAATAAAAATATTTAGTATCGTTGTCACTAATATCACTGAATTAATCAGAGCCACACTGTAAATCTGAGTTAGGGTTAAGGCGTGTTTGTTATATCCCTGAATGATGTAGTGTAAAATACTCTCCCCAAAGGTAGGCCTAATGCGGCACGTGCCTACATCGGCGAACAAGGTCAAGGAAAATATCGGAGGGTGGAAGAAAAGAGCCCTTGGAACCTTGCGAAGAATAGCGGTGATAGGCGGAAGCCGTTGCCCTGGAGACGGTCTCCGAATGTTGACGTCACGGCATTAGCATTGCACTCCCTCTCCCGGCTACCGAAAACAATATCTCCGTAGAAGCATCAGAAGAGAGCAAGTCACGTTGGAAAAAGGATGCCATTTTGGAAGGAGCACGTTGGATCTGATGTACAGTAGCAAAAATAAAAATAAACTGTCGGGGGTTCGGTTTTATAGGGGGCCAACTGTAAGAGGGTATTTTTCAAGGGGGGGAAACGTGGTTAAAAACGGCCTACCTGCTAATCTGAGGGCTGACATGCGTTGGAATTCGGGCTCCTGAAGCCACTTCCACATCCGCCGAAATGTCTCTCTTCCGGATTTGAGTTTGCTCCAGGGTTTAGGGTTGCGCAGGAGGTCCGAGAGCGTGCCTTGGCTGCG
>JAFIDM010002131.1:57512972-57545941 GCA_023159025.1 Thereuonema tuberculata
TGTTGGCGGCGTACTGGGTCCCGGCGGGGGCAGGTGCGACGGCGGCGTGTGCGGGGTATGTAACCCGTTCAGACTGGGCACCACCGCCGTAGTGATGGTGGTCATCGGGTTGGGCGAGTGCAAGGACACGGTGGGCGACGGCGGGGCCAGGCCACGCGACAGGTCGCGGTGCGCGTAAGACTCGAACCCGTTCGGCGACATGCTCTTCGTGGGCGAGTTGAGTCCGTTCTGGCCGAAGGTGGCGACGTTAGCGTGCGGGGAAAGCGGGCTCGGCTGCTGATGCAGGCCGAGACCCAGGCCGTTCGAGCCGGCCGAGTAGTGCGGCGGGCTCATGCTCGGCAGCTTCTCGTACTGGTAGTTCATGCCCATGCCTAGCCCGTTGTTCTGCATGAGCGTGAAGCTTCCGCTGACGTTGCCCGCGTGGCCATAGTGGGTGAACTTGTCCGACATGGTGGAGATCGGAGGCAGAGGCTGCAGTGGGGTAAGGGTAGCATAGCTGCTCGCCGTCGAAAACCCCGGCGACATCCGGCCGTTCAGTGTCTGGTATGTGGGCTCCGGCATCGGAGTTCTGAAATCGGTGGTGTCGATCATGCTGGATACGCTCACCGCCACAGCTGCTCGCGAAATGGTAGGCGAGAGCTCGTGCGGACTGATCAAATCTGGGTGCGTCGATTCCACAGGGGACTCTGGGATTTGTTGTTCGGATAGCTCGCCCATGTTATCCATGATTTGTGCATATTACTGGCAATCAAACATCATCGAACGGTTTTCTGGCGATCCTAACGATTCCTGCGACCCCGTAGGTTCCTCGAAACCTGGTCCGTGATTGGATTTTCGGGGTGTTACGTGGGCCTGGGAACAAACAGCCCGGAACACAACTGGACCTCCATGTTTGGACAGCTGTCTCCTCGCAGGCCTGCGCACACGGCACTGCGCAGCCAAGAACCCTCACAGCGCACGCTCAGATCTCTCCCTTCGCGGCCCCCTCACCCCCGCACAGACCCCGTCACTATCGTTCCATCCCTGAGCTGTCCAGGCGTTACAATCGCACCGGAACCCGCCATAAATTCGGAGAGGTGGCCGGCCAGCGTTCGAGGGACGCGCTCCTACAGTGGCATATGGCCGTCGCGCTTCTGCCAGAAATATTTCGACAATAATTGTTTATTTATGATAAAAGTCATGTGCGCACAGATAAAATATATTTATATCTATATACTTATATAAACGCGAAAAAAAATATATGCGACTGAATCTCACTGAAAAAGTTTCAATTTTTCGGAGTTAGGATTTAAGACTTTTCTATTCTTTTTTATCAAGTTTCTCTTCGTTCTAGACAGTTTTCTTACTGTGAAATAATTAAAACAAAAATAAGGATAAGGAAAACCTTTAATTATTAGTCTCCATTTCTCTCAGTTACTCTGAAAAAAAAAGTACTTTCACTCTGTTGTCAATTTCCACGCAGTAACAAACACTGTCGTCTTCTCTCTCCCTTTTTCTTTCATTTTCTCTTCTTGACCCGCACGGGGAAATCAAGGAGCACCGAGCTTCAAAGGTAAGACCAGAACGTTTCCATTTCCGTAACTCTGTGCATGTCGCCTTTCTTCAAAGTTGCACGTTGCCAAATTGTTACCCCCTTTGCCCACCACCGGCATCCGCCAACGTATCCGCTCTCACGTCCCACCCGAAGCCGCGCCATATCAAAATATTGAGAAAATGCCGAAAATAGCGCTTTAAGATAACTTTCTCTAGAAACCATTTGTAGACTTTTATAATGTGTTTAATTTAAGCATTTTTAGACACTTTTAAACTTAGTTCACATTAACTTCGTATCATTTTACATTAAGAACTATCACCTGTCACACCTTCTCATAATGTACATCACGTTCTAAATTAATAGATTAGCTATCGCTATTAATAAATTCGCTATTAAATTAATAAATACTAATTAACTACTAATTTACTAATAATAAATAAATCTCGGGTTTTTTTTTTCAACTTTTGCATAATTCTACAGCGTAAATGAGTTTTTCTTATAAATTTAAACTTCAAGTAATACTACTTTGTATAGAAAATACTATATATATTTGAACTTATAAAAGCAATTCAGAATTATTTGTGATATACAAGACTATTGTACTTCATCTCCAGAATGTATATAGAAATTGAACTTCATTTCTAAAATCATGTTTTCGTATTTACATATTTAATACTATAAGAGAGAACACTTATTTCATAATGATAAACTAAGTTCATAATATTTATTATAAATTAAAAGATTGACTCTTAATGTTATTTACACATTTTGTGTAACTTATGCATTTCGATCTAGAGTAAGGCAGGCGCGTTCGACACCGGAGGGCTGTGAGTTATGTTACCCGGCCCGTGTCGTCTCCGGGTCGGATCCTAAGAAAACACGTGTCAAAAGAACGCTCCAGGCATCAATCAAGTCTTAGATGGAAAACGTCAAAATTACTGCACTACCAAGTTATTATTTCTTACTTTTTTTTTTCTGTACAATTGTAACGAATTCGCAATTACTTGATAGTACTAATACTTCGACATCTCATTTATTTCTTTTTACTTTGAATTGAGATAGTTAAATTGTTATTATTTTTATTTTTAATTTGCACGAGGGATACACTCTACAAGGCCTATTTACCGCTTTAATGACAAAATGAAATTTAATACCTCCAAATAAAAATTCCGCCTTTTCAATGAAGTAAAAAATTTTGATTCAGTTAATGTTATTTATTAAGTCGAGAATCTATTAAAAAAAATACGTATTTCTTTTAACTTAATTTTTTTTTTAGAAGCCCTATTACATGATTTAAAATTATTAAAAAAAAACAGTATTTTTAAAAAGTTTGTATTTTAGCGCTAAAAATCGCAATTAAGATTTCTTTTTTTTTTTTTTTTTAATTTTTAAATACTTCAAAATTGTTCACACTTTTAGAAGAAACTGCAAATCTAATTGTACTTCAAAATTATGAACATTGGTTAAGTTAGCTTCAGTTTAATTTTAACTAACATACAATTTAATTTATTTATAAAAACAAATCGTCTTTTTTGTCAGAGAGAAATTCTAAAAATTATTTTAAGTTTTTATATTTAATAAGGGTAAAAATTTGACTCAAAATTTCTCAAAAACATGTCATTGTAGTACAGAATTGTACGTAATTGTCGTACTAGTATTCGGATAAAATATCAGATTTTAATTCTCACAGAATCACTCAATAAACGCGATTGCCGTTAATTTAGATATAACTGAATTATCAAAGTCGCAGAGGAATTTTAATGAAATCCACAAAGTTTAGCGAATTATTGGCACAGTTTATAAATGTTACAATTCATTCTAATTTGTGTATTTCCGCAATAATCTCCCGTTTACCTGTGCGTTGTGCGTATTAGATGTTTGTAATTAAGTAATCCTCGAGCCTATCTACATAAATTTTTAAATTAGCAGGTCCGCTTGTGCCCTTAGTGTAAGCTTTGTTGCTTATATGAACGCGAGTGGCAAATCATCCACTCTGTTTCAGGCACAGTATTCTGCCGTTGTTTTATAGAGATGTATATATATATGCCTAAACACTTTCCTTCCAATGTTTTCGCGAATTTTAGGATTTACTATAAAGAAATCCTACCTCTTTTTCAATAAAATATTGGGGTATTTTGAATGCAACCGAAAAATTAGGTCCAAGAACTAAACAATGTCCGGGACCATGAAAGACTGGCGTAATCCGGACTTTGTTTAAATTGGTAATCGCTACACTGTATGTTTTTCGGGTTAGTGTATAAGTGTGTCCTTTTTTTTTATTCGTAAGTACATCATAAATATCAGGAAAAAAATTCAAACACGCTGAATTCATAGCAATAATATAGTATAGCGTGCTTCTCTGTAATTTCGTCGCCAAAACACGAAATGTTCAAACATTGACCGCAAGTGTTAGTACCGTTGCATTCGATATATTGCCGTTTTCAAAATGCAACTATTGTATTTCTGTAATCTCCCATTATTCTTCTTAATTCAAAATCCCAGGAGCACTAGAGCGAAAAAAAAAGATGGGCAACGGCTCAACAATGGTTAACTATTATTATTTTATTTTTATTATTATAAATTTTTTTGTCTTCCTTAAATCTTCTTTAATCTTCTTTGTCCGTTTAAATAAAGACTTTTACTGTCTCGGTCCAAAACAATCTAACACCCAATGATATAAGGAACTTGTAACAAACTTACTAAACCTTTTTGAAAATTGATTCAAAGTTTCTTGTTATCAAAATTAAATATCGAAATTAATTTTATTAATTGAACTGAAGTAAATAAGCTCTAAACAATAAGCAAATAAGCTCCTTTTACCGTAAGTACGACTCAGTCACACTACCGTTACAATTTACAAGAATATTTTCCGTGTTTGCAAATGTAAATTCTCATTTTGAAATTTCACATCCAACTTTATTTTAAATATTTATAATTTTATATCCGAGTAAGATAGTTTGGTTTTAAAATTTCATTACTTCTTCCAAAATCAAAAAAGATATTTTCTCTTATTTCCGCACCAAAAGAAGAGATTTCTAATTATTAAATGGTCCCGGTTTACAACGTCATCGTACTTAAATAGATGATAAAAACTAGAAGTTTAAATTAGACAGGATCCTTATATTACATATCAAAATATATCAAGCAAGCAATTAGATTCATCAACTTTCTAATTCTCTTAAAACGTTTTAATGCAATTCTTTTTCATAATCCAAACAACCGACTCTCATCATCTACAACATTAACCTGATAGTTATATCATATTTATCAGTGAAGAATTTCCAAGTGAAAAATTCCTTGTAGCGTATAAGAGCCTAACCAAATTGTTCTTCTATGGTTTTGGAACGCATCATCCCCAGTTTATCCTTAGTAATTTCGAAATATGTCGGTTCTGGATAATCATTTTTTGAAATTTGGCAAATACGAAGTAGTAAACAGTGCCGTTCCTCAAATAATTCTGGTTTTTTTTTTTTAAACTGCTCGGAGCTTTTATTCTACATTGTTTGGATGCTTAGTCCGCTAGTCTCAATTTCAGTTTATTTGCTATGACAATCACTTAAATGTTTTGCTGGTGACAGATACGTATCCGAAACTAGCAATATTGTCTAAGTGTTAAATCTTTTGATAATTAAATATAAACTCTAATCTTGTTGAAAAATGCAGAGACAACTAAGAACATTTACCAAAAACATTACTTCACAACTATCAATTAATTTGTTTTTCTTTTTTTTGCTAAATCTGGCAATGTTTGTTATAAAAACAAATAAATTATCACAGATTACTAATTATTCAAATATGCACAATCCACTTTTAACATCAACAACATCAATAAATAAAAGTAAACACTTGCGAAAAAATGACTAATGTTGTTAATCGGCCGCTACTTACATAACTTAAGAGTCTTTATCTTAAGAGTATCAGGACAATCCTATTCACTTATAATTTTGAACAGAAAACAGTTCAACTTACTTAATCAGCATTAATTCCAATTTCTTTTGGCGCATTAATAAAATTGGAGGCATATTTTTATTAAGAGTATTTATAAAATTTCTGCTGTAAGTTGCAGATACGGCAGGTATGAGGTAGTCGTTTCTTAAGTTTTACGCTTATATTTTAGATGCAATAATGATCCGTACTGGAATTGATTTATATAAATTTTTACTTAATTAATAAGGTACTTTAAAAACTTTGAGTTTCTTTAGAATATGAAGCTAACTAAACTAAGTAGGAAATGTGTTATTTTTCTCAACGCGTGCATCTGAACTCTTAAGTGGTCAAACAATTTTAGATTCTTCACCATTGAGAGATGAACTTGTATGTTAGGATAAACACTTTGTTTATAACTGCACGAAGAAAACATTTAAAAAGAAATAATTAACAATAAAATCCTGTTTTTAATTTCAATGAAAACAAACAAAATTCAAATTTCTGTGCTAGTGAATTAGTCAACACTGTTACTTTGTGGTTCTGTTACCGTGTATTATAAATCTTTTACCACTGGCTACAAAGTACAATGCATTTGAATAAAATTTGTGTGTCTTTTATTAATTTATAAAAAGACTAAGTATTTTGAAACGTTTTTAGTGAATATTTTTTAATAAAAATAGCTTAATTACCCAAAACTTCACTACTTATTTGCTAAATCATCCGAAACGGCAAAAATGTACCGTTTCATATCTACACGAAATTTTTTTATTATCAAAATACAGTTTGTTTTTATAAGAAATGGCCGCTTTTACCTTCATGAATAAACTTTCAAATTTGCTTTCTGTAACATCGAATTCTTTGAAAACTTATATCTATTTAAAAAAAAAATCAAAATTAAAAAAAAAAAATCGGCATTCGTTAGAAAATAAAATAAAATAAAATACATAATTCTTCTTATATCATTCTTTACATGTACAAAACACACTGAGGCGTTAACGTATAAAACAAGGAAAATTCGAAATTTGATCGTAGTAAGAAAATTGTAAGCGTATCGTACATAATGTATGTATAATAAAAATCAGTTTATATTATTAATATTATTATTATTATTATTATTAAAATAATGGCTCATTTTTTGTACTTTAACTTTCATTAAAAATTCTTCAAATTGTAAACCCTCTTTTTTTTTCAGAAATTTAGTTTGTGTTAATTAATGTAATTATAATTTACTAAAAGTTTATTCTAAGACTAAATTTTTTTTAAATTAAAGATTTAAATATCATTAAATGATGTAAAAAATGACAAAAAAACTTCAAGCTAATGCCAATTACTACAACAATTAAACAATACATCAAATTTCCATATCATAAATTCGCAGTTTCAGTGAAATTGTTAAAAGAACATATTTTACATATTATACTAGTTATAAAAAAGTACTAAAAATAAAAATTATATAATAATAAACACCTCATTGTTAATACTTTTATTTATTTGTAATGCTCTAGAATTAAATGTTCTTATGCGAGCCTACAAGCAATAATACTTTTAAAACTGTAGAGAAAGATTCAAAAATTTAGGATAAAAAAAATTTGCAATTTACATTCAGTTGAGCTAGAATTTATAAGAATTGCAATTAAAGAAAGTGAATGTATTTTGTCATTCTGAAATGGATGAAAAAAGACGCCAGATGTCACTCGTAAGCAATCAGACAACTACTACTGTATCTGCTCCGTTATTAAACTCCAACTTCTCAAAAAATCACCACTAGTAAAATGAGAGCAAAAATTTGTGCAACAGTCAATAATTTGCAGCGAATTTGACGTTTAATAGAAACCACGATTTGGTATTTCTAATCCAATTAGTAATCAGATCACTGAAACAATGAATCATGTGATTGAATCCCTTTATGCAATTTACAATTGAAACTGTCCATGAAGTTCATATCTTATAAATAGCCAAGAAAACCTTAGATTAGATTAACCTTGTGTACTTAGGATACAATAAATCCTTATCAAATTCCTTTGACTATCTTGGAAATAAGTTAAAATGGGGCGTCACATATAGAATTCATCAAGAATTATTTCACATCTAAGATTAATAGATGGGATAAAAAACAGGAAATAATGGCAATACTGTACTTTTAAATCAACTTAGAAAGGCATAGTTTGATATATGTTGTCTTCTTTTAATTGTAACAAGTTCAGTATTAGCTGTAATAATTATACTTACCAATTCTAAATTCATAAACTTTTAACTAGAGTTATCTTGTGGTTTGTAACTCTAGTTAAAGAGGACTAAGAAGTCGAAACTATTTTCACTGCTGTTCATTGTTCCATTGACTTGACTATAGTACTGTTATATTTTATTATATTTTGTACATAACTAAGAACTAGGAATGAGCTCTTTAAATTATAACGTTCTAATAAAGTAAATTTCTTTCAAGAATCCCCACAAATTTAACTTACGGGAACGCATTGACATCATACGCGAAATTACCTTATCAATCCAAAAAGGATGTTAAATTTTTTTTTTACCAAAACATTTCAAAGAATGTCTCCCCTTGCTTACCAAAATCAACACTTAATATCGCTCATGTAATCAAATACTAAGCACAACAGCAAATACAACTCCATATTCCACCCACAGTCCTGTGACTGATTAATTAGTAAACCTAAGCGTAAAAACCAAATTAAAACAAGCAAATCAGAAACATAAAATAAAGTAAAGTCAATCTTGGCCAAAGTAATTCATGATAATATGACTATTATTACTTATTACTAAAATAAACAAAGAAATATTACTCTAATGCAAACAGTAATTTGCCTCGCGAGCCATATATGGCTCTTTGACATACAATGTGCGGCTCGCGGAAATATATTTGGTTGAGTTCCTTTTTCCATCACACTTAACATAAAAGTAAATACAAAATTTTTAAGCTTTGTAATCATTTACCAGGTATAAACTAAGAGTCCAGAACATTAAAACGTAAGTTTAGTATGAGTAAATGCATTTAAAAATTTGAACCCTAATTTTAATGCTACATTTGACTCAGAAATTAAAGAAATTTGGGACCAGCAAAGAATACAGAGTAATAAAAAAAGATATATGTAATATTTGTTCATATATTTATAACTTATGACCTTCTATTTATATAATGTAACATTACACCATTTTAAATCTTCTTTCTTCAATATAATGTTGAGATAGACTCGAAGTTATTTTGAAGAAAAAGGCTTGAAAAAAGCGAAATGCTATAATTTCGCGAAATATCGCCAGAATATTACCAGAATATTGAAGAAAGAAGATTTAAAATGGTGTAATGTTATATTTGTTCATATCTTACGGCTCTCAAACATCTGAAGTTTTATCGTATGTGGCTCCTACTTTAAACATGTTTGGCCACCCCTGATATATATAATAAAAAGATTCCCAAATATTTTTTAAAAAATGCAAATCATCAAGCACGAAGCAAACGCTGTAGTTATCTGAAAATTTTTAAGAATTGGTCAACGCGTCACTATTTATTACCAAGAAGATCAAATCGGAAAAAAGACGTCACTCATGATTGATGTGCAAAAGAATGCTTATAAGAGAGAATTAGAAGTTCACTTTCTCTCTTTTTTTCTATTAATTCTCATTTGTTGTTAATTTATATTTTTTTAAGTGAAATTTAAATTAACAAGCCTTTTTTTAGTCTTCAAATCTTATTTAACTACGGGCAAAATTCGTGATTAGTCAATTTTATTATTAACTCATTAACACTTCGGCTAATTAAATAGTAGTTAATTAATGTTGTAATTATAGTTGAATGCTGATTATGAAGATAATTAATCCGAAAATAAATAAAACACTCAATAACATAAACACAGCAATAACAGATCCACTAAAATCAAGCAATTTTACTTCTTGGACTTTATGTACATTCTGAGACAAAATATTAGGCCTAAAGTATTAGATACTCGTCCCTACGATTAATCTTCATTCAGACAATAAAGTAAATTCTACTGCCTTGTTTTATTACCGTTAATTTAACTTACAAAATTAAAATCTCAGCTCAGTTGAAATGTTATAGCAAAATGGAATAATTTCAGCTTTTGATGTTTTTAGTTTTGATGATCCTATTTTGATCAAGTAGTTTCGCTTAACTTAAATTATTAAAGTTTTGAATTAATAAAAAAAGAAGGAAAAAAATGGGAACAAAAAGATATTTATAGACGCTGTGTTAGAGTTCTCAATCCCTCTTACTAATACTTAAGCTGTGAACTGAAGAATCTTCATTCGCCTTCATTAGCTTTCAATATCTTCGCCCACATGAGCTGGTATGTATAAAAACGAAGTACCAAATTAGAACTTGGAATTTACCATCTTTTCGTAGATCAACGTTGGTCGTATAAAAATGTATTAAAAAACGCTATTACTTGCAATGATTCTAAAAAAAAAAAAAACCTTTAATAAATAATGGGATACTTTCAGATTAAGAAATTGTATATTGAAATAAAGAAGCTTATGGCTTTTAGGTTTAATAAATTATTCTTAATTCAGAAGATCGTGTCTCTTAGCAAATATATTAGGCGTTCATTACATTTTAACTAATACTAATGATTAAGGATTAACCTATTTCTGCATTGCGTCAAAATCTTTTAATTTAGTTTTTTTCATCTTGAAAATTACAAAATGAATTTATTAATTTTAAATGTAATTTTAAATTACAAAATGAATTTATTAATGATTAAAGCAAAGAATAAGATGGGCATATATATCTTCTCAAAAATTTTCAGGACAGAAGAATCTGTAGGGTCATTTAAATATAAATGTCTAAAATAATTTTACGCAAATCTTACAATATTTTCAAGTTTTGTTTTAAAAGTTGTAGTTTATGTTAACTAAAATAAATAAAGAACTTTTTTATTCTTTTTTTTTTTAACAAATATTTTGAATTGTTCAAAATTACTGTCAAATAGATGATACTTTCATTACTCGTCAAAATGTGTAATTACATGAAACACAGCGTCAAAATATGTAATTCAAGAAATCAAGACAATAAGATATTATAATTTACAAAGAAAACGAAAAGTAGAAATAAAATTACGGGGATAGAATAATTTTCCGTTTACCAGGAATTAGGGAAAATACAAATAGTGGATGTTTACTACAATATATATTTCTCTAATAACAATCTTTCACTGTTGAAACAAGAAGCTCTTGAAAACACTTCAAATCTACTTTCTCTGAAACGACGTTCTTCAAAATATGTTTATAATTTTTCTTTGTTTATGTCTTGAAAACGACACGGAAAGACTGCATTTATATTAAATTACAACATCTTCTGATATAAACAGTAGAAATTTTCATTTCGAAAAAAAATTAAATGAATCCGCATCATTTATTTTAAGACGCTTGAATCCGGTTAATTTTAGTTACATCAAATCGCGTGCAAATCATTTACGAAAATAAATGGATTAATACACCTTGTTAGATATCACTGCTTCGTTTTCTAAAAACCTTCTTTTTTTGTGGGAATTTTATTCATACTCTCGATCAAATTTCACGACAAGGACCCACTTGGAAAAGATTTCGAATTTAAAAGTTACATCGCTTTAGTCCTTAAAATATACATACCAAGTTTCAAGAAGATCCAGTCAGCAGTTCAAAGGTTATTAGGGGAGGAACACTTGTACCCTCACGGAAGGAGGTTAAAAAATCCTTTTTTATATTTATACGCTGTAAAGTAGTTGAAAGAAAAATGCTAAAAGTTTTTACATACAAGGAAAACCAACTAAACATTATAAGCATTCGATAAATAATTTTTATCAAAACTGACAAAAAGTTTTACATAATAGGAAAGTAAAGACACGGATATCGGAATAACGAAATAGTAAGAGGCATTTTTTTTTTAATTTCGAAGTTAGCAGAGTGCGGTATATTTTTAGTTCATACTCCATTACAGTGTTACAAATTCAAGCTTAATTTCTTTCAGAAATATTTTAGAATTTAGGATAAATTTGACTTTTTTCATATTTAATAAACAAATTACTGCTTATATTGAAATAATTTAACGTGCCGTTAACAATATAACAAATAATCAACTAATTCGGCACAAACTTAAAAAAAATATTAGTCCCAATAAAATGACGTTTCGAAACTCGACGATTAATGTTTCTTTATCAAATTGCTAAAAAAGAAATCCCCCCCCCCAATTTACAACAATAAAAAACAATAAATAATATAAATTCCTCCTTCACGAATTACTGAAATTGATTGTCAAATAGGATTAATTTTAAGTGTATGAAACCGCGCTCAATGGATTACCTAAGATTTCATATTCGCTGTTTAAAAAAATGAAGTATTAACAGAAATAGAACAGAAATCCAACATATTCCAGTTCTTTTCTACGGCAATTTTTTGTTTGTTTTGTCATCTTCTCGCACTGATTTCTAGACAAGAAACTATTTGGAAAAGTTTTCTGATATAGAAGTGAAAATCGTCTCTAGTGCTTAAATGTGGATACCAAGTTTCAAGAAGATCCCTCCACCTGCTCAAAGGGCACACAGAGAGACTGACTGATTTGATGATCCTCACTTCTATTGAGAAACAGGCTTAAGTCAGTGCGGAGAAAGAAAGTTCTAGAAAACTCAACTCAAAACATATGCTCATCCTTATCTGCGATCTAAATAATTCGCTCAATCCGTATATTTGAAGCTTTAGCTGTAGTTTACTAAAGAATAGCCCTAATAAAACAAATCAACCTTACAGGTTTTCATTTTATTATTTTTATTTGTTTTGATTTTTAGTTTCCAGTAGAAAAGTGAGATTCATGAAAATTGTCTGTATGTAAGTGTGTGTGTTTATTTGCATATTCCCCAATAACTTTTAAATTGCTGGACAGATCTGCTTTAAACATGGTATGCATATTACAGGACAGTAGATAATCTTATTTTTGTATCAGAAATCTTTTCCAATTGGGTTCTTTGTCGAGTAAGTAGAGTGAGAAAACAAAATTCCCATAGGATTTAAGATTATTTTGTTATCTTAAATAATGAATTGTAAATCCTGAAATCCATGATTGGATACGATTAAAATCAATCTAACTTTATTCTAATTTTACACTTAAAAGTCTATTGGCAAACTTAGATTTATCCACTGTTTATGAATCTTTCAACTATAGTATTCGGAAGTATTCATTTCAACTATATCTTGCTTAAATTAAAAAGACTAGATGAACAATGACTCTTCAAATTTAAAGGAATAACAGTATAACAGTATTAAATTTTGGATTGAGCGTCTAGTTTTCTGTGTAGAGCTTTTCGGTTGGGAAGGCGGTGGAAGAAGGTCCCGCACTGTGCAAATGGATAGACCCCAATATCGGTTTTACTGAAGATTTTCAGTTGCCAATATTGGGACATCTTTTCCTTTTTTATCATCGATAAATTTCAAAACATTGAAAACAGCGTTTTCAAAAGAATGTTTCATCATTGTAATATTTTAAAGATGTAAAATTTTGCTCAAGTAAAACAAACTAAAGCAACGAATAAACCAACAGAAGAACGTAAAGAACTTGAAGTCTAGTTTCATTGTAGCATTCCTTTCTATATTTTCTTTTGTTTTTAAATAATCGTAAAAAAATACAAACGTTAAGACCGCATTTATTTATTAAATTACAATAAGCACTGAAATTTTTCCATTTTCTAAAATTAAATCCTCCTTATTTTTAAGTTTTTTAACTCCAATTGATTTTAATCATAATAAAGCTGGCATAAATTAGTGGATTACTAAAGAATTAATATCCATCGTTAAGATATTGATAAAAAAATCCACTATTTCGTTTCTACTTTTTTCTTCAACTTTTGTTAACTTCGCATACAAATTCCTGAGTAATGACCTACACAAAAATTTCTCAAATAAAAATTTAGATAGACTTTTATCCCTCAATAAGCATGCCGACTTTCAGGAAGGTTCAACCACACATTTGAATAACTGATTTTACAAGCTTCAAAACAATACCACTGTAGATTTAATTGTAGAATAAACTACTGTAATAGCGCGAGCCACAAAATTTCACGTGATATTGTTGGCAACAATGAAAGCCAGTTACATCGCGTGATTTGTAATAAAATTGTAAAATCCTCGCAAATTTATTTCAAACTGAGTCATTGCTTTTAACTTACTACTTTAATTGAAGAAATGCGTGGTCGTGCTTTTCAATTTGCTAATTTTGATACTCTGGGAAAAGTAAACCCTTTCAGGAATTTTTTGCTGAAAAAACAAAAAAAAAAAAAACAAAAAAAAAACAAGAACTTGAAGCCTACTTTTCTGAAAAAGCGATTTCTTTAAGTTTCTATATTTCTTTTTCTTTTTTTTTTTAAGTCGTGAAAACAACAAAAACGAAAAGCCGATGTTGAATTCTGCTGAATACAAACAGTATAAATTTTGTATTTTCTGAAGAAAAAAACAAAAGAAAAATGAAATCTGCATTATTTACTTAAATTATCTAAAACTGCGCTAGCTCTAATTAAAGGAATAGCTAAAAGGGGAATATTTCTTTAAAATAATGAAGTATTAACAGGAGATAGAATAGAAATCCATTGTTTACATTTTAATGCTTTTAGTCTTCTGATAAGATCAGCAGACTAATATTCCCGATACATCGGATCCCTTTGTTAAGACTAATATTCCCGTTTTGTCTGTCCTGTGGACAAGTATCATTAAAATCTCATTAAAAATGTCATTAAGTTATCATTAAGCACAACAATCACAAGAATCGTAAATTGCGTCTTTTGCATTCGCAACAATCACATTTATAATGCAGCTCTACAAGAATCACAGCAATCACAATTGCGCCTTCGCAACAATCACATTTATAATAATAGAGAAATTAAAGCAATATCAATTATATTTTCTTATCAGAAGACGTTACGAAGCATTGTGATTGGTTTACTAATCGCTTTCCCTACCTTGTTTCAATTCGGAATTTTTCTGTCTTTCATACGCGAATTTTTTCGGCAAGGACCCATTTTGAATCGATTTCAAATATCGAAGATAGATCGTCTCGAGGCATTTAATATGCATACTATGTTCCAAGAAGATCTATCCAGCGCTTCAAAAGTTATTAGTAGAGTAGCAACATATAGCAGACTGATCAGCCTCACTTTCAAGGTAATTTGTCTAAAAAAACAGTAAATATGTTAAATAGTTCCTTTTTGAAGAAACGCTTATCAAAAAACATTGCAGTTTAGGAATTATTATTTTATTAGTAAAAAAAAAAATACTCAAGAATAAATCACTGACTCCACTTTCTTTTTATTTAAACACTTGATATTCTAATAGTATTTCTGTATAGTGTTTCTAATAGTGAATGTTCTCTTGTTAGTCTCAAGTTTCTGATATTTTTCTGTTTCGAATGTAAAGTTGAAAATTTATGAGCGGACACCACTTTTGATGAATTTACTGTAATATTCTAATAAACTAAAATTATTTTCAGGTTTTTTTTTTTACTTCATATATTTAGGAATAGTCGGAAACATATCTGTTTTTCGTTAAAAACTGATATCAATATATAGAAACTTATAAACATTCTGGATATTATTCAGATATTTCCCTAAATAATTAAAGAATTTATACATGAAAAATTTTATTCTTAAATAAATTCTGAATAATTTATTATCGTTGTTATATATATTTTTTTTCTATCTAGTTTCGAAAATAACTAAATGTTTAATTCTTGTTACTGCGTTTCCTGTTTTCTTTTTTCAAGTGGCCACTCATTTCTTTTCACCTAGCAAATAAATTACTCGACTTACATATGTGATCGATGGTTTTTTCGAGAGCAAGATCGCTGAAATGTTTCAACCAAATATCATGGAAAACGAATGTACGTTAAGGCACTTCTCCTGATTTTAAAATAACAAACAATAACTCAACTATTAATGACTTGATTTTGACAACATTTAACATTCTTTTGTCTACAAATATTAAAAACTTTGAAACTAATGAATCATCAACAAAGAAATGAATTTACTTAAAAAATCTAAGAGATGCGTAATTTTCGTATTATTTATTCTCTTTATTTATTCTCTTAACAAATTTTAAGCCATGAAAAGTTTTTAAGCCTCTTTAGCACACAAACACATAACCTACCACTAATTCTGTATTAGCTGTACAACCGACGTTGCCCGGTTAATTAAAAGTTCAGGAGAATAAAGGCTTATATTGGGCTTCTCTGGATTGGTTCACTTAAACAAAGAAACAGCATCTATAAAAATATTTCTTTGATAGGAGAGGAAAAATGTAAAAGAACAGCATTTCATTGAAAAGAAATCACAGCAACATATATCTCCTTATAGATTACTATATGGTCCCTATAGGCTTCAAGGGTGAGCGCATGCGCAATAGGCAACGACTTAATAAACTGAAATTCAGACTTAGATTTTAATAATTCTTAATTGCAAAATTCCCAACAGTTTAAATGAAATTTGAACTTCTCTGTGGTTTCGTGTAATTAATACATGATACACAATGAAGCCATATTTTCTCTTTTAGAAGAATTGCAGTTATAATTAGAAAATGGAGTGGATTTTATTTGTAGAAGATATTAAAATTTCCAAAACATGTTGTAGAAATTGAAAAAAACAAAGTGCATTTTTACATTTTTTTTTTTTAATAACATTAAAAAAAATTCTAATTGTGTTTGCTAAAAATCCAAAGTATCAGTCTTAATACGGTAAGATTTCTAGATACGAATACTGACTGATATGAATAACTTACTTTTTTATCTTTACACTGAATAGGCACTTCTGTAAATCATTACTTATGGTAAAGTCAGTTGGAAGATTCTTGGTTGACCAATAACTTGCGACATCTTTTACTTATCCTTCTGTATTTATAATATTAATGCTAATTCATTGTCTTCAATTGTCATCTAAATCCTCGATTTGCGACAGCTGATTCGCCCACTTTTGTAACATGACGCTACAGCTTCGACGTCAGTTGAATGGCGTTACTTAGCCTACACAGGGTGCTTTGTTACAAAGTGATTATTTAAGTATTTTTAACTTTTTTTTTTATCTTGTGATTACCCTTTAAAACTGGATTTCGGCAAGTGTATAATAAATAGTATTTATTTATAATAGTATTTATATTAGAAATGGTTTATAAATGGTTTATTTAATTCAGTTATGGAAGTATTTGACGATTTATTCACCTGCAAGTGAAAAAAAAAAATAGTGCTTCGCAATCCGACAATTTCACTTTACGACAACGGTCTGGAACCTAATATTTTGTAATACTGAGGAATTTCTGTACAATATCAGTATTTCGTATATAACAAGTATTTTATAATTTCAGTAAGAAAGACTTTAATTCTTGTATCATTAAAAATCAAACAGAAAAAGTCCATAAAACTTTAACTCGGATTTATTTATTGTTAAGAAAAAAAGAAAGAGATATGAGGAAAGGAAGTAATATAAAATATTCTGAAAAATTTTGTATATACCAGATAATTTGTAAGCTTTAACCTCTTTAATAACTATCATTAATAGCGGAGGATTCAATCGTAAACACTGAAGCCAAAATGTTTTAATCCTAAACATGTTTTATCATGTTTTGATTTAACAGTTTTATGTGTAGAAGTTGTATATTAAAAATGGATTTAAATTAAACATCCTTAATGTAATCTGTTTTACTAGCTAAACCTCGCATCTATCATTCTGTGTCTTATTTTCTCATCAACTTCTACCAAAACTCGCATTATTGTAGGAATCATTACAGTAATCTTAACAGAAACATTTAATATCTGTTTTCCAGTTGTATCACATTATTTGGCTATTTCTCCGCATTCTTTCTTGGTACCTAAAGAAAAGAAAAATATCATCTGAAGATGCTAAATATGTAATCTCTTCTTCTACACCACAGTATTTCAAAGACTAGGCTGCAAAATGTTGATATAGTCATTATGATGGTGAGCTATTCCAGAAAATTCTTACTTAGCCAAAAAAAAAAAAGGCCTGAACTGTGTCAACTAAATAGAACAAACAATTTTTAATTGAATCTCGATAATTACAAGAGTATACATGATGCTGAATGGATAATTTTTGTTTACTGGATGTAATGCATAATCACTGCAGGATAAACAACATCTTCATCTCTCCATATCTTGATTTAAGTTTGTCTAAGTTAGTCATTAAAATTTAGTTAAGATTTTATTCAATACACTTAACCGACAAACCTAAGATATTGGGATACACCAATTTGTATTGAGTTCTATATAAAGTAACATGGTATACCAAAGTAGCAGATAGCAAAATTAATAATTAAACTTACTACCTTTTTCACATTGATCAGATCGATTCTGAAAATAAACAGGAATGTAAATAGGTCATTTCAGTCCATTTCAATTATCCCCAAACTATCTGTTTTGGATTGGTAAATATATTGCAATTACTTCTATCGTATGGATATATAGAATGATGTAGTCAATGAAAGTCATTATCTACCACATTATTAACTAACTCCTTAGAAAGTTACTAGATAGAACTTTACTTTTAAAAATCTAATAAAGGTTCAGAAATGTTCAAAAAGGACAGTAAAAATTATGAAAATTTTCTATAAAAGCCGCAAGAAATTATGGTATACACAAACAAAACAGTTTTCACATAAGCAACAATCAATGGTTATATACCTGAATTAAAAACAAGTCTTGTGAACTTTTAATATTATTAACACAGAAAAAAAATTCAATCTAGAAAGCATCAGCAATTGAAACACAAGAAATTTTGATGTAAGTAGATACAATTCATTCTGTAGTTGACTAAGATTTAGATGTGCATCTACAAGTTGGAAAAAAGACACCTTACCGTCTGTCTTTCCCGGTACCAATTTTATCCTAACAGTTACCAGCAAGAGAGCAATGGCGGTCTGGTTGCTTCTACCAGACCCACTGTTCTATCTGAGGCACAGAGTTGGGAAGAAAGCATTCCCTAAGGATTTTTTTAGTCAATGAATCTGCCCTTCGATTTCGGATGGAGAAGAAGAGGTTTCTGTATGGATAATCGAAAAACTGGAGAGAATCCTAGAAGAATTACCAGGGCAAAATGAGTGATCAATCCCTGGTCTCCTAACAGCATTACGACAGTGCGCTCGTATAAAAGGAGTTATAGAATTGTGAAATTCAGAAGTGCTTTTTAACCAGGATGAATTGATTATATCTTAAAGAGAAAATTTTATCCCCATAAAGTCAAAATGATAGCGTATTTGATTCATATTATGACTTGTGACAGCATTATTTTTCCAGATTCTTCCTCTGAAGCAATATTTATATTAAACAGTCATCTTTATAAGTCTTAAAAATTTTTAAAACAATACTAGACCCAAAACTTTTCAAATATATTTAGAAACGGTACATTTAAATTAGATTTCCTTAACACGATTATTTGTAAAGTACAAAACCATCTAAAAATACCATTTGTAGCATTCATCGAAATGGAAGCTTTTATTTACATTACTGTGATATCTTACTGCATTTATTTATTTGTTATACTGTAGCATATATAAAAACTTTCAGTTAAAATATAATTTTAATGACTGCAGTGCTAATATGACAGTAAAAATACATATTACGTCGAGCTATTTTATTTGGAACATCTTGATACAGTAACGAAATTATTAAGGAATCTTAACTATAATCTGTAACTTAATTATTTGACATTAATTGTTTAATCTGCAAAATTTCCATTGATTTGCATCTTAACCTTCAAATCTTGTGACGAGTTCAATTCTTTGCATGATGAAGAATTCTTTATTAAAATAATGTTATTAAATCAGAAGATTGTTATTTATTAGTTTTATAATTCTATTTGGTATTTTAAATAATAATTGTTGGATAGATAAATCTTTTTAATTCATTATGTGAAATGCATTTCACAGTATCTTGCTAAATTTGAAAAACTCTCAAAAAAATGCCTTCCGGATTTATTTTGCATTAAACTTAACAGCATTATAGATAGATAGATATAGATAGATCTGCATTATAGATTAATGGTTTACTGCATTATTTAAAATAATAAAATTGCTAAATACCAGTAGATCATTTTTAACTTGGTATTATTCTGTTCTACTCTACCTTCAGAACCCTCCTAACATTTCGGCCACTACGTAGTGTTGTATCAGGGAAGGGAACAGTTAAAAACCCACTAACTTAAGAAATATATTTAAAGCCATAAGAAATATATCAAATATAACTGTAGGAAAAAAAATACATCTTTCTTTCTCTCCCTATCTGTTATCGTTAGTTAGTTTAAAAGCTAAAAACAAAAATACCTGCTTTCATATTTGACTTTCAAACATCTAAATAAGCAGTCCCTATCCTTTTTTGACTATTGTACGTTTGTATATTTACCGTTAGCCCCATCCTTATTCCAATCCAAACGAAGATATCTGCCAATTACCGAGAATTCATATAATTGGCAGATATCTATTGTTTGTATGGAATTCGTTGGCAACATCATTACAGAATATTACTACTAGTACGTTTGTGAACACTGGAGTCTATACTAGAAGAGGAACGTTGATCTAAACTAAGATTACTGAATTTCCAAGCTTGTAATAGCTCCTTTGAAAAATTTCCATTTTCATTTCTTACCACCAAGATAAATGTCGACTTATTTTCATCGACGTAATAAAATATCGAATTTACTTTCGAAATCATAGAACCGCAACCAAAAGGAAAGGTAGCAGAAAACATTTGTGCTTAGTAACTATACTTAAAAGATGAGATACAATATAGACTAAAGGTATTAAGAGTTTTTATCTTTTTGTATAAAATACTGGCTTAAAGAGAGTATCAGTGTTTTAAAGGTTATGACAGAGATGTTTGGGGTTTCCTTATGAAAATTTAAGATCAAAATAAGTTTCGAATGATATTTAAAGCACTTCTTTGATGTGTTTGTGAAGGCAGTAATACTTGTAGCTCTGATGTCTTCTCTCGCGGGTGGTCAGTGGATCCATCAGTGCACACAGAAGCACCAACCGCTGACCTAATGATGACATCCGTGACAGAGAGACCATTTTCCACAAGAGGGAGCTCTTCTTTTTTCTATTTTTTTTTCCTTCAGAGGAACCCTTTTGTCGTTGTGCTGGACCACACCCAAATGGAGGACGAAGCTTTTGAGATGATTTCATGTTGTAATTCGAACAAAGCAGGGGCGCATTCATACAAAGACTTGACGACAGTTAGATTAATTTACGTTTTTCCTCATCCACTGAATACATGAGTATCAGCTTATCTTTTTTTTTTTTGGTTTATGAAAAGGATGACAAATATTTGTGAATTGCCGGAAAAAAAGTTAAATTCTGTTTCTAACTACATTTTACGCTCAAAATTTAATAGATTTAAGTGTGTTTGAAAAAGCTTTTTACAGATTGTTCATGTTATCCCACAGGGATTCAATCAAGACTCAACAAAAAATATATCTTCATTTTTTTAAAGCTTTCAGATTTTGTTTACTTTATTTCAAACTTCATTTAAGATTTCAAGAAACACTGATCTCAGTGACTGTTTGTATAGGCGTTAAATACATATATTTAAGGAACTAAAAACAAATCATAAAAATCGGATGCCCTAGAGCGCTCTAGAGCTCATCCAAAGAAAAGCTTTGATACACTGCAATTCTTCTTATAGTGGAAGATAGTTCGGAAGTCTAGATTTACTGTCTCCGTTAATGTAATTTCAAACAAAAATTTTCTATTAAGAATTATTGAAATAAATAATAGGAATTAATAGAATTTTTATTAATGAAACTGCTGACCCTCCGTTATGAAAATCTAAATAATATTTGCTACTCGAGTTTATGAAATCATTGATAATGATAGTCTCTATTAATAAAATAGTAATGAAAAAGGAAAGTATTTTAAGGCACAACACATTTGAATTCTTATAGTATCATAAGTAAATAAAGAATTATTCTTTTTCATAAGATAGAAATTACTCATTTGGTCTCAAAAAAGATCCAGTTTTGAATATAAGAAATGCAAATCTTATGTTTATAAGTAGTATCCTAAGACAGATATTTCGCACTTATTGGCGCTTATTAGTCAGGATCAATCATCTTAGATCTGTCATAAAGAAGTAGGAGATTTCCATTGTAGAGAACTTATCTCCAAAAACCGCTAGAAAAAGGGAAAAAAATCACTGAGACAACTAAAATCAGTAACAGTAATTCAATATGACTTACATATGAAACACGAATTACTTGTTTGACTTCGTGATTTTCTTCTTTTTTATTTTTTTCAACTTTATTTTTTGAGGTCCACTCTTTTCTCTACGAAATAAAAAAAGAGATCAGACATATTCTGCATGAAAATTTATTGAAATGGCGTCGGATGTTTCCAGTGAAGACAATTTGTTACCAATAACTTGCACAATTCAGATGTAAAAAGATTGCAAAATTAGAATATACAAATAACCGTACATTATTTGCTATAGATGATCCCGATAGCTGGAATATGCTATCTGATCAACCTATATTTTGATATCAAACTATATCTGATCAACCTTATAAAATTGCAGAACTTAATAAGACGTTAGATGAACATGACTCCTGCTCTCTTTAAAATGGGATTTCTTAAAATTCCTTTATTTTTCTTTTTTGCATTTAAAAAAAATACTCAGCGCTAATAGTGCTAAAGACTGGCCGTGCTGGCGTGGTCGTGCAGTCTCGGCGGCGGCCAGCCGTGGCGTCCAATGCGCCAGTACCTGGGTTCGAATCCCGGTCGTGGCATGGTTGTTTCTTTCGTCTTCTTCTGTGTGTTGTGTCCACTGGGGACCCGAAATCTGCTCTGTAGGTAGTGGTCCCCATTTGTCTTCTATATGTTACAGGCTATAGTGCTAAAGACTGAGCGCTAATTAAAGGATTAGCTAAAAGGGATAAAAATTTATTGTTTAAAATAATTAGGCATTAATAGAAACAATACAGAAATCCATCATTTAGATACAAATGCCTTTTTTTATAGAAATTTTGACGTCTTCTCACGCTAATTTCTCGACATATATCCATTTGGAGAAAATTTGGAAAAGTTAGATCATCACTAGTCCTCGAATGTTCCTATTGAGTCTGATCTCTCCAGTGGTTCAAAGGGAGATAGATACACATACACATTGATTGACTGATTTGATGAGCTTTATTTTCCTTGGTAAAAATATAATAAAAGTTGGGTTTTATACACAACTGTAAAAACTACTTCATTTTTTCTTTATAATTTAGGCTACATTATGGGAGAATTTCGCTTCATATTCCATTTTATAAACAACATATTAGAAAAATTATAAATGAATGTCAATATTCAATTCTTTAAAAAAAAATGTTTTTCGGTTTCTACAGAAGTCTCAATAAATCTTTAATTCAGATGTGTTATTTCTGAATATCTATCTTAATTTTTGAAATATTAATTAAATTAATATAAATACACAATACAAAATGATATTTAATATTAATTTAAATAAATCGGCAACAATATTTCCACCATCTTACCGAAGTTTTTCTTCAGGAATAAATACAAATAAACAAAAATAAGAGGAAGAACTGAAATGTCTTTCTTCTTATTGCACAAAACAGAAATTTGAATGAAACAATCATGAAATGATAATCTAAACGCTTCGTTATTGACAATAAACACTGAGAATAATTACAAAATGATGCATTTGTTAAATATCGAAGATGTTATCAAAAGAGGGTGTCTATGTGTATCTTTATTTATATTTATGAAGTCTTTAGAAGATTTTGAATTATATAATTGAATAATAATTATGTAATTTCAACAATTTTAGAATTAAAGTTTCTTATCATTTATTTAAAAAATTAAAATAAGTTTTAACCATAAAACTTTATATACATAATTTTATTTATTTATTTATTTAAAAAACTTACTTAAGTATAGTTACAAATTACTACAAAGAAAAAAAAAACAATGTTCACTAGCGAAAAAAACATTAATAATCACTAAGATTTCAAATTTTAATACTTCCGGGTTGTTTGCGACAGACTATAAAACAATAAGAATTTGGGCCTTTTATATAACGTAATATACATCACATGTAAAATAAGCTGTTTTTATTATATTTCTCAATATTTTGTGGGCCTATCCTTTGTCTTAATTACTGCAACTATTCTTATGGGCATATACTGACACTCTTTATCTCGTATGTCTTGCAGCAGAGCTTATTTAAGTGTTTCTTTAGGATGTAAAGCTGTGCTGCCGTATCTTATGCTTCAAAATATCCCACAAGTGCTCAATCGGATTAAGATCAGGTGATTGTGCAGTCCAGTGTAACAACTCAACGCCAATTCACAAAACCATCTCATGGTAGCCGCCGATTTGTGACATGGTGCATTAACATGTCGTTGGGATTTTACGTTGTTCATTGTGGTGTCTCCAAAGATATTGGTAAATGATGGCTATAAAGCCTTTTCTAGAAAAGAAATGTACTTCTCGATGTTCATGCAACCTTCGCAAATACACATTTCACTTAGGCCAACGGCTGCCATGCAGTCCCAAATCATAATACTTCCTCTCCCTGTTTTACAATTGGCACCACGCTCTTCGGAAGATATTCTTCACCCACTCCTCGCCTCACATAGGACACACCGGGAATGCATGAAAATTAACGAAAATAATGTTATTTCATACCATTATGTAGATGTCATAAATACTTACTGGGGATGTTTTAAACATGATTTAGGAATAAAAAAAATAGACAAAAACAACCCTATGTCAAAGTTACATTCGTCGGACCAGACAATATTTGACCATCCTCCTCTGTCAAATGTTTGTGTCTAATAGCTCATTCTAAGAGAGTCTTTTTATTCTTCTACGACAGCCATGGCTTCTTTCTCGACGGGCAATCTTTGAGACCAACTTCTCCAAGCCTTCTTCTAGCCATTCTAGCACTAATAGGTCTTCCAATTTCCTAGGATAGAGCAGCAGAGAGCTCGAAAGAAGTTTTCTTTCAATTTTTTAATGATTCTCGAATTAACTTTTGATCCTCACGTTCCGAAACTCTCTTTCTGTCTGTTCTCGTTCTTTTCCCATGTGATCCAGTGTCCACAAAACGTTTTATAGCATATTGCACAGCACAACTTGAACATTTAATACTTTCAGCAAATTCTATTTGAGTCTTTCCATGTTATGTAAAAACTGAATTCGAAAGAGTTGATGCTCACTAAGTTCTCTTTTTTTGGACATCGTTTGCAGGTAAAACTTTAATTTATAAAACTACAACCAACAATTCAATATGATCACATTATGTCCACTACGCGAGGAAATGACAAACTGAAGCTTTTTCAGCAATTACCTAGTTCTATACATGTAACGTCACGTATTTTATATCCACTTTGAAAGCATATCTATTGTTTAACTCTTCGTTTAAAGATGTCCACAAATTAATAATAAACAATAGAAAGGTTTCCAAGAATTAGCTTTGAAGGTATAGTAAAAAAAATGAGTGCCTAATACTTTTGGCCAAGGCTGTATATATGCAAAATAGGTTTTCTCTATTTTATGCCAGGTATTTTCAATGTTTCGCAGTTCTTGATTAATATTTAATTGCACACAGTTTTAGTAAACGCTTGTTTCTATTTGGGTCATTTTCCATAAAGTCATTCAGGTTACGAGACTGGAAATTATCATTTAAAAGGTTGATGATTTTAAGCCTTGAATTAAAAAAAAAAAAAAAAAAAAAACTCATTAACTATTTATTTTGAAATATAAAGTAGAAATACAAAACAACTAATATAATATTATTTTACTTATGATTACTATATATTTTTTCCTTTTCATTTCAGGTAAATTTCAGCTGTGTTAGTCTAACTAACCGTGGCTACACATATCTACCTGTAGTTAAGGAGTAAACATTTACTGCAGAAGGATCTGCTACAATTAGAGCAGGTTCTCAACTCTATTTTTTAGAAAAAACTCAACTTAGATCAATTACGTAAAACTAAGTAAATTTTCTAATTATTCGCAAAGTCTTCGTAATTTTTATCTAATCATATTTACTTTTAAAATTTATTTCCTAAAATGCATATTGTGTAGTTTATTTTTTAAAAATTAGTAACACTTACAATAATAATACGAGGTGTGTCTAAAACGTTCGGTGAATGTTCGAATATCTCGCATGCAAAAACTGCGGCAAGGTCAAGCATGAGCATGAACAGCCAGGGACATGTCTGGACAAATCTCCTAATGTGGTGGCGCAGCAGTTATTCGAACGCAGTCTGTGAGAGAGGCGGCGTCACATAGCAATGGTTAATGACACATTATTAAGTTCTGCTTCAAATTGGGAAAAACGGCAAAGGAGATGCAGGAAATGTTGATCAATGTGTACAGGAAGGACGCTGTGACCAGAAAATGTGCTTACGACTGGTTTTAACACCACTCCATTGATTGCCTTTTCGATTCGGATCAAACTGGTAACACTAAGTCTTGTCCCCTATGACAAAGGGACCCAGAAAGGATCCTGTCACACGTGGTGAAGAAATCTCCACAGCCTTCCAAACGTCTTGTTTTTTAATCGTCTGTAAGGATGAGCGGCACAAATCGTGAACAAATCTTGCGCTTACCCAAATCTTCATGGATGTTGACTTCCGACATGACGACAAGCAGAACTCCCGACATGATGGAGCATGTGCGAAGCATGCTAACAACAATGGCGACTGACTGTGCGAATGATAGCAGAAGAAGTGGACATTAGCAAAGATACAGTGCGAGTCATCATCCATGAAGATTGCTGTGTGAAGCCACCTCTCTCACATACTGCGTTCGAACGACTGCTGCGCCACCACACTTCCGGCTACGCTTACTCCACACTAGGAGACGCGTCCAGACATGTCCCTGGCTGTCCATGCGCATGCTCGGCCTTGCTGCAGTTTTTGCATGCGAGATATTCGAACATTCACCGAACTTTTTAGATATAACTCGTACAATGGTAAGTGTAGAGAAAAGTTGCCTAATATGGGGAGGTCTAATATCTTACCAAGCAAGAGGTGTACGCTATCGGCGAATGTTGTGACTAGTACAGTTACGTCATTTCCCCTTATGCATGAAGAACCAGACGCATTCCGGTCGCCATTACTATATTGAGAGTCGATGTGTTAAAACAGCTGTTTAGAAAACTTTGTACGTTCTGTTGTGTTTCTTTTGAAAGGTAAGCAATTGTATTTTATGAATTACATTTTTAAAGTCACAATTTCATAAGCTTTTGTTGTCGGGGTTTTCTAAAATCTTTGGTGACGTGGTGTTACAAGAATAATAACGCTTTTGTATGAAATGTTGTGTGCCTATTATGGGGAGATAACCTGTCGCTAATATGGGGCTCATTAAAAAAATTACGGCGCTAATGAAAATCGTAATTATGAAATATTTATCTTTAATTTATAACTTAGTCTAGAATGATGTTATTGTATTGCATGCTACAAATTTTCAAATAAAAGAGAATAAAAAAAAATTAAAAAATATTCTTAATCGAAATTTTACCATTATAAAACATTACCCCGTATTGAGAACACTTACCTCCCCATATTAGGGACACCCTGTTCCCAATATGGGGAGATCTCATGTTTTTGTTAATTTGTCAATACATAAAAAACTAATGGTAAAGATGCATGGGAATACATCACAATACCATCTAATACATATTTAAAAGCAATAGATGCAAAATTTCGAAATATTCCTCTATTTAGGCTGAATCCAAGAGCTACTAAAAAAAAAACCTCCCCATATTAGGCAACTTTCCTCTAAGTGTCTGTTAGGCATTTCTTTTTGATTAAGCTTACACTCTCTATAAGCTCAAACATTACTTTTAATCTTTTATATAATATTAAAAATTACCAAGATTTTTATATGGATATAAAAAAATACAAAAACCTGTTAATTTGTAACTTATCATTAATTTTTTTTGCATAATGAACAGTTATAAGGAAAATATGGAATTTTTTATTATATTTCTTTTTTATTCCAGCTAGAATGTGAAACTGATGTTTCTCAAGAATAAACCGTGAGTATTTCAATAAATGAAAAATATATGAATGTCAGCGAAATAAATCTATAAACTGATGAACATTTCTGGAGCACTAACGTTTCAGATCAGTTCTCTTAACTGCGCTGAAAAAATGAAAAAGAAGCGATAGTCTTATTTTATGACTTCGCCGTCTTTAAATTACGTTATAATACTTTCAGAATATATAAGATAGGAACATTACTGTGGTGCCTACTACATTACCTCACAGTTTGATTTTAAAATTGCTTTTTATACATTTCAAGATAAAAACTTTTTTTCCCTTCACAATTCTGTATTGAGCAAATTGCAAACAGCTCCTAAAGAAACTATTTTAATATTGCTTTTTTTTAAATCTTTTATTTTAGTTAAATCATGGAAATAAGTTTCTTAAATCGAGTAATTTTAAATCATATGAAAGCTCTCGCATTAGCTAAATAGATCCATTTTTAGATATATTTGTTCGGTTGTAACACTTTTCTGTGGGAGTTTTTCTCATCTTCACGCGGTGATTTCTCGACAAGGACCCATACAGAAAAAAATTCTAATATAGCAATTAGACCATCACTTGTCCTTAAATATGCATGACAAGTTTCAGGATGATCCATCCATGGGTTTAAAAGTTATGAGGAAAACACGTGCATAGACTGATTAATTTGATAAGCCTAATTTTCTAAGAAAAGGGTGGACTAAAATTTGTATGTACTGATAATAAAAGAATACAATGATGTATAAATTTGACTGCAGTTGTGAATAATGTACTGACAACTTTCAAATCAAATAAATTTGCAACATCATACATCAGGCTTCATCTGCTAAGAATTCAATCATTGTTCCGTAGTGATTTTAAGTAAAATTTCGCTTGATAGGTATAGAGATGCACAAGACATTCCTGTTTCAAAAAGCTTGTTATACGAGTATGAACTAGGTTTTGATGCATGTATATTTCTTTTAACTTTTTAAATTAACAATGAGTTAATAGCGAACTTATCTGTAATACAATTTATATTGAAGTACAATGTCTAACCTAGGTTATGAGTCATTAAGCTTTCATTTACTCCGTATCTTCAAATTTTGAATAAAAGTTAAGCCAAACTTTCATCATTCCCGATATAATTAGAAAATTAAGATTTCTACTCATGGACGAAAGTATATAGAAAGCAGACTTAATAGCTTAATAAAAAGAAGGGAATAAATAAATAAAAATAAAATACAATAATAAATTTTACTATTTGTTTACAAAAAATAGTAAATAGTAGTAAAATAATAGTAAAATTTAAAATTAAAAAATAGTAAAATTCATTATTGTACGTATTTTATTTCTATTTATTTATTCCCTTCAACTCTTTTTTTAAGTATATTATTTTATTACCAATTAATATCGTTATAACATACCGTAAATTAATATACCTATCTTGTAATGTTATTTAATAACATCATAGACAAAGTGTAATCCTTCTTTATCGTTTATTTCTTGCTGACTAATAGTCCGTCTCGAATTTTTCTGAACTTATCATAGCACTTCTGGATGCTTTCTTTACATTATATAAAGAGTTGCAACAATGAATTGTAAAAGTAAAAACCCATTATTACGGTGATATAACAAAAAGAAAGTACGAAACGATATTATTATTATCAATCTAACAATGGTTTACGGAACTCTTAAATAGACTAAATTCTAATGATTCTAACAAACGATTTTTTTTTCTTTCTTGGAGACTGGACGATCAATTTTACAAATAAAAACATTTTTAATGACCGTCGGAAGTGCAGTAGTGTCTCAAAAGAAAAAATAAACAACAAAAAACTCACTAATGAAAAATTAGTGAGAAAATTACTGTACCAGAAGTGCGTAGGCACCAATGGTTTTTTTAAAGCACAAAAAATTCAATCTGCGCATTTGAATTAATAATAAACAACAATGAGTGAGACCAAATTGTTTACCAAGTGACATCCTGGAATAGCTGTTTCACGCTCTTTGGCGATCATCAGCCAGGAGAAGACTGTTCATTGAATTATTGTTCATTTTTTTTTTCTTTTGAGGCACCACTGCGCTTCCGACGATTATTCGTATTACCCTCAGTACGGAGTCTTCGTAGTTTACTGATGATTGCCAAAGAGCGTGAAAAAGCTGTTCCAGAATGTCACTTGGTAAACAATTTGGTCTTGCTGTTTAAAACATTTATCCATCAATTTAAAAAGCAAAAAAAAATTAATCTGATTTAAATTCGTCCAAAAATATATATGTTAGAGTCAAAAGGAATGTGGTACCTGCAAAAATTAAACTAAAACAAAAAATTAATTTAAAAATAAACTACGTAAATTAAATACGTATGTTATGTTGATTTCATTAACAAATAGAAAAATTATTTAGGGCAGAAATTTATGAGAGATTTGACAATACATATTTGAAGAATGAGGTCTCTGAGCGAATTCATGATTCTTGAAGCTTTGAAAACGATTTTGATCATTGCCATTTATTTACAGGTGAAAGAAAAAAATGACTTAACTGACCTGATATCGCATAGGTTTCCTTTCAGTTTTAAAAGATGGTCATTCCGAATAGAAACTTTCTATTAACTTACTATTGTAAGATAAGCAGCCAAACCAATGTTTTCTGTATAAGAAATTACCAATTTTTTGTAACGATACCGTTCTCAGTCAAGTTTCTCAAATTGCATCAAAGTCAGTAAAATAAAGTGAAAAGTAGAAGAGAATAATAGAAAATTTATATGTAATAATAATTCACTACATTTACAGTTTTGAAGAGATATTTAAGGATATAATTTTCAACTAAAATAAAAAAGAATGATTTCAATTAGAATTTTTTTACTTCCATTTACAAAAAGGCTAGTTGCTGACTATTCAATTAACAGTTAGACTTCCATCTCATTTGTGGTCTTGCTGCATTCCTTTTTCCCTTTCATAATTCAGGCTCTCGCCAATGAAAATCACATTAGTAGTTTTAATGTGGTTTTTCCGATTCTTTCAATATAATCATTTCAAATTAATTTTCTAATTTTTAATCCAGCTGTTGAATTGTTCAACTTTGTTTTCTTCTATAATAATAGGAGTTTCTCCTTTTGCCTCTCATGTATTTTGTATGATTTTTTTTCCATAATAATAAATAGAAACTTTTATTTCTGTCGTTTCATATCTTTTCCCAATACAACGAAACGAATGCAAAACTAAAACATTCTTGATGATGTTTCAGATGTTCTAATGTTCTAGAGACCATATAATGACAATATATAATGACAATATCCAATCATGACGTCTGCTTTCGTTCTATTACGTCGCCGAAAACAAAAGAATAATGTTTATTACACGATGCTAACAGAAAGACAGCTTATATAAATACCATTCTCATTTACCTAACAATGTTCTCGAGAATACAGGGGAATGATGGTACAATCCCGCTCCAATTGTCTAGTGCATTGTTTAGGTGGATAAGTGTGAATTGATGTCTGCTTTCTTTCTGTTGGGTCATCGTAACAACGAATTTCAATTAGGATTATTCATTGCTGTAGCGATTTAATAGAAAGTACACTTCAATACACTTCAGTCAGCCAACATTCCACAGAAGCCAGTGATGAAGGTACCAGAGTCACTTGCATAAATAGGAGCGCTTGAATCTCGTGTTTGGAAGAAACGTTTGGAACATTATTTTTTTCATCAAATATAGAACTATATTATTTAGTATTTTACGTCTATTTTTACCTTTTAGTCTTGATCGACAGAGGGTATAAAAAAAGAAAATCAATTCATTTTTGACAGTGTCCCTTTAATTTTTCTTGGGAGTTTTTTTATTCTATTTAAGGTTTTACAATGTTTTCCTTATAAACTTAGCTCCATTGCCAAGCGACGGTGCCTTTGTCCACTGGTAGGTGTAGCCAGACGGTGATGGATATAAAAACCTCGCTTCCTTATCAAGACACGCGTCACCACTCCCTATGCAAAACAGTTCTTAGAAAGTTCAGCCTTCAAAAACATTCCACAAGGTTCGTGATCAACTTCGGAGGGTGTTTAATTATCTACTAATGTTTATTTAACTTTAAACAGAGATCACTTTTTTGTAGGCGATGAGTGGGAGGAGAAGTTTGCTTCATCCAAACAAGTTTTCATTTTGAATGCAGTTCGCGAATTTGAAAAATCAAACAGTTTGCTCCATTAATTTTTTCTCATTGTTCCAAAACAAAATTAAAAAAAAAGAAGAAACTTAATGATTAACGTTTATATAATGGAAGAATTTCTTAGGGGATTTGGATATTTTCGATTATTCCCCATTTTCAATTAAATATTTTATTTTTCACTTTAAAAATCTTTCGAAAATTTATTCTGGGATTTTCGAGAAATGTCATAGTTTCTCCCTAATATTTATTTGCATTTTAAAAATTGGTTATTAACACATCTGTCATTATTATGGTTTTTATTCATATTTTAACATTTTTGAGATATAGAATATATTTCTGACAAGGACAAGTATTTCATTTTATTTACTGCCATTTTTCTCTTCATTTCCTTTCTTATTTTAAATTTTCAGCATCAAAAAGTAACAGAATTTATAGCATTATTCTTCAGAATTTATTGATAAAAGCATTTTCCCTCCTAAGGTATCATTCACGATATCTTATAAAAAAACACAAATAAAAGAAACTATTAACCAGAAAAGGACATTTTATAATTAATTGAAATCTACTTTAATCAGCGAATCAGAAATTTTTACAAATTCCTATAAGTTAAATAAGTTTAGATGTTTATTTTATTTGATGTTAATGTAGATAAAAAAGATAATTCTCTTTGTTATTAAATAATACTTTTAAGATCCTATTCTCTGTGGACCTTGTATCATCAATTTTGAAGTCCAGAAATAATTATACTACTTTCACTTATTTTATATGTATATTTGATTAAGAAAATGGTATCATTAATTTATTCATTTAAATGTATTTTAATTGAAAGTTTATTTGATAATTATAAAACATATCAGCTATACAATTTTTTCCTATGAAGGAATTTAAATCTTTTCTTTGGGTTTTATTATTTGGGTTGTTGTGACTCCATTCCATCATATCATACAAATGCTCATCAATTATTAAAACGTAATGATATAATAATTCAAGTACAATTACTTTATTTGGATTATATATCAATAACATTACGTCATTAGGAGAAATCAATAATCGATATTAATATCATCTTTTCAAGTTTCAACAAAATAGCAACTGTATTTTATTTGAAATTGAATTTATGAGAATTCATATAAAAACAAATCCAGAAAAACCTTTCTAATCAGAGTTTTCAGTCAAATAAGGGGGCATTGTTTATTCCTCAAATTAGCCTAATTCCACATCCCTCCCTTTCTCCCTGCGTCGAAGAATGGATTGGATCTGTATCCCCTACATTCCGTCATCTCCCCCTCCTCCTTTGTCCGCAACAACCCCTGTCCTACTCTTGACCGATGCAAAC
>JAFIDM010002131.1:57560941-57585171 GCA_023159025.1 Thereuonema tuberculata
TGTGTTTCGTGAATGTAGTGCGTGTTGCGCGTTGTAGTGCTTCGAGGTCGGTGTTTGTCCATGGAATTATGCCGAACGAATATGTTAGTGTGGGAACGGCAAAAGTGTTGATAGCTTTAGCTTTATTTCTGGCGTTGAGTTGTGTTTTAAGGATTTTGTGAACTCGAGCAAGGTATGTGTTCTTCAGTGCATTTTTGATGTTTGCGTTGTCAATGACGCGCGCTTGCTGGAAGCCCAGGTACTTGTAGGTCTCTCCCTCTTCCATGGATTGGATGGCCAAACCATGGTCCAGTTCAAAACCCTCCAAATTCGAAGTCTTCCCACGTATTGTGTGTAACTTGCGGCATTTGTCAATTCCAAATTCCATCCCAATGTCTTTGGTGAACTGTGTGGTGGCTTGTAGTAAATTAGTAAGTTGTGCATTGTTTGTGGCATAGAGTTTAATGTCATCCATGTAGAGTAAGTGTGTGATTTTATATGGCGTCACAGTGCCTGTGGTAAGCCTATAACCGTGTTTTGTGTTATCTAGTATATGGCTCAGTGGATTCAAGGCGAGGCAGAACCAAAGAGGACTCAAGGAGTCTCCCTGGAAAATACCTCTCCTTATGGGAATGGGATCTGTAGTGATGGAGGTGTTAGAGGTGCGTAGGTGTAATGTTGTGTTCCAACTCTTCATCGTGGCAGCTAAGAATGCCGTGATCTTGGGGTGTATTTTGTAGATATGAAGAGTGTGTAGGAGCCAGGAATGAGGGACAGAATCAAATGCCTTCTTGTAATCGATGTATGCGATATGTAAGCTCCTATTCTTCGCGCGTGCCTGGCGCAGGATTACAGAGTCAATAAGGAGTTGCTCCTTACAACCCTGGGAATTCCTGCGACAGCCCTTCTGCTGTTCGGAAAGAATGTTATATGTCTCGATGTATGTATAGATCTTGTCTGCGAGGCAGGAGGTGAGGAGTTTGTAAAGTGTGGGGAGGCAAGTGATTGGGCGGTAGTTTGCAGGTTGCGCTGTTTCAGTGTTCTTGCTCTGTAGGTATGTGACACCCTGTGTGAGGAAACGAGGCATATGTTCTGGGTGTTGGATTATGTCAGTGAGTGTAAGCGCTAATTTTCCATGCAGGGACGTGAACCTCTTGATCCAGAAGTTCTGGACTCCGTCTGCACCAGGAGCCTTCCAGTTGTGTGCATGTTTTAGTGCTGTCTGTATGTCTGCGAGAGTAATCTCATGGAAGGACATGCAGGGTAAGTGTTCAGTGAGTTGCTGTTCCTCTGTTATCCATGGTGCTTTATCATTGTGGGGGATAGGGTTTGACCACAGAGACGACCAGTATTCATGTAAAGCCTCGCTGTTGGGAGTGTTTGTGTTAGTTGCAGTAGAGGAAGATGTAAGGGATCTGTAGAATTTTTTCTCATTGTATTGGAAAGTGTTGTTCTGTTGTTTGCGCAGAGTGCACTGTTTGTATCTCTGTAATCTTTTTGCAAGTGCACTGAGTTTTTGTTTTAGTGTGTCGAGATGTTCCTGAACCTGGTTATGATGATTTGAATGTGAAGGGCGAGTATTTATGTACTTGAATATCTTTCTAACCTGGGACATAAGTTTCTTTGTTTTGTTTCCTGCACAGTATTGTGTGAGCCTGGCTATGTCTCCTCTAAGGTCGCTGATGCGGCCCTCAAGGCGACGTCTCCAAGGGGGGATGTATTCTTGTGTCCGTGCAATGAGAGGTATGTTGTGTTGTTTGATTCCAAGTGCCCGAATGGTTGCCTGTGCAGCACAGTAGAGTGTTGTATGTATGTCTTCTAATGTTTGGATGTTGTCAAGGTGTTGTGGGATAGTGTGTGTGTTGAGATGGTATATGACTGTGGCGAGTTGTTTTGATGTGTGTACTTTGGGGAGTGGCGGCCTGAGTGTGGGGTCTGTGCCTGTGTATTGTGCAAGTGCAGTGTAGAAATGATCATGAGCTGCACGTAATATTTCATTAGTTGTATTGTTGGGGCATGTGTACTGAGGGGTAGAGATTGTTTCTGTGTTTTCCATAATGGTGTCTTCTGGTGGGGTGTGGTTTGGTGTCCTGTGATTAGATTCAGCGACTTCTTCTTTAATTTGTGCAAGTATGCATGGGAGAATAAGATTGTTTACTACAATTGAACGTCGCTGATCCGCTACCCGCTGTTCGCTAAGCCCTAACGAAGGATAGCGTGTGGTGAAAGCTTGGTGTAGTGCCTGTCTGTATCCTGTTAGTTGAGTACCTAACTTTGTAACAGTGAAGAAGTCGCGCATAAGATCCTGGTTCATCTGTGGTGACCATCGGATGCGCTGGCGTGGTTTCCCAGTCTTGGTGGTCGCCTGCTCTGACACAGACGAAACACTTCCGACTGTTCGGGCTGGATGGTGTTGCCCGGGCATTGTGGTAGCCATACTACAGGATGGGGTGCCACTTTCTCCACCACCACCTGCGGGAGACTGTAGTATATTTTTCGAACGGAGGCCTCTGCCTAACCCCCGAACGCGGGTGACTTTATCCTGCGCCACACCCGATGCAGCATGATCTATATTAGAACGTGTTCTCATCATAAATGGTTGGACCCTTTAGCCTACCCTAAAGCTAGTGTAGTTCCCGCCCCCACCGCGAGGAGGTAGGGTCCATGGGGGCTTATTATTATTATTATTATTATTATTATTATTATTATTATTATGTGCAAGTTTGTATCTTCTGAAGACAATTTGTATCCGAACCTTCTAAACACAGGCGAAAAGATTTGGGTAGCGGCTAAAAGGATAAACGAATAATATCTCCAGTTTATTATTAGAATTCTAAATTCTTAATTCTATAAGATCTGATAAATAAGAGTGAAACTCTTTAAGGGATAAATCTATTGAAATATGTAAAATAGACAGATAAACAGGTTGATTTTTATGATTTTATAAAGCAAAGTCACAAAATTAAACTCTGTTTTATAATTAACTAGCGAAAACACCAGTGCTTTGGGCGGGTTACAAAAAAGCCTTGTCCTGATGAGATGAGGAAGAAATTGTAACTTATGAAGGTCATTCAATAAGTAATGCAACCCATTTTTTTTTTCGGCTAATATTTGATGAAAAAAACATGAAATTTTCTGCACAGTATCTTCAAACATTCCCGCACTTTTCCAAATTGTTTCATCATTCTCCGCTGTGCGGCAGCACTGTAGGTACAGCTCAAGATGGCGTCTATGAATGAAATGCGTTCCAAACAAAGAGCAGTTATTGAATTTCTTTTGGCGGAACAGGAGACCGTGACAAATATTCACAAGCGCTTACCCAGAATGTCTATGGAGACAAGGCAGTTGATAAAAACACTGTGAGTCGTTGAGCGAATCGTCTGTCGTCGGAAGAAGGAAAAGGGAACCTTTATGATCTCCCGCGCTCTGGTCGGCCGTACACTGCTGTGACTCCTATCGTGCAACGATCAACTCATAAGCCTATGTGAAGACTCTTAAACTTATAAAACGATTCCAGCTTGTTCGTGGCAACAAAGACGTGAACAAACTTCTCCTGCTCCACGATAACGCCAGATCACACTCAAGTCTGTATATCCGCGAGAAGATCACAAAACTTCATTGGACTGTTCTCCCTCATCCACCCTACAGCCCTGATCTCACACCTTCGGACTTCTACCTATTCGGATCTGTAAAGGATGCAACACGTGGGAAGCAATACGGCAACGATCAGGAAGTTCTTGACGCAGTAAGAAGTTGGCTGAGACACAGACCAGTAGAGTGGTACCGTCAAGGCATATAAGCTCTGACATCTCGGTTGAGATTTGAATGGAGATTATGTTGAAAAATAGTTTTTTTTTATAACTAAAGCATTGAGGAAGAAGGTGATGTATTTAAAACTGTAATAAAACAAATCTACTTTGAGAAAAAAATGTGTTGCATTACTTACTGAACGACCCTCGTAATTGTGAGACCTCTTCGAAACTTTCTCCAGTTGGTAAAAATAACCACTTGACAGTTACAAATTAAAGTTATATTCATATTTTTTAATTCGAAAACCTCTAGATATCGAGATCGGAGAATATAAAACTTCCCACTCCTTTCTGTCCTTCTCAGCCCTCCTATCACTTCAAACCTTCCCCAATTGAAAAAATCACATGATCATTACAAATTATTAGTATATTCTTATCTTGTAACCCATAAAAGTACCCTTTAACGAAGTTTTTCCAGTCCTCGTTTACATACCTTAGTCCGGACCCGGTTTTCGTGGTTCATGCATTATTCTGTGATGCATGTCAAACTCTGTGCCAAATTTGGTAAAGATCCGTTGAGAAATGGCGACAGTGTTTTAAGACAAACACACAACCAGACAAACAAACAATCAACCAAACAAACAAATAAACTTTCGCGCTTATTATATAGATTTATTAATAAGTGATTACATTTCATTATTAATTTGTATCTACTTCATTTACCCTTGTGATAAAATTATGTAAAGATTATATATGATTGTATCGCAGTATAATAATTATTGTTATTAATATCTCCGAAACCGCTTGAGTTGCAAACACGAAATTTCACATTGTGTTCTTTATCAAAATCTAAAATATACGTATTCGATGAATTTTCGATATTCGGATCCTAAGGGGGGGGGGCTTTGTTGGAGAGTACTTTACGGGGTTTTCAAAGTATAAAATAAGAATATAACATTACTTTGTAATCATCATGTGATTTTGTGCCAACTGAGGTATATCAGGACAACTCTTTTTGTAACTCGCGCGAAGGTCGGGTATAATATAAAATATAAAATTATTCTTCCCATAGATGAATTTGATAAATAAAGCCTGTAAATAATCCAGTTGTATCTCAGGAGATTCTGATGTAAAAGACGTAAACAAAGATTAACGTTGTACATGAATACAAATAAAAAGTGTTAATGTGATTATCTTATTATGATTTGAACTGAGTTAGATTATTCAAATTGCTATCTCTTACCGAAATCCAAAGAATTCATTAAAATTGAAATTCAAGAACTGCGACTTGTGCTCACTAACCTCATTGTTGATTTACCGGTTTGTTTGTTTTTTGTTTTGTTTTTTTAATTAAAATGGATTTTGACGGTAAACAGTGACTTAGAATATGAAGTAAATGATTTCTGCGATTCTGATTTCACATTTCTTTTTTTAAACTACTACAGCTGTTTCCAGTCAACTTATAGCAGCCTTAATGTTAATGTTTAAAATACAGGTTTAAATATATATTTAAAGATGCAAAAGCTGAAAATCATGTAATTAGTCGTAAAGGAATAACAGTCTTTTAATAGCGCTATGGTTAAAAGATTTAATGTCAAGGATAAAAATATAAGACAAGAAGAAGCTGATAATAGATAATTAACTCGAAACAGCTGTCCTGAAATCTCATTAAAAGTAAACTTATACTCGATCCATAGAATTAAAATTTTCTTTAATATTCTAAACTTTGTCTTCTTTCTTGAACTGACTACCTTACTATAAAATTATTATTTTAAACAAAAGATAAGCTATTTATATCTATTATCCATTTTTTATTTAGAAAAATAGCTGAAAGGTGAGCATAGAAATCTTATTTATGTTTTACTTTTGGATTATTGTTTGACTGCGAGATATACAGGGTGATTCACGAAGATATGCAGAAACTTCGGTAGCTCATTCTACATGTAAAAGTAAAGAAAAAAAGTTATATAAACATAGATCCGGAAATGCTTCGGTATCGAGTTACTGCTAGCGAAAGATTTCGCCAATAATGTAGTATCCTGGGTGAAATGAAGACTTGCTGGAAGTTTGGGAAGGTAAATTAAGGGGCGAAATCAGTGTTTTGTTACGGAAGTTGACCTGAAAAATCGAATGAAACATGTCGCAGAACTGTATCTCCCAGTGGTTTGAAGCTTATCCCACGTGGAACTACAAAAAAGTTGGCAACACAATAACACTGATCAACAATAATGTGAATTGCATTGTTTTGATTTATTGTGAGAGCTAACAACTGAGGTGTAATCCATGTGCGTATTGTTGTACTACATTATGGGCGAAATCTTTCGCTGGCCGTAATACGATACCGAAGCATTTCCGGACCTATGTTTATATAACTTTTTTCTTCATTTTTACATGTAGAATGAGCTCCCGAAGCTTCTGCATATCTTCGTGAATCACCCTGTATATTAAGATAAACATAACAACACTGCGATTTCTTTTCTAATACAGAAATAGTCTTGAAATCGTTGATTTTGTAATGAAAAAAAAAACTTTAATATGAGATTATTTTAGTATTATTTTTGTAGAATCATAATGTGTTGCAAATCGTCACTGTGTATAAATGCATAACAACTTTATCACTAAAATTTTTTTATTTTATTTTATTTCTACATGTGGTAAGAGAAATTAATTGTGCTTTCAATATTTTTATTCTATTTTTTAACTATCTAAAAATATCTACATTTTTTATAACTTATTATAGCCTATATCTTTTTATAGGTCGTTATGCATTTCCTGATATGTATATTTTATACATTTTTATATACATTTTGTAATAAAATAAACTATTACAAAAATGTAATGCATAAAATATGTAAAGATAATGCGTATTAAAATATCTATAAAATATAGTATATCTTACATAGGTGATAGTTCTTTTTCTAAAATTTCATGTACTTATTTTATATAAAAAAATATATATTTAATAAATACAATGTAGTCTTTAAATACGGTCTTTTAAAGTACAATAAAATAAAACCTTGTAAAATGAAAATACAAAAACTCTGTAAAATTAAGCTAATTTTGCATTAGATCTGGTTAGTGTTAAAGTAATATTCTCTATTTCTCCCTTTCTTTCCTGTTTTTTTTTTTTCCTCCTCTCTCTCTTTTCAGTTTTTGAAAAAAAAATTTCCTTATTTATACAAACAATTCTGTCAGGGTGAAGCACGCAGCTCCAGGAATTTACAATTAGTCGTAGTTACAAGCTGACGACAAGGAGGGGAGAAATGCGAATGCGGTGTGACCGTAGCACGGAGGCAAGTCGGCCGGCCGGCGTCATCCCTACTGCCGACTACTACGAACTAATGATAGGCCTTTGGAGAGGCGGGCAGTTGCTATGGGGATACGAAGAAACATAGGCTCCCCCTTGCGTGCACAGGAGCGAGGCACAGCAATTAGAAAGGAAAGATGCGTCATAGTATGTGGGAGCAGCCAAATAAGAGAACGAGGGGTGGAAAGAGAAGAGAAGAGAGGAAAAAAAATGAAGAATAAAAAAAAAGGCAAAGGCGGGGTGAGATAGAGCACGTCCCAAGCAAGAGCGTTAACCCCAGCCATGTTACTTTATTCTAACAAAAATACAGGTTTTGCGACTGTACTGAGCATAACTCCACGCACTGGAGCAAATTCGAGATCTAAAAATGCAATTAAGTTAATGGGGTCAAATCGAGAAAGTTCTCTAAAAAAAGCGAAGATTATAGACCACAACACCATCATCTTGTCAGAGTAGAAGCAATTTAAAGAGCAAACTCCATTGTAAAACTCCGTTGAAAAATTCCTTTACTAAATCATAAAAACAATTTCAAAAAACCGTATCCAAATTTATAATTATATCACAATCTTAAAACTACATTGTTACATTAGCATTATCTATTAATTTTATTTAAATCCAATGTAAAAGTACTAATTATAAATATTCTTTTCAAATTTCAACTAATCTATTGTAATTACGTATGTACAAACTCCCAAAGTAATAAATTGTATTAAACATACATTAGAAAAATTATGCTTAAAATGTACTTGAAAAAAAATCCTCTTTTAAAATTAATAAACGAAATTAAAATAATTATTTTTTACTATTTTATATTTTTTTTTATATCACATGATGAAGTAACAAGCGACTTCCAAGGAATGAATCTAACTGGTTACTATTTTCTGTTCGACAAACACAAGAATTTAAAGGATATTTACAAAAATTATGATTGGTTACTTAGTAGTCACGTGTTTTGTAACGATTGGGTTATTTGAATCCAATCAAATAGATAACGGTTCAATTAAAGTAACAGATTCAAAACAAAATCCAGCGACTAAAATATGATTTTAAAAGTCCAAAGGATAAATTCTAACCGTTGATTAGTAAGAAATAATAGAAATTTATAATAATAATTCAATACAACATGGAGTATTTTTCATAAATAAGAATTAATGTGATCACATTTAATGAAGGAAGTAATATTTATTAAAAAAATATGTTAATTACAATGATGTAAATATGCAATAATTATAATAATTCATTTTTATGATTTAAAAAAGTATGTTTAAGCATACAAGCATGTAAAAATTTCTCTTATTAAAAATTTATTATTATTATTATTATTATTGTAAAAGTTTCAAACCATTATTATTATTATTATTATTATTATATTTCTTTTAAATGTAGCACGAATACAGCACATTTATTTTAATTTATCCTTCATTATTCATAAGGAATAATAAAGCAATGAATAGCTTGCTATGACTGATGCATGATTTAATATATATTTTCGGCCCTACTCTATTAGTGTGATGACACATTCATTGTTGACTTCATTCAATTTACCAACTATTACATTTATTTTTAGAATGCAATAAAAGTTATCCTTTTTCACTGAAATATTTTCATCCATTAGCCGTCTTTTACAATTAGATAAAACAAAAAAACCAGGAAAATTTGGTTTTATTTTTTTAATGTACTACGCTAATCAAAATAACATGGTTTCAAAACCCCACGAATGCCAAAAGACGCCAACAGATGGCGTTAAATATCTTACGAAGGCCTGAAGATGTTAATGTTCAATCAAAATAAAAGGTCACACAAAACATGGCTGATTGTATCAGATCAAGTCTTAAATAAAAATGAATTTAAACTTGCCTTTCGAAATTTTCTTACATTTTAATATTAGAAAACTTAAGAATCCCTAGAATTGTAAAATAGATAAAGCAAACTCTTCCAGCTTATCGAAATTTTGTGAAACCTAATGTTCTATGTTAAGAGGTAATTAGTTAAGTTCAGGTGAAAGATATCAACAAAAGGAAGCCATCGATTTAGAAGTGAACTTGCAGAACATTAAGTGTTTGAACTGCACTGTTTTAATGTTAAGAACTGAATTCGTTTAAAATATTGGTTAATTATGTTAAAATTTATGTTCTATCAGTGATTTTATTTTATAAACTTTATTAGATATTATAATCATGTCTCTCCTCGACGGCATAAAGCTTAATAGCTTAAGAGACTTTCATCTACTTCATGAGCTTAATTTGACAATATCAATAAACGAGAAATAATTGTACAAGAATATTTCACCAACGTTTAGAAATCCAACTTTCATTAATGATGCTATTTTTTTTTCCTTTGAAATTATTGATCATTAGCTTCCGTAGTTCAGTAACGTATTTTTAACTCTTTCAACGAGGCTGCTATGAAAAGGTAAGATTCTAGTCATCGATAGAAAAGACTAAATTTAGACGAAAACAGCCTAAAATATCTCAATGAGAATGTGAAAGCAACAGATGCCTCTAAATTTAACATTCAATTCATTACCCTTTGGAAATTCGAAATATTTATATCCACCTATACTGTTTTATCATCAAATGTAGTAATTATTAAAAACAAAATTGAGAACAAAAATATCCTTCACCAAATGAATCATCAAAGTATCTTCGGCGATGTTTGTTCAACTTTCCAAAATTGACGACTGTTAAATTAAATCTTCTCTTTTTTTTCTCGTAGAATCTATATATATAAAAGAAAACACTGGTTTGTATTTTGTTTTTTTTTTTCTGTCCGCTGCTTAAGACCATAAGATACAGAAATACAAATAAGATATCAAACATTAGGTATAACATTGAGGATGGCTACATTCATTTTTCATCATCTATGTGGGTCAACCGGAAGTCACATGACTTAAGTCAAACATTAGTCTTTTCTGGCAACTATTCCTTCGAAACCATAAGACACAGAAATACAAGTGTCGAATGACAGATATAATATTGAGAATGGCTACTTTTTATTTTTTTATCTATGTGGGTTAAACCAAAGTCACTGGACTTAAGGTCAACTTCTGAAACCGTTCCTTTTAGATGACCAAAATGTAAAGACAAGTTGTTCCTCTCATTGACATAAACTTTTTACGGGTAGTCCGGTCGCGATCAAAGATCACGTGACTGAGAAAATGACATTAGTATCCAAGGTCACGTGATCATTAAAAATTTTACTCGACATATTTGCTGGTTAGTATTAAACAAATACCAAAATAATGTTATTCTTCTCATATTACAAAATTATTCTAGTGCATATTTCCGAATTTCAGGTCTTACTTCAGAACTCATAATTTTTAATAGTAAATAAATGAATTCAGGAATTCTTTGAAATTTCGAAGAATCTTAATTTTTATCATTGAATTATTTGAAATTATATCTTTCAGATTTTAAATTTCGTTATTTTGTTGTAAGAAGTAACCTAAGATTTTTGTAAGATGTTGAAGTTATCTTACTTTTTTTATGATTCCTAAAGCTATTACTATATAGTGAATAAAAATGTAACACCGAATAACTCGCTTGTTGGACTGCACGCTTAAACAACAATGCATGAGTATATGAGATGAAAGACAGCCTTTCAACATTGCTAAACAGCCTTGTTCATTGCTAAATTCTCTGAATATCTGAAATGAGTTTGGAAATCACTAAATTATTTGGATACCATAACTAAAATTTTCCTCTTACATGATTTATATTCTTTTAAGTAAAAAGAAGTATTTTTTTTTGCTAATTTGTAATTATAGTATTTCTATTTTGTTGGCTAAGGAAATGGATTGAATTGAAAAGCAACCCAAAAGTTGCTTTCTCTGCATAACATAGATGCTTTGCAAGAAAACTGTCTTGCAAATCATTGAAAATACATCGGGAAAAGATTTCAGAGATTAGTATGCAAGTAAATCGTAATAAACTAAAATTATCAAAGATTTTTTATGGTATTTGTAAAATCCAAATGCTCACTTCAATATGAGAGATATCTTTTTAAAAAAAAATCCTTTTTTTTTTTTCACAATTTATTTTTTTCCTATCAATACCTAATACTGCTTCGTTTGTTTCCTCTTCCACACAAATACACATTACATTTCCATCATGTTGTAGAAAGTTTCATGAATCTACGGTATAAAGTCTATCGAATACACAAAAGTCTAAGGTCTCATGAAACTATTGATAGCATCATGAATCCATACTATAAATTTCCATGAATTCATTGTATAAAACCTCATGAAATCCTTGAGGTGTTATATCCTACGAAGTTTAATGAATCAACAGTATAAAGAGTGACGAATCTACAGGCAAAGATATCATGAATTCATTGTATAAAGCCTCATGAATATTACTATAAAGTTTCATGAATTCATTATGAAGACTTAAATCCACAGTATGAAATTCTATGAATCTATCGTATAAAGTTTCAAGAATTCATTGTATTAAACCTCAAGAATGAACAGTATACAGCGTCATGACTCCACAGTATAAAGCATTACGAATCCACTACATAAAATCTCATGAATTTACAGATGAGTAAATCGCACATAATCTTCTTATGATTTTAGGCGTCATAAGACAGCCAACCAAGCAATACACAACATTTTCCTCTTGTGAACAAAGTAATTTGCCATTTTCTTTTTGCACTAAACATTTTTTTAATGCCAATTTTACCAACTCTAGCACTTTAGTTATTGCAATGTGACCTTCTTTCCAAATTTTAATACAACGATAATAACAGCAGATGATTAACTTTCGTTTCTCTTTTTCTTAAAAAGTCAACAGAATTATTAGAGATTAGTACAATTTTACAGTATTATTGGTGATAATATAAAGTATAATATCGAAAGAACTATCCAATTAATTTGTGCATAATACTCACATTTATTGGAATGTATATCATGGTTTTGATGGATATTGAATGAATAGCAACAGGCTTTTGATCAAAGTCTTAGGGCTATTGTTGTTACTGACATATGTAACTGCTTTCTGGGAAATATCAGAAATTAATAAAGTATAAGGCTGCAGGCATTTTCACTTGGAATTTGATAGAGCATCTCCCCAAAATTGTCGTCGTTGTAGGATCACTTCAATTAGACAAAGCCAAATATAGATATTGATAAATATAAGTCTTCTCTGTGACAAGTATTTCTACTCTTTGTATAACATTTCTAATATTCAATCAAAAAAATTCCGAATCTTTACCATTACACCGACTGAGCACGCATATTTCAGACATCGCACACAAATCGCATGAAATTCAAGGGGATTCCGGCTTTCTTAAGGATGCTTTTGCAGAAAAATCTCTTGATGCCAATGAGTGTAAAAATTTCTCGATGACTAAATAATATTGAAGGGGTAGTTCTTGGGAACAAAGTAATGAGATGCAGCAAAAGTAATGGTTAAAAATATTAGAACAATTTATTCTTTTTCTCTGCTTTTCAAGTCTGTTTCTTGGACAATTTCATTTGTAGTAATTTGATTTATTGTATAAAAAACAAACATTATAAACAAAATAACATGCTAGTAATATCGCCTAAGTACATGAACGATCCTAATGATAGAACAGATATAGTAAGAATTGGTTTTGTTTATTTTTTCATTTAGAAATCAAAAATAAAACATTATTACTCCAAAATAATAAAAAGTTTTACAGCTTTAGGCTTTACTTCAATCGATCAAGAAAAACGTTCATTATACCAAATGGGGTGAAGATGAATCATTTGTAAAAGTGTCGAAATATCATAAAATAATAAGCAATGTCATAAAGGTTTCTAGAACAATTCACCTTTCTAAAACTATCTATTAATGCAACTTGCTAAAAAAAAAAAAACAACTCGCAATTTCTATTCTTAAGCCATTTTGTAATATCTGAATTTGAAATATCAATAAATCTAAAGAAGCTAAATCCACTAACATCTACGGATAAAGGATAATCCACTTATTAATTTTATTATTTTATATATTTCATTCAGAATTTTGACATGTCTAAATAGTGAGATTTTGCAAATAGTAAGATTCTGAGAGGATTTAAATTGCAATAATGAAAAAAATATCCAATTTAAACAATACACTTAGACACCATGAAGCACATTGTTATTTCTTTTATTGACCTTTACTACGTTCAAATTAAAAGAGAAAGATAAAATAATTCTAATCTACAAGAATCTAACTGTTGCTGCACATCTGTTTCACGATATTAAAATAACTATCAAAAGCTGTTTAAACTGAAAGGCTTCACACAATATTGCATTTACTGACCAACGAAAGAGGGCGCCACTAGCTCATGTTAATTTATTTGAACTTTTCACTGGACCATCATTTACGAAAAACAAATGTTTATTTGGCATGGCAAGTTTGGAATACTCTCAGGTAGGTACGATCTAAAAATCTAGTATAAAACAACGTTAGATTGCCTGAATTTACTTATAAAGTTGAGACTTTTCTATTGTTATGTATTATAGTTGTATCCCTCCATCGTCCATTGGTTTCCCATGCCAGATGGCGTCGTGTAGATATTTAGAACAAAAATTGTAAGTAGCAGCCTATGAGATGGCGTAAATCACGAACGAAAGATAGACACGCGACTGGATTGTTTTAAAAATATCTAATTTGCTTATTTCGTGCTGCATCAGAACATTTGCATATGTTATATTATTCACTGAGTTTATATATTTGTATGCTGATTACAATTCAAAATTGTGTTTTATAAACAAACTTATCGTTTTATCAAGAAACTAAAGCCTGGAACTTTCCTTTATTTACATTATTAAAGCTCATTAGAAAATCAGAAAACAAATTTAGGGAGAAGTGTCGTTTACAAAGCAAACCTGTTCAAACTAGTAAACTATGTAATAGACATCTAACTTTAACTCAGATGAAAGCAGAAACGAAATACACTGGTAAGGCATCGAGAGAATTCGTAAATAAAAACAATTTTCTTCAAACTATGTAAGAGAGATTTAAGTGCAACTGATTACAGATAATTAAAGGAATTCAATAACCTAAATATATTTGCTTTTCTGTACGAGATTTCTCCAAAGTTTTTCACTGCGTTTCATTATGCTTTTATAGAATTATCTTAATTTTAAAGTTCAATTGCATAGTACGAAATTTGAAACACATTTTCTGCAATATACGCAGCTTCCTCATAAATATATTTTTTATATATATTTTTACTACTTTCCAACTACTTTTAAAAAATCTCAATTATTTGATTTTCCTTCACTACAGTATTTCCTCAAAGAGTACTTTTTTTTAATATGTTTAATTTTACGTACATACTGATATAATTATTGCCGCTTAGTACAACAGGGTATTATAAGTCTAAAATATGTAATGCTCTTTACATAATCGGAGAGGAAAAAAAAAAAGGTTAAAATAAAACAATTTCAAATCTAATTTTTACTCAGCTAAACTACTACAACTAAACACCCTATCTGTAATGAGGAGTTGAAATGTTAAGAGATTTTAGACATCTATCCTGAGAAGTTGAAAGTTTTAGTAACTAAAAGAAGGCTCATATTGACTTTAGTACAAAGCAAAGCAGTAGAGATCAGCAACGGACACAAGAAAACTAAAAACTCCAACTGCACAGTGGCTTATTAAAGCGCCATAACCCACAATAATTCACAAAATGTTTATCTTCGAAACTTAAATTGTACTTCCAGATAAAAATTACCAAATGTAATCTCCCTACTAATTTTGACATCAATTGGGCCCAAACAGACCTTAAACCAACACCAGTTTCTGCAAAGTGCTTTATCACTATAAATAAATACTAAACTACGTATAGAGGATGAAATACTATAAACTTAAACAGTCTCTACAGCAACTATCATTCGAAAATTGGCACGACAACTATATCTTGTATTAAAGATGTTATTAGTAATGTTTATTAAAAAATTGAAATTCTTTTCATATTCTTCTGTTTAATTAAATGACTTGTTTCAGTTAAAATTTTAATTCTACGTTATATAAAAACATTTTGTGCTTATTTGTGAAGTTGATTACGGAATTCAAACAGATTAGTTCAGTTAAAGCAAACACCAAACAAACTACAATTTCCTGAAATTTATATAATATTTGATATTTTTTGTTTTTCTCTTAGCGATTGATTATTCTACATGCTGTATTTGTAATCATTTCTACAAAGAAATAGTGAGGAAGAAATGATTCGAAACTAATCAGAAATCTGAGAAGAAACTTAATTTGATATTAAAAAAAAGGAGAGTTTTCTATTAAAATATTAAAGCTTAGATGTTACTTTTTATTTTTCTGTTATTACTACCTTCCTTAATCTTTCCTTAATTCTTTATAATACATATTTTATATTTCGAATCGTTCTTCAATCAGTGTTTATTTCTTTTACGTCCGTTCTTTTGTTATTTCTAGCGTCCAAATCAATACATACAACAACGCTCGCGACTCGACTTGACGAATACAGCGACATCTACTGTCACGAAGGAGAACTATTTCTCCTAAGAGCCATTTTACGTAAAATGAAAACAAATACAGTTTCACTCTACATTTTTCAGAATAAATAGTAGAACACTTGACAAAAAATATTGAGAAATGGAAAAATTACATTTAAAGAAATTTTAAATTAGTTTGAAAACTTTGAAATTTATCCAGAATATAAACATTCAAGTTAGATTTTATAAAACAGTGTAGCAGTAAATTAAAAATAAGTTAGTAGTAAAAACTGATAAAAGCAAATTTTGCAACATATATTATTGTAATTTTATCTGCTATAAAATTTTTGACGACATGATTTTATCTTTTAAATTTACATTTCTTAAAAATTAATTCATTTTTTTGTTTTATGTTGGGCCTATCGTTTGAATAATTTATCTTTCTAAATGTTAGGTTGTATGTAAAAGAATATATAGTCTTAATTTTATTTTTAATTTTAGTCAAAATTTTCAGTCAACTAAATATTACTCTAAATGATACTTTAACATTTAAACAAATAAAACAGCAATTAATTTCTGATATTGTGGATGAGAAAAATATTTACTAAGAACATTTAAGAATATTTAATTTTTAAAGTGATTAACTATTTGATTTATTAATAACTACTAATTTTAACTTTAGATGAATAGATTAAACTTCTCGGTCCTATACCATAGGTATGCAGTTTTATAAGCATACCTAATGGGACTGATAAACATAAAGAAAAAAAAAATCTTTAAATACGAGATTAACGTTTAATATCTAGATTTAGATTGACAGCTTTAAACATAAAGAATTAAAAAGATTTTAACGCCAACTTTCTTTTCAAATTTTGTTCCTTAAAATTTCTTTTCTTTATTTTTATTTTTAATGGTGAAAAGACATAAACGAAAATTCTCCATTTATTTTTAAATTAGATATGTCTAATGCAAAATGTAGAAAATGTCTATTTTCCGAAAAAATTAATTAAATACACATTACTTAAATTATCTTAATCGGATTAATTTTAATCATCAAAGCCCTCGCAATTAATGTATTACTTAAAGGATTAATATCTACTGTAAGACAGCATTGTTTCAAATGGTTTTCTATGGGAATTTATTTTTCATTTCCTCGTGCGAATTTCTCTACAAGGATTCAGACAGAAAATATTTCAAAATTTAAAAGTTATATCTCTCTTAACTGTATGCCAAGTATCACGAAGATCTCTCCAGTAGTCGGAAAGTTATCAAGCAGGGACACCACAAACGGACACACAGAATGGCTGATTTGATGAACTCGCTCTCCTAAGAAATTAATCTAAAAAACAGCAAATGCTTTTTTTCATTACTTGGTTTTAATTCAGTATGATACTTTCTTTAACAGCAAAGATTGGATTTCACTTTCACAGAATAGAAACACTATGGAATGTTTATGTAGTTGCCGTGCCATCTTAGGAATGCTGACATGGCAAGATTAAAATAAAGCATAATCAAGAAATAAAAACGAAAAAAGAAAGAAATGCTAGTTACATTTTTATCAATAAGAAATACTTAGACTATAAACTTAGAAAGTAAAAAGAAATAATAAATGTATTTTGATTTTACATTTTTTTTTTTGGTGTAGTGATGTTGATGTTTAATAAAAAGAAATAGTTTGGAGAATAAATTGAGAAGAAAGAAAAACTTAACAATTCAATGATCAACTCAGAAAATTAAAAAAATATGTCGCAAATAAGAGAATTTTTATTTAAGAGCTCGTGCTGTTGTAACACAGCATTTTGGCGGTTTTTGCCTATTGGTCAGAAATACACCAAAAAGCAATAGGAACAACTTTACAAGAGCCTAAATCTATTAAAGTTTGATCTTTGAAAAAATAAATATTTTTTGAGTTACTTTGATCTTAAACATTTGCATTTTGGCTGAAAATTTCATTTAAAAATTTTTTGGTTCTAACCAGTTGTTTTCTCCGTTGCATATTATGTTGCAAAGGTCAGATAAAATCTATTGGGTTGGCCAAAAAGTTCGTTCGGTTTTTTTAACGTAAGTGGGCTCTAGTAGCGCTTAGGTGTCTTTAACGTCATTCGACACCATTTTGTTAGATTGTATTGTGACTGCTGTCATATCAGCTTGCATTTAAAACAAAAACTGATCAAAATTGGTGAGTTTTGTGTCGCCAATTTAATATTGAAGATAAAAGAAACTAAGCACGCAAGACCGCATGTTTCCTGGCTGACCAGGCAAAAACTGTTACAGCTTGGCTGGGAAGTTCTGATTCATCCGCTGTATTCACCAGACATTGCACCTTCGGATTTCCATTGATTTCGGTCTTTACAAAATTCTCTTAATAGAAAAAAATCAATTCCATGGAAGACACCGAAGACACTTGGAAAATTTTTTTGGTCAAAAAGATAAAAAGTTCTGGGAATATGGAATTATGAAGTTGCCTGAACGATGGCAGAGGGTAGTGGACCAAACAGTTGAAGACGTTGTTCAATAAAATTATTGGTGAAAATTTAAAATATGTTTATTATTTATACTTAAAAACCGAAGGAATTTTTTGGCCAACCCACTATCATAATGGATGGGTATTATTTTCTTGCGGATATATATAAAAAAAAATTACAATTAAATTACTAGTACAGAAATTTCGGTTTGTTTGGTTTCCTACTTAACTTCTTTTCCGATCAATGTACTGTTTACAATTTCGTTTAAATTTTAAAGCCTTTCCAATTCCTGCTCTGAAGGCATTTCTACATATTCCTAGTCTCTCCTTGTGTAATCGAATGGGTGAAAAGGGTGAATGATATTTTTGAAAGTTTGTTTAGGTAAAGCATAAATGGAAAATTAAATGTATTTTGTATGTAAAAAAACCATCATATTTTTACAGATGTCAGTTAATTAGTGTCTTCAATTCATTGACCATTTTCTTGACAAAATGTGAAGTTTAAACGCTTATCTATAAAAACATCTCATGTTTCTACCAGTTCACCAGTTTGTCTCAAAAATCAAATACGTGCTGAGAAATTCTAAAGACTGCGTTCATTCTTCTGGAAAAGTAATTTATATGATTCTGTGGTCAAGTGTAGATCGACCATAGCAATGTTACTTAAATAACCGCAAACATGAGCATAAATAAAAATCAATAATAAACAACGCATTCCCATAAACATGCTTAAAATACAATAACAATGAACCATAATTTGAAACCGTGAACTTTGCAAATGATGTCGAAATGATATTCTGAAATCATATCAACTTACACTGACTTTACCTCAGTCATAGCCATTTTTTTTCAAATGGCCGTGTTTAGAACAGCTGGTTTTAGTGTGGTCTTACCAAATACCCTTAGCAGTCTACCCACGTACTGTGAATTCACCTGTCTTTCATCTCTCTCTCTGTCAGAGCTATATCTAATCTCCTAATTATTCATAGCCCATTTTCCACTTATCCCTTCATCTTAACATCTGAACTGAATACAAGACTTAACTGTGTTGGTAAAAATAACATTTGGTTCAAGAATTCATCCAGGTAATCTAAACCTTTGCTAATAAAAAGAAAAGAAATTGTCAAATCACAATGAGGAAATTTGTTTATTGGCACTTATCGTTATCAGGAGGTGGAGTTAATGGCGGATAGCGGAGATAGAAAACCCCAATCAATGTACAAGTAAAATTTCAAGTAGGGATAACGATGAAGTAATGAAAAATCATAGAAAACAATCTTCAATTTTTGAAATTTCTATATACTGAATTAATATATTTACGTGTTTCATAAAGTTTCTTGTAGAAATAACCCTATTTTTTTTTTTAAAGAGCCCTTACTTTTCTTAAGCAAGTAAAAAGCTAGTGAAAGTATCTCGCTTTAGGATTATGTAGGGTCCTTGGATTTACGGGAGATTAAATTTCATGACCAACTAGATTAATTGAGGTCGTGTGGTCAGTCCAACGCCCGTCCGCCTTTAACTTCCGGAAAGACACGGACACCCATTCTTCGGAGGGTTGGGTGGATCCTAGGAAAAATTTCCGACCTCTGCTAGGTCAGGGATTGAACCCGACTCCTCTAGGCCGCAGTCAAGCGCATTCCCACTTGAATACCGGGTAGACTTTCTTAAACAGACTCTATAATAACAACTTAATAAAAATTCTAGCAATTTAAGTTTACTAAATGTTGTGCATTTACTAGCATCAACTACTCTTTGCAATCATTATTATAAAGTGTTATTTACATCTTTTAAAAATCATAAATAAAGTAACTTAATGATGCACAGGTGAAAAGGAAGAGAAGTGGTTGAAAAAAATTAACAAATCTTTCATCACAACGCTCTTATTCTAAAAACAAATGATTGATTTAATCTTTGGAATAGTTTCTGAATTGACATAAAAGTTTCAACAAAAGCTTTACAGAATAGGAAGTTACTAGAAACAAAACAAAATTGCAAAACCAATTGCATCAAATTCACCAAAACATAGAGAGGTTATGTCGTAAGGCGATTTCTTTTCAAAATAAATGTTTAGGTTTGTATTCTAAAGATATTAGTATTATTAGTTTTCTTTATTGCTATATTTGAAAATAAAGTAACAGAAAACTCCGAAAATTTGATTTTAGATGTTACTTTGTGTTGTACGTTTCAACAGGGAGTTTAGGATGACGTGGTGTTGCTTGGAATTATTCGAATATTCCAAGTTTCTAAAAACTTAAATTTTAACAGCGTAATTTTTCCAAACATGTAACGTTTGTAGTAGAACAAAGAAATATGAATTATATGCTGGTAAAATAATAGCAAAAGTTAAAATTTTGGTCTATAAAAGCGAATTGATAAGTATTTTGTTTTAGGTTTGATAAAGAAATTAAAATAAGCTATAAGTTTAATACGCTGTAATATTAGGACTACCATTAAGTTTTTTCGGCCTACATGCAAGAATTCTGAACGCTTGAGGTCCATCAACGATGTGAGGAACCCTCTTTCATATGCCGGTGTTTAGCTTATTCCTTGTTCGTGTGGGTTGTATACATTGGAACCACCAGGAAGAAGTGTTGTCACCCATGTGTCTGAACATGAGAGATAATGTCGGCTTTGTCAACCACATAAGTCGGCAGTTGCTGATCGTAAATTCTCGGAAGATGGGCATGTTATTCAGTTTGATGATGTTCAGATATTATCCAGAAATTCTAGTTTTCATGTTCGTTTACAAAGGGAACTATTGAAATCTACGAACATCGTAATAATTTTAATAGAAAAAGAGAAAACTAAATTAAATAGTGCTGGGATTCCTGTTTTAAAGAACCTTACTGTTGAGGTTCGCAGTGGTGGAAAAACCTCTTCTACGATTTAGCAACATTTCCAGTGGGATCTTTCAAGCAACGTTGTGTTTTTAATCTATCAAAGTATGTGGCAGCTGCAGCAATAATGTGCAGTGTGTTGCATTATCGCAATTACATCTGCCAATCTAGAACTGCTGCTTCAGATTTACATTCAACTGTCAATTGAGAGGAAGAGGATTTTTCCGGTTGGTTGCCTTTCTCCCAGAAGATGCCCACCGCAGTTGTGAGCGAAACGTCGGGACTATATATACAACTGTATAATAATAAAACTTTAAACACGACCTTCAATTCCGAAACTAAACATTTGTATGCTGCAATAGATGCAACGGTAACACAAAGTAATATATTTAAATTCAAGTCAATTGCAAATCACTGAAAGGCGTTTTATCGGTTAAGATTGTTTTCCTGGTCTGGTAAAATGCGAATAAAGAACTCTATGCATGTAACTAAAGGAATCATTATGAAAAAAAAATATTTTGAAATATCTCTGCCATGCATCCACCGTGGTAAATGTTTCCAAACGTGAACCACCTTCCGATTTGTGAATAGTGATTGCTTAAACCATCCGAGTCCTGAAGGGTATCTAGTACCCATAAAAGTTTCAGCTGAAAAGCTCAAAATTTATAGCATGATTCATCCACGTCAGCACTTGGAGGTCACGCATGACTTCTAAGCCCTGCCTTAAAAACCCGTGAACAAATGTCGACTTTTTTGTTACTTATTTGTAGTTAAACCAATGCCCTAAAAGCTCTTTCTTAAAAAGTTCGTGGCAAAAGCTCTAAAAACAAACGTGAGAATAATACTTTGAAGATAGGCAAAACGTCAAAAAGTGGAAATTTCTATCGGCTACCATTTTGAAACGGGTGATCCGATTTAATTGAAATACAATAACAGCCGAGTTCTTAAGGTATCTAGCCCCCATAAAAGTTTTAGCTCAAAAGCACAACATTTACGGCAGTTATCCACATCACAACTTTGAGATCATGCCCCACTTCTAAGGCCCGCCTCCTAAAAACCCGTGAACAAATTTTGACTTTTTTGTTACTTATTTGTAGTTCAACCAATGCCCTAAAAGCTCTAACGTGAGTATAAGGTTTTGAAAACAAGAAACATCATCAAAACATGGAAATAAATAAATAAATAAATAAGTAAATATACATATATCCTAGGAAAATACGCTAAAAGTATTAAGTTCTCTGTTTGTATACTCTGTTAGTTAAATTTAAAGACTTACTTTTTTTAATTATTTCGTTAATAATATGCTGTGTATTTGAATTCCGGCTGTGTATTGGGATTCAGAATAGAATTAATTCAGAATAAATCCATGAAAATTTGCTTAAGGAAGATTACGTATGCTTTTGTAACTACTTTTCTTGAAAAGTACTTACAAATGATAATCAGGCAGTCTTTGCTTGAACTCGTGAATAGATCTTAAAACTTGGCATCCACATTTTGAAAACTTGGACAATATATTTTCCAATTGACTAAAATCATCATGAGTAAAATAACTACAGTTATCCTGATATAATTCTTATCTTCTTTATTCTCCATAACAGTACTTCGAAGATCTCATCGGTCTCCTTTCTCAAGATATCCGAAAAGAAATACATCACTTCTTTTCCGAAAATAATTCGGAATGAAATAATAACAACAATCATGAATATGCAACTAGCCATTTGTGTCTAAAATAAATCCCATTGAAATATTGAATTTTTTTCTCAAAATTGTAACAATACTTTATCTTAGTAAGTAATCCTCACTTAAATGATATCACTAAAATAGTAATCACTAAAGTAATCCTCACGCTTTGATATCACTAAAATTAATTGAATTGTTTGCGACTTAAGTAATGAAGATTGTTTTTCAGAAAAAAAGTTCAGATACCATTTGTATTCGGAAGCCTTACAATTTACTAATTCAAGAAAACTGAAAAAGAAAAAGAAAAAACTTAAAAGAAACAGATTTTAAGTTCTTCAGGATTTTCTTGTGTTTCATTATTTTCAACTAAATACTATAAAATTTGGATTTCTGTTTTCTGTAATTTCGCGTAATTTCTCTTTTTAGACGTATTTAAATTTCTTTGTAGGGTTGCATAATCAAATTTAGATAAAAAAAAGCTAGGTCTCTGACTATTTCTAAAAATTATACAATGGGAACACATGGGAAATGAATGGGAAATCTGGTTGAACCACCAGATAGTCTTCTGAACAATGGTTTTAATTTTAAGTTAAATAATGTATCCCCGAAGAAGAGAGGAACACACATTTCGATTGTTTACCTCTCATTCAATAAAATAGCCACAGAATAATTGTCATCATGAATCTTAATTAAAAGGGCAGGCGTTAGCCAAATTATGTCAGTCGCTGGCGCTTGGGGGCGCTGAGGTCTAGGGAGTTGGAGCACATCCTTCCTTAATCCGGTCTGCAGACATAACAAGAGTTATGTTGCTATGACAACCTAAGGGGCTTAACTGGGAAGCAAACACCCTATTAGGATGGACGCTTTTCTACTCGAAACCCTCCCCCTTTTATTTAATCCCCATTCAAACCGAACCCATCTACAAAAGCACCCACATTTTGCTTCGGAAGATTATTGCACACTAAGAAGCCTTCGACAGAATACTTCAAAAACGAAACTTAATACTTACAAATTATAAATATCTAACAAGGATCCATCCCCAGTCTAAAAATTGATCAGCTTCTGATAAATCTTCTGCAACGAGACGCAAAGACAACTGTTAAGAAGCAGCTCTAATCAGTATCTTTTAATAGCAATTAAAATTGGTTAGATATAAAAGAGTAATAAGAAATATTTTCGAAAAATAATAATTTTTTTCTCTAAAACTACTTTTTAAAATATAAAAAAGTTCCGGAAAGAACTTAAAGCTCACTGTCCTTTTATTTCCGTTTTTATTTCTCTTTCTTTTAAAAAAAAACTCTAAAAATATTGAAGGATAAAAAAAGGCGTGATTGTAATTTCTAAATTTGTAAATTTTGTAAATTACAACAAAAAATAGAAATCTGCAAATTACAATGAATAAATCTAATTACATATGTGTAAATATATATTATTTGTAGTTTACAAAATTCGGAGGGGTTTTTTTTTTTTGTTTTTTTTTTTTGAAGTAAAATTTCTTTGCAAATCTCTCTAACAATTTAACTTCCAGTTTTCCATTTGCTCAATGGTTATTAAATTTAAACACAAACTTACTTTAAATCATTTAACGCCCTTAATTTTAAGCTCGCGATAATTGAAAATGGATTACAAAGCGTTGTTAGATTACAACAGTTGTAGTGATTGCAGTCAAGGAATTCAATGTTTCGGTTTTAATGATTTTTCTGTGGAAGTTTTTGTCATCTTCACGCGCGAATTTCTCCACAGGAAACTGTGGTTAAAATCAAGAAAGGGTTACTACCAAACCACAGTGCAATCC
>JAFIDM010002131.1:57585181-57625624 GCA_023159025.1 Thereuonema tuberculata
CCGCTCTGCTAAAATTATTTTCTAAATGTGAGCAAGTTTATTCCACAGGAAACCACAAGGAGAAATCTTTAACTATAAAAGATGTATCATCTCTGGTCCATAAATATACCTAGAAAGTTTCATGAAGATCCGTTCAGTGTTTCACAAGTTATTAGGGTTCACTATCACGCACAAAACACACATATGAACGCAGACAAACATATTGACGTAGGTGACCCACTGGCTGGGTCAGTAACATCGAGGTCTATCAATATTGAATAGACTGTACTGAGAACGACGTATGATACCTTCGATCCAAAGCGGCCATTTCCGGTTCGAAGTCACTGAGAATGTTTAGGCGGCAGCAACTCTTCTACAAGCCTATTTGTATGCCAATGGTGTACCGTATGGAAATTGGACTTTACCCTTGCGTTTACAAGGCTTGATAAAATGAGTTCTGCGCGCCAATCAGTTCTAGTGTCCTTTTATATATAAGCGTTTTGATTGCAAATTGTACGGGATCGTTGGTCTAGTGTTAATTATAAAAAATGTAAATTCACTTCATTTAAAAATTGGGACCCAGTGTTTTTACTAGGTGACATCTCAGGATAGTTATTTAGTTTAAATTTATTTATTTATTTATTTATTTATTTTTTTTTTTTAAAAAAATTACTATTAAAAACCGAATAATTTAATTGAAACTCAATATTGCTAATTTGACTAATATGTGTGAAAATTAATTCACATTAATGTAGTTAACTTTTCAATTATTTCACTGCAATTATAATTAAATTAGTATAAGCTTTATTGAATTATTAATATTAAAATGAATCAAAATTTATCAATATAGAGTCCTTCTGACTTTACAATGTCAAGATACTGAGCAAAAATGTGTGCAAGTTTGTTTACTTTTTTTTATTTATTTTATTTATTTCTTTGCTGTATTTTTACTTATTTTTTTTTTTTTTGTTTTATTTATTTGTTTTTCATACACTTTTAATATCAGTATTACTCTGGCATTATGGTTAAACCTCTTCGCTAGAACATAATAACCGAAAACTGTTAACTAATTTCCAAAACAATAATTCAACTTTACATCACTTCAGATTTCAGTAGATTATTGTTAGGTGGCTAACAATTAAATTCATAGACTTTCTTTCTATTATGTCGTCTCAAAAATTAATAGTGATCAATAAAATTTATTGTTACTACCATCTAACGCAGAAAGAAAGTTTATATCAATGTCTTACAGTGATCCACAGAAATCTAAAAAAAAGTTCTAGCTAAATCGTAACATCGCAGAAAAACTTCCAAATTTATGTTTTGAATAACGACTATTTAAGGGCAAATTCTAATTTATAATTATCCCGTAAATAAACTATTTTTTTTTTTTGAGGAAAAAATAAATTCTTTATTGAAAACTTCATATACGGAATTCTATTATTACAATAGTACTAACAGTATTTACTTATTATTATCAATTTATTATCATCACTTTCTAAAAAAAAAAAAAATTAATAGTTCAATCACTGGTAAGTTAATTATTTTATTTTATTTTATTTTATTTTATTTTATTTTATTTTATTTTATTTTATTTTATGTAAATTAATAAAATAAAAATCAGCCTTGAAGAATTTAAATTTTAATGTTTTTAATCATAAACACACGTTTCGGTCTTTTTTAGAAAATCCTTCTTCAGCAAAACAGGAATCAAAAACATAGACAAGAAATTCAGTTTTAAGGTAAATTTAAGAATTTCCTGATCGCCTTATATCCACTTAAAAAGAAAATACGAAAAAATGAATTAAATTTTAATGAATAGTGTAATAATTTCTGTTTATTTTATTTATTTATTTAATTTTTTATATTTTTTTTTAAGCAAAGGTGTATTAACCTTACCCTTAAATTCACTTACCCTTAAGAACTGTATTGAATTTGCTAGTTTGTCTCTTAGTTTTAGCGTTGTATTTACGAAACTGAAACTTTACATTTTCTATTGGTTCCATGAAATACGTAAAACGCTTTACAGAACAATGTTGTTGCCATGACAGAAGTGTATTAAAGAGAGGCCAAAGTTTTGGAAAAAACTACAAATAAAAATGCGTTTCAGATTTATTTTCAAAATTTGTCGTCAGTTTCGGAAGCTTAATCACTTATAAGAAATTGTCATAATAATTGTCATAATTTGTATTGGTAAAATAGCAGTTATTAAATATTAAATATTACTAATGCTTGATAATAGTAACGTTATTGTAATGAAGAATCCATTGTAAGTAAATTATAGCTTAACAAAATTCTTAGAAAATATATTCTAATTTCGTGAAAGGATAATTTATTTAATTGTTAAAAACTATTTTGTATTTATATTTTTTTTTTATAAATAGGAGTCTGTTATTATAAATGGAATTATGGTATTCCTGAGAGATCTACTCGTTATAGTCACTCCATTTAATTATTATGTACTCCTTTAGGAGTCATTCCTTATTTTATTCTCTTTGTGTAATTGGGTGAACCACTTTTTATATAACTTGTGCATTCTTTTATTGGTTTACACTATAATTTAAAAGCAAAGATTAATTCTAATTGTTAAGTGCTAGATAGCAAACCAGTTGGTTTTATCATTAGTTAATGAATTCTGATCTAAAGCTGAAATGGTTAATTAGTTAAAAAAGGCTCAGATAGAATGAAGTAATCTTATATCTTATTGTTATTATTATTATTATAATTTCAAAAAAATCCCTTGTTAAATAATTTTTGATGATAAAGAGAAAAAAATGATCCTACTAACTGAGGTAAGATGCATAATCTGTGAGATACTGATATGATGATAAAAAAATACTTTTGTATTTCTTTTTCATTAAGCTTTTCTAGAGGTTCGTCAAAATAACTCAGTCTGTGTATTCCACTCAACCCATAACTTTTGTAACATATGGATGGATCCTCTTCAAACTTGACATGAATATTTAAGGACGAGAGACTAATTTATATATTTGAAAAGTTTTTTATGGGATCTCTTTCGGAAAAATCAGCACATGAAGGTGATAAAAATCCTCATAGAAAAGCATTGGAACTAACACTATAAAGTCTAACAATGGTTTAACATAATAATTTAAAAGCAAAGATTAATTCTAATTGTTAAGTTCTAGATAGCAAACCAGTTAATGACTTTAGACTTAAAAAAAACAAAACCTTTTTTAAGGTCCAACATTTTTAAGGTAAGTATGATTTAAGTTTTTGTAAGAGCTATTTGTTTCAATGAAAGTCATGAGACATTTTAAGTAAGAGTCATGAGAAATCAATAAATATGAAGGTGTAGATTTGTCTGCTTTTATTATTGATAATTTAGAATTGACGCAGTGCTCACTTCATGTAATTTCAATTTTCCGATCTTCGATTATCCGATATTCAGTTTTATCAGTCGTCTGTTTCGCCTTCTTTTTTAGTTATTTCGTTTTCTTTGTAATCGGAAAGGCAGGCTTAACTGGTGTGTGTGTGTGTGTATGAGTGTGTGTGTGCACCCACCCTCAACCTTATAAATTTTAGACCACTGGATAGATCTTCTTCAAACTTGATATGTACATTTAATGCCTAGGGACAATCTAACTTCTATATTGGAAATCTTTTCCAAACGGGTCCTTGTCGAAGAATTACACGAGAAGGCAACAAAAAAATCCTATAGAAAGCATTGGAATTTAAACGATGTATTTCCATCCTATTTCTGTTGATATCTCATTGTCTTAAACTATGAATATTAATTCGTAATTCGTTATTTGGGCGAAGATTGATACGATTAAAATTAAACCGATTTCAGCAATTTAAGAAAACAGTGGGAATTAAATTCATTATTTCAGAAAATGGAAAATTTGTAATATTTGTATTCAGTAGATACTATTCGGAATGTAAGGGAAGGGAAGGTAAGGGAAGGGAAGGTAAGGGAAGGGAAGGTAAGGGAAGGCCGGGCAAAGCGATTAACTTAACTTTAGTATTTAAATACAATCTTTAGGATCATGAAACGTTGACAAGTAGACTCCAATGTTTTACTGGATGTAGTACAGTACTGATGGATTTCTTTATTTGAACTTGTTATTTTGTCAAATATATACTCCTAATAATGTAAAATACAAAATTACACAAATCCGTACTTTAGTCGCTTTGGCTGAGGTACCGGGGCAAAGGGAAAATGAGATGTGGTCAAAGTGAATAGTCATTTTAATCAAAGCAATCCTCACAAAAGTAGGAACCGCGACCACTGTAGTTTGTGCATGATTTTTGACTCTACAAAGTAGACTGCGAACATTTTATCCAATCTTCTTCCTCTGGGTCGTTTTAGGGTTCTCCACACTCCAGGCAAAAATACTTCTCAGCAACTTCTTTTATGTATGACTTACTTTTTAGACCTTCGAGAATTTTGCTGGTTTCTAGGAACCACTTTCAAATGTTGTTTTTCCTTTTTGTCAAATTTATTTTGTTGCTGATGTCTGATTGGAGAACTAGTTAGTATTTCAGCTTGTTGAAATTTTCTTTTCCGTCCACTTGATGAAGCACTTTGGACAAGGTCGAATATTGAATACACTCACAAATGTCCCTAACTGCTTTTCCGAAGTTCCCTTTTTCATGTCGCTGTATAAAGTTGCGTATGGGATGTTATACTTTGAAGCTGCAGAATTCAAGGATCCCTGTGCAGCTTCTTGCATAGTTATTCGCTTTGCCCTGTTCGCTATGCCCGATGCGTTGTCATTAGCTTCAAAGAGGTTACGACGGTCGAAATCAAATGCACCGACATACGATAGTCACAGGATCAAAAACACGGGAAATAAAAAACTTAATAAGAAATAAAACATTCCTGGAAATATCCTAACACTAAATAAATATATATATCCTCACTTTGGAAAATTTTAACAAAACTAAGGATATTTCAAAATGTCGTCTGACTCGTAACACAAAGACTTCACAAATGAGCATATGCTTCCCCGGAATGTCGTTAGTGACTACACTAGTCGCGCAGCGCTATCTGGTGTATTTTTGGAATACTAATAAATTTTCATTTGCCAGATCTATTCGCTTTGCCCGGACCACCCCTAAATAATGTCATTTCTTTTTTTTTTCTCGATCACGATTTTTTTTTTTAAAAAAAAACAAGAAATTTAAGGAAAATAGACTATAAATTCTATTAAACTTCTTTTCTTAATATAAGTAATGAAAATATGATGATGGTAGATTAATTATTAGACAAAATGTAGCGGTATACTTATATTTTCACGTATTAAAAACTCTGATACGAAATTATAATTTTAATTCTGTATCTCCCATGTGATAAAACAAGAGAACGCCAAACATACAGTGTTATGCAATTTAATGGCTCCAGACTGTTTCTTGAAAGATGGTTCAAGATATTTCTTTTGCGTAGATCCTTGTCGAAAAATAAGCGCGTGAAGCCTAAAAGTTCTCATGGAAAGTATTAGAATACGAAAGTATTAGTATAAACAAAACATAATGATCTTAATCCTTTTAGCTAATCCGCTAATTCCACATTGTTGTGATTTAAAGTTAATCATGTTTTGTTTATTTTCTATAACACTAAAAAAAAAATAACTTTATAAAGAAATTTTATGTTCTTAGATTCTCAACTATCAAGAGAATTCGATTTGTGGCTTCAATTTGATGGAATAATTTAGAACAAACTACTCATTCAACAAATGCTGTAAAAAGGCAGCTTTTAATTGGATCATTTTCTGTCAACAATCCACCTGTGGCACTGGCATGAAATATGTGATCGATTAGAAAATGTAGCAGAATTTGACGTGATTGGAAGACCCTAACTAAACAAAGAAAGATTATGTTGTAGTCATAAGAGACCTTATATTTCAATCACAATTATATCACGGGGAAAAAAAATAGGAAAATATTTACGTTCTTTTGAAGTCAAAATTAAACACAACTATGTGACCTAAAATCTTATGTTCATTGTTTTTGTCATTGTTTTCATCATTAATGCAATCATTGAAACTCGCTGATCTTGTGATTTACTTGTTTCATCACCCGTTTCATCATTGAAAAAGCTTTAGCACTTGCTCTGAAAAGAACTTCCTTTAAATAAAAAGCCTTTTCAATGATAAAATGATGAGAAACAAATGATGACAGAAGTATGATGAACAAGTTTCAATGATCAAATAGTGACGAAAACTATGATGGTATGATTTGAACATTAACTCTAATTTGTTTTTTTTTGTCTATCTTCAAAGTATATTATTTTCAAAGACAATGGCTCATGTAATAAATGATGCCTCTGCCATATTGTGCAATGGAAGAGAAGGACCACTTTTGACAATTGTATTTCTTTATTATCATTGCTACATTTTAATTTCTGAGTGTAGGATCGTATCTTAAGTACATTAGATCAATAATTTTGTTATTTCAAACCAATAGTGTAGAAAATTCTTTATCTCTTCCGTACTTTCCAAAGTTGTAGACTTTCAATATTCCAATCAACAACTTATTTATGTAAGTGAATTAGGCTTATGAAAATATTCATTCAATATGGGTGACAAACTACTGAATTCTCACTCAGTTACGCTGGAAAACTGAAGTAGATTCATTAATGATCTTTAGAGTTTATGTTAAGAGACACATAAATAAGAGAGTGACATTAATATACATTGTTGCATTTATATATGTTTTGTATTATATATTATTTATATTTATATTATTTATTTTCTATTTAAGGTGTTATTGTGTGTATCTGTTTTGTTTTGTTCTTTTGTTTAATGAATCGAGGTAAATTATTGGATATCTCTCAATTATAAGTTCAGTAGTTCTCTGTGACGACACTAGATGGCAGCTTTTCTAGTTGGATCATAAATTGCGTTTCTCAGCTCTCCGTTGCGAAAGTTTCGATTCGAAAAAAGTTTAGGTTGCAAACTAATTGTTCCCATCAAGCAATTACGAAAGCTAATTGATAAATAATTAATAAAATAAGATGCAAGCAAATTAATCTTTTTTTGGTTGTCTGAAATTATGCTGTTAAGCAAGTTTCAATAAATGTCAATCAAAGAGAAAATTAAAATGAACAAGAAAGTTCCTCGTCACCTACTAAAATGTTGATTTTAAGAAAAATCTCCGTTATTTTAAATTAAAATATCTGCTGAAAACAAAGATTCTTCCACTTTCTGAAAAATAAATAAGTATATAAATAAATAAGTCTCCATTATTTATTTCACTTATATAAATCGAATTAATTTTAAGATATCAAAATATATGCCGAGGGTTATTAAGGTTAGCGTTGTTAGACGTTGAAATTCTTTGATTCTCTTTTAATACTTTTGTTTTGGAATTTTTGTCAAGAAACATACGTCACTAAAAAAAAATTTCTCGACAAATGTTATATAATAGATCATTTTTTTAAATACAAAAGTATAATAAAGGTATAAGGTGTCCGTGAGATTATGTAATCTGATTGCTTGTACGATATGAATTATGTTCTAGGTCCATAAAAAGGCCTATTTTCTGCTTGTATTTTATCTGATGATGAAGATTTAACTCTTCGAAACATGTAATGTATGTTTATAAAGTCTTCTATGTTTTGTTTTGGTGTGTTTGGTCCTGGGTTCATAATGATTCGTGTTCGTAAATATGCATGTTAAGTTTCAACAAGATCTAGTCAGCGGTTTACTGGAAAGGGGAGACTTAGGCATGCAGATTGATTTTCATATTCCTTTGGGGAAATAGGCTCATAATAAAAATAAATTCAAAAGAAGTTAAGAAAACTCCTGGGACTAACGATTGGGACAAATAGACGCTATCTTTCATAAATAGATACGAATTATTAAAAAAAAAAAGTAAACGTGCTAAAATGAATTATACTTTATCTCTGATCCCCCCCCCCCCCATCTATTCCTTAATAAAAGATAAAATCCCGAAATGTAATTTTTGAAATTATTTCTGCTGTTCCTTAACTGAGCGTGACACGAAGGAATAAAAATGAAGAAGAAAAAAAAAAGAGTTCGAGAACATGACGAGATCCCAAGTATTAATCTGTCTCCTCGTTAGATGGAAACAAGATTGATTGCCACTTCTGAGGCAGTACAGGACAATCCTAAAATACGCAAACCAACCAGTTTTGGTAGACTCTTAAATGTATTTCGATCACTCATCTAAATAATAGAAAAAGTAATTTTCATAAATAGAAGTATTATTCAATGGCGAGTCTGTTTCAATATTTATTTCTCGTGTTAAGCCTAACAGCAAAAGAAAATTAATTTTTAATTACCTCGAAGTTCGGTTGAGTTGGAAAAAAACATAAATTTGCCACTGATAGAATTTGAATGTTTTTGTTTTTTTTTGTTTTTTTTTGAACGTCTATTTTTATTAATATAAAGTTAATTATTTTTAGTTTATTTTCCTAAGAAAGTTAGGTTCATCAAATCATTCAGTCTATGTGTGTGTTAAATAACTTCAATATTTGACATTTTTTCTGTTAGTCCTTGTTGAGAATTTAAGAGCATGAAGATGATAAAATATTCCCTAAGAAAAACGTAGAAACGAACAATCTAACAATGGGTATTAATCCATTAATTGATGTAATTAAAAGTTATGGGAATTTCGCCCAACTTGAGAATGATTCTATAATGAATCGAAACTAGTAGTTTCTTTTAAATGTATAAGGGGCATTCAAAAAGAAACGAGCTGGAGGCCTAGGAACAGAAACCAGTACCGGTATGTCAGAAGTATTGGCCCTGGCTGTTAAGGCACTTGTCCCCCTGCAACACAAGGCGGTGAATGGCTGTCTCGTAAAATTCCCGGGGCTGCATTGTGAATCAGTTCCGCAAGTACTGCATGACATCGTCGTCCGAGGTGAAGGTTTGCCCCTCAGAGCCTTTTGTAGGGGACCAAAAAAATGGCTTAATCGCAGGGAGAGAGGTCTGGACTGTATGGAGGGTGATCGAGAACCTCCCACTTGAATTTCTGCAAGAGTGCCGTGATATGGGGGCCTTGCATTTTCGTGGAGCAGAATGACCTCACAGGCAAGCTCACCTGTGGGGCAAACGATTCATTTCGGACGACGATGTCCAGGGCCAATACTTCTGACATACCGGTACTGGTTTCTGTTCCTAGGCCTCCAGCTCGTTTCTTTTTGAATGCCCCTTATATATTAATTTTTAACAAGTGCGTCGGCGTATTTCTTTTCTTCATTATTTTATTGCGCACGTTAAAAATCTTTGAAAGGAAATTAAGCTGCTTAAGTAAATAATGTGGGTTTATCAGTATTTAAAAAAAAAAATGAAAATGCATAACGTTTGATTTCAGCAGATATTGTAATTTATGAATATTTAAGAATAATTTTGTCATTTGTATAGTCTTTACAACTTAAAAAAAATATTAAAAAGATGTTTTCAGTAAAAACATGTTAAATGCAGACATTAAATTGCTTCATAAATTTCTGGTTTAAAAAATTTATTCCCAATTGTAAACTAGCTGAAGCGCTTTCTTCAGCTGATTGATATCGATACGTGGTTGTGTTGGAGAACTAGGATTCAGTGAATATTTGCAAACACTTTGTAACTCTAATAAACAGCCAACTAAAACGGCACCAATCACTAAATTAAAACAAGACGCAATAAAAACAACGTCCGTTTCGAAGCACCTTCCTACTGGCTTCGTTTTCAAGTTAATTAAAAATGTTCATCCCCCCTACCTTAAAATGTTCATCCCTTGACGGGAGTCGTTGATCAAATGAGAAATGAAGCAATGTACCTTGGGACTTCTCATGCTACTCGTTGATCTCCTCTTCCATATGCAGTATTTTGCATTTAATGAGCGCTTCTACTTACAGGTCTCGGGTACTTTCATGGGCTTACCGTCTTCAGCTGTACTCGCGGAGAGCGTCATGGATTTCATTGAATCACAGGTTACTTCAATTGATAGTGTTTTTCATAATGTACACTACCTTTGCCGCTATGTCGATGACACGTTCCTTATTGTTAAAAACCAGTATGTGAACGATGTTCTCAGTGACTTCAACGGGGTTAACCCCAGGATTCAGTATACCTTAGAGATGGACATCGACGGCTTTATACCGTTTTTAGATGTAGGTATTAAAAAACAGGGCTTAGGGTATGAAACATCGGTGTATCGAAAGAAAACTGATGCCCTTATTACTACGAACTATTATAGCTCGGTACCTGAATGTTACAAGAGAAACTCGGTGACTATGGCACTGGATAGGGCTTTTAAAATCTGCTCTAGTAATCAGATTTTATTAAAGGAATGCGAAGAAATAAAAAGGATTTTTTTGAATAAGGATTTCCCTGAGCCTGTATTGGGAGGTTTTTTTAAGAGATTCTTTAAAGATAGGCATTTCAGAAAAAAATGAAATGAAACCCATTGATTTATTGAGCAATCAAGGGAATGATGCAACGAAAGAAAAACGTAAAAGGATAGATAAATATGTTTCGATCATATACGATGAAGCTTTAGTAAAAAGGTTAAAACCTATTCTAACAGCGGTGGGGATCGGAATTGCTTGCAAACATAGAATTACTATAGGCTCTTTCCTCAACCGGAAAAATAATTTTTGGAACAACGAATCTTTACTGAAGATGAAGGGAGCTATGTATGGAATCCGGTGCCAAGCAACTAACACTGGCAGTAATAAATGCCTATATATTGGAAACTCAAAAAGGGTATTGGAAAAACGGGTTAATGAACACGTAAATGCGGTCAAAAAAAGGTAATATGGCTTATAAAACCGCCGCTCATTGTCTCAACAATGGACACTCGTTAAATACCAACAATATAGCTGTGTTTGGAAAAAGAAAAATCAGATATTTACGTGAGTTCTATGAGTCAGGGATGATTAGAACAATGGGAAGCTATAATCGGGATCTATCGACCACAAACGTTTTAAAGTATGGTTTGTAAATGGATCGCTTCTAGTTTTTAATAATGTTTAGTATTGAGCGTCGTTAGTTGTAGCAGACGATTACTTCCGGCACAGGTTCTAATTATTCACGCTAGGGAGACATATTAAGCCAGGAATCCCAGGAAACATTTCTTCATTTCTCATTTGATCAACGACTCCCGTCAAGGGATGAACATTTTAAGGTAGGGGGGTTCTTTTTAATTAACTTGAAAACGAAGCCAGTAGGAAGGTGCTTCGAAACGTACGTTGTTTTTATTGCGTCTTGTTTTAATTTAGTGATTGGTGCCGTTTTAGTTGGCTGTTTATTATTAGTACATCGGCACGTTAATTTTATTATCACTTTGTAACTCTGTTTCTAATGCACTTTATCTGCATTTTCTGATATCCTTACTTTTACAACAATTACTTCCTGAAATCTTAAACAACGCTATGGCCCTTTTTAAAAGATATGAATAGTGAATATTTAACTGTCATTTACATCTATGCCATATTTCAGAATTATTAAAGAATTAATAATTGTTAATTATTTATAATTAATATCATTATTTTTGTAGTTCAGATAATAAAAAAATATTGATTCTTACAAAAAACTTGAAAGCTAAAATGTAAAATTAAATTTAATACAATCTAAAAGTTTACTTTAGCTTTACATATTACATTATTATAATTATTTTGGCTAATTTCTGTATCTATTAAGAATAATAATAGAAAAAGTACATTCTTTAGCAACATAGCATTAAATATATTTTTATTCACCACCACTAGCATAAATTTATTTAGTGTTAATTCATGCCTAAAATCATGCAAATTAATAATTAATAATTCTCTATCTTTTTAAAAAAATTTCTAATTCAACTCTATTTTTTTTTTAAATTAATATCTTCTTGACAATTTAAATCCAATTTGGCAATTGGGTAAAAAGGCGAGGAATATAATATTTACTAGGTCAACGATTTGTCCAACCAGTATAAATTAACTAGTTTTTCCAATAGTTACTTCTCCTAATAAACTTCTAACTTTTATTGAATACTTAAGCCCTAACTCCGAAAGCATAGCGTTAATAAAAGATAAATGTAAGTGAAAATAAAGCATAACTGTGTTTTGTTATTAGAGAGTATTTGCCCAGCTCGCAATTTTATACGGTAGCGCTAAAGTCACATGACTAATATTCTGCGCATGCGTCACTGTCCCGTACAGGAAATACCGTTAATGTGTTACGTTAACTTTCCTCGAATAGCATATCGCTTTACGGTAGGAAACATGAGTTCCGTTAAACCTTAGTGAATTAGATTTAATATAATGACGACTTGATACTCTAGCGCGAAGTTTCATTTCATTTTCAATTATTGCTGGTAAATTTAAGCCATCTGCTAGTCGCTGTATATCGTTTTTTTCGAAACGGAAATGCAATCGACAATCCTCATCATTCATTTCATTTAAACTCAACCTTGGATGTTCCTCTTCTCGAACCTGAATGTTTCTTTCTCTTAGGACATTGTGTAACACTAGATCCTCAAACAAATCATCGTCAATGCCTCCAAATGCAGCGATCTGAAGTATGTCTTCCATCTTTTTTATTAGCTAACGTGTCCACTGACACGTTATGGCAAAAACTCTCTTCATGACAGAGCCCGCTGTTGTGGTTACCGTATTCGTTTACGTGACATTTGCGTTTCCCGTATATAAATCACGTTATGGCAAAAACTCTCTATTATGTACACAAAATACGTTAATTTCATTTTTTTTCCAAATTAAATTCTTATCCATTCTCAGAAGTAGTTGGCATTTTAAAATTCCTAATATTTAAATATTCCTAATAGAAATCTAATACTTAATACAGTACTCGAGATTTGACTAAATCTATACTGAATAAATTGGACATACTGCATTCAATTTTGTAAGTAATTATACAGGGAAATTTAAGTTTAATAATTTCCTTTTCATGCTCAAAGCTATTCATTTCTCTTTAATAATGTATTCACTGGCTTTTATAATAAAACAAAATTCGTACTCGTCCTCTGCAGGTTAACTTTTATTTTTGATGGTGAGAAGTGAGTTCGCAATATATTCAAAATGTTTCCCTTGGTAAGATATCTCATCTCTACTAGTTCATCAAGTGAGGTCAAAGTGTAAGTTCTGTGCTTTCAATTTAAATAAATAACAAATAAGAATATCGGAGTACAAATCATATAAAACTTGAGTCTTAAAACGGTGAACTACCAAAGGGAAATACCAAACAAAATGGCACCCCAAACCATTACTCCTGTTGTCTGGCCGTGTGGCGAGTGACAGTTAAGAGCAAGATCCTGACGATATCAGGGCCGTCTCCAGACACGTCTGCGCTGATGTGGGTGCTCAGTTCAAAATTGAAGACAATTCGTCCTCCATTCAGCATTCCTCCATTCCTTGTTGGAATGCTTATGCCCGGCAATCGCTCTTGACGGTGAGTACAAGACAGTCGTAAGCGGCGTAATGGACGCCACGATCGTAGATTCTGTTCCCGTAGTCTTCTACTAACGGTTTGGAGTTGACTTCAGAATTGGTCTCATAATTGATAGCGACGAATCTGGTTCTGTAACAGCTGCTCTGACAATCGCTCTATCTTCCGGTTCTGTCATCACAATAAGCTGTCCGCTGCCCTTTTGTCGCTGAAATCTGCCGTTCAGGACACATTCATAGCAGCATCATTTAAATGCCGCATCGCTCGGACCCAAATGTTGGGCAATTCGTCGGTTTGTCCATCCAGCCTCATGTCGTTCGAGGGCACGTCCTCTTTCAAACTTCATCAGATGGTGGACGCGAATTCGCCGGCGAGGCTTTGTTACAGGCAATCACAATCAAGTTTTGAAGCGAGATTCGCTCTTTATATCAGTTCCAATGCGCTGTAGCTCCGGCTATTCATTCATTGGGTGCGAATTTTTGATCATTTCCATATTCGGTTGAAAAGTTTTTGCATGTTTCATTATTATCGAATTATTTTTTCGGGGGCGTCGATTTTTTTTTTGTCAAAGACTGTAATTTCCTTTCGAGTCTTTATAATCTTTTCCATGTCAAAAATTTTTGGTTATACAAACTGTTTGTTTGATTATATGAGTACATTGCTGAAATAGCAACTAAATTCTGTATCAGGAGCTTCATTGAAATAAAATCCTACCAACTACACCCAGAAACTTTTATTCAGAAATAAAAGATATAGATATATTGCATATTATAATAATTGTCGATATATATTATAATTAAAGTAACATTATTTGAATACTACATTCACAATTGAATTTCAACAGATAAAGCAGGTAACTTTTCTGAAATTTTGAATAAAAATTATGATTTTTCAAAATATAATACTATAACTTTTTTTTTTCAATTGTTTTTTTTTAAATCGCTATAATTCACTTTTATGAACACGGAAAGTTTATCTTCTTTCAGGTGAAAAGAACTGGAGAAAACGTAACGGTAACACTGAAGATTTGAACGACCACAGCCTTTTTAGGCCTTTACGGAAAATATTGTAACTAACTTCAGGAGACTTCAAAAACAAAAGACTCCAATCATATTTACATTCAACATTTCTTCAAGTCATACACTGAATTCCATTGCGAATAAAAATGCGAATAAAAATGCAGAAATGTTCGAAATGTTAGGAAACAGGACAATTTATACAAATGATAGATCATATAAAGAAGTCTTAGTTTAAAATATCACTTAGATATTTCAAAACCTTTAAAATTTATTTACCATTCTTGTGACTGAGTAAATGGCTAGCGAACACATTGAACCGGAAGTGACCATTTTGGGTCGAGAGTATCATTTTCAATCTCACCATAGTTGATTCTAAGCCATTACTATTATTTTCCTGACCCGATCAGTGGCCATCTAAATCTAAAGTAGTCGGTACCGAAAGATAAAGTCTCCGTTTCCCGATTTGGGCTGTGGATATGACATAGAAGCACAGGAACCTAAAATCTCCTCCATACAGAGTCGCTAAAAAATCTTAGTAAAAATGGGTTTGGTAAACTTGGCTTGCAAATGGGCTTGCAGGGGAGTTGTTGCCGTCCAGGCACTCTTTGTGGAAACGATGCTCGCATTGAGTTTATTTATTATGTCCAGACCCATTTTGCATCATTCTGATGACTCTGAGTAAGTGGTGATAGAATACAATGGTTAAAAAATATAGTCATAATGCTGTATCGAAAGAGTATATTTTTAGAGGCCTAGATTCACGGACATTGAACCTTCTTCAGAGGAAACAAATGTACTTATAGGGTAACATAAGAAATGCTTTGTAAAAAAACTAGAAGTTAGAAAGAAGTCCCTCTGAAGTCTATCAACCACTCATCTGGGTCTTGGAAATGCTTGTAGCCTATCTAAAAGTATCTTACAAATGTGCTGAATTCTGTCTACTCTATGTACATTTATTTAGTTGTTTTGGATCCATTACCAATGCTTCGAAATCCTAAACTAAGATGTCACTTCGGAAAAGACAATTTCATTTGTAAATCATTCATCGATTTTTTTTTTTAATTCATAAATTTTGTTAATTTGAGGACAAGACTTTCACAACGAGTTCTAGTTTTTGCAGTCAATTTTGTTTTTTCGTTTTTTAACCTACAGTAGAACCTCATTATAACGGACCCTATCATAACGGACGTCGCTTATAACGGACAGTTTTAAAAAACAATTGGCAGTCTACAATTAAGGTGAGCGAAGTGAAAGACCATTTAAATTTTGTTATTCAATTTAATAACAATCGGCAAATGAAAATATGTTTGCATATTATGAAAACTTACGGCATTTCCGTCAGTTATTAACTGAAGGAAAATTATTATTTTTCCAGCAGAAAATAAATTATTTTTTTTCAAACCAATGAATGTAAGCAATCAACATGAACCAGGATCTTCTTGTTCTAAGAATTAATGCAGTGTATACGTACACATCTTTTTCAATTCAACCTACTACGTTGAAGGCTGTTTTTTATTTGATATATAATAAATACTTTTTATAGCTAACTATTGTACTTTCATTGATGTACACCCTGCTGCAGAATAATTTGTTATAAACCGGACTTTCATTAAAATGGACAACCTTCAGTCCCTATTAGTCCGCTATAATGAGGTTCTACTGTATTTTCTTATCGCGTGCTTGTGTGTGTGTGTGTATTGAGGTGGGGGATGGGGGTAAATTAGTCTTAAAAATGCCGAGAAATTCATCCAGTCGAATTCTTAGGCATTTTCGCTAGTTTTTGTAATTTTATTCTAAAAAAGTAGCGCCGTTACTCGTAAAAGTAACTGTTATTAGTAAAGCGCTACTTCCTGAATTGAGTAACTGAATGAAATTGATTGGAATGAATCTACAAAATTCGTTGTTGCAGATTGGCGTGGGCTTATCGGACCATTAAGAAGCCAATTCCTATGTCAAGAAAAATTATTCTGGTTCCTTTATGCTAATATTTCTTGATTGGGCTCGTGACTAATGAAGAGGACTCCGTTTATAATGAGGTTATCACAAACGCACTGATAACAAAGCTGCCTATTCATAACACTCTTTAATCGATCACATGATTAATTAGACACCATGTGACTAATCACGTGCCTCAGTACTCTTAAAAGAAAAATTTTCTTAAATAAAATATCAGAGAATTAAGAATATTATAATATACATCCTATGAAAAGAGGGATCACATTTTGTAAGTAAGCAGACACGTAAAAAAAAATGGTTGTATTCTTATTATTTTAAAATTTCTATTGTTTTAGTTCTGATGTGTTTTTTTTTTATAAATATTTTTTGTAAGCAAGTATCGAAGTTACAAATCAAGCTAAAATTTATCATAAAGAAGGCTTAAGTTTCCTTAATAAACCTTTCTTTATTATTATTTTTATTTACTTGAAAATATTTAAAAGAAAATATGTATTAATGCAGCTTTCGAGCAACATTCTATATTAGCAGTTTAGCATTGGTGTTAATATGATATTCTTAAAAATAATGAATTTCCAATATTTTCATAATCTTCAGCATTCAGAGAAACGAAAGACAAAATAACTTTCATTTGTACAACTTAAAGACAACTATTAGTTTAACATCTGTAGGAATTTCTAAATATATAATAAAAAGTCTATTTTTAGTAAGTTCAATAAAAAAATTAAGTTAAAAATCCTCTTAAATTAAGAGCATTTAATTTAAGCATGAAGGTATTTAAAAATTTGCAATTTTAAGCATGAGTTGAAAAATATCTCTGAGCATAGGATATTACTAACTTATTATAATGTTCATATTGCAACAACTGAAAACATTTTTTTATTGAGGGACTGACTTACCTTGGATGGAAATAGATGAATGTTTTCGTTAAGAGTGACTTAATATTAAAAACTAAACAAAAAACAAACAAACCAAATACAAAAAGGCAGTATTCAGTTAAGTTTTAGTAAACAATTTTAGCTTAATTAAATATTATGAGATTTAGTAATATTTAAATTTTAAGTCAAATTAAGCTACTACGATGAAGAAGATCTTTCCGAATATTCTAACGTCTCCAAGCATCCTATTCCCTTTGAGATGGATGTATCAATGCCATGGAACCGAACCAGAAGAGATTGATTTTATATTGTGACGCTAAAAGCAGCTCAGGCAACACACATCCGCAAGCCGCGATTTGATCACCCCTGATATGTAAATTTAGTTCAAGCAGTCATATGTGTATACATGCATATAGGTGATTTGTGTACAAATCAAGTCCAGGACTTTCCAGAGTCGACTACCAGAGCCCGATGGCATTTGTGTGAGTTCAGCATGATCAATATAATTCTCGGTTTTCAAACTAGTTAAAACTTCTTTAGTGAAATGCAGAATCCAATGTTTATATCGGAAAGATGATATTTTTATGCCGAAAAGCTGCGCAAAACTTAACTGTAGATGTTTTCATAATTATAGATCTCCCCTCGGTTTCTATCATAACACAATATACAATCTCTATAAAATGTAATCTCTAATATAGTTTTCCAGATCTCTGCCCTACTTCTAATTCAAATTATTTTTTAAATATTCTTCATTCCTTCATTGTCCATCCAAACCATTTTATTAAATAGAAATTATTATTATTATATAGTTCTCCAGATCTGTCTGTCTGTCTGTGTGTAAAGTAGCTTACTCCTCGTGTTTAACGGAAGAAGCTGTCCTGTAAATCTGACACGTACGACAGGGCAGATCTATCTGTGTGTGTCCACATTCGCAATCGTGAGAGGTCTTTTGAGCGATGCGGTATTTTCTCATGACCAGGTTTATGTTGCGTTATCGCGTTTACGAAACAGAGACAACATCAAAGTGCTCATCCAAACAATACCGACGGTCATTTGCTGAATGATGCTAGAATTTTCACTAGCAATGTGAATTGTAATCAAGCCTTCCAATAAACAAATTCATTTATATTTCTAGCACTGCATTCATTTTAATTTGCTATCAGTCAAATACTCTGTCTAGACTAAAAGCCGTCACAATGTTATCTGGTCATTGTTCACGGAGCCTTTACGCTAGTATTAAAATAAAAAGCTTAAACCTCATATCCATCTGCGACGATTCTTTTCCTGTAGATCAACAATTTCAACATTTAGGAAAGAGAAATAGAACTTACATTAAAAATGCTTTAGAAACTGAATTTATTTTTTTTGAAATGAAGGAAGATTATAAAAAATGAATAAGAATTAATCTTCCTTCATTTCATAAAAAATAAATTTTAAGTTGAAACTTAGAAAAATATGAAAACAGAATTTTAAGTGAAAAGCGATAGAAGATCGTCGGACTGACGAAAGTGTCTTCAAATACCTCCAAAAGCAGATATATAGATTAATAAGAAACTAATTTTGCAGCTGCACTGTATTAGGCAAATATATCAAGACAATGTAATGGATCGGATAAAAGAGACTTAAAACAAAAAAAGACAAGATGAACAAATATGTATTTGAGAAGACTGTATCGATAGTTGAAAATGAAGGAAAACGAAAATAGATTCAATCCAGGTAAAAGATTCCGTAACTTTTCTGAGGAATTAAGATTACCTACAGCGTGATAAAGATAAGTGAATATGCTTCAAATTAATACAGTGTTACCTCCTTTAACGGACACTCCGAATAGCGGACACCTGTAATTAGCGGGCATTATTGCGAGTCCCAGTCTCTTAAAATAGGACATTCCATGTTATCCACTCCGAATAGCGGACACTCCGAATTCCGGACAGTTATTTTAACTGCATAAAAAAAAAAAAAAATTCGATTAACATTTCGACAAATACATTGTGGCTGTATTTACATCGGTGTCCCATACATTGATACATAATTGGTGTCCCATGATTCAATGCACGATCTGAGGCCTTTTTTTTCACTACAGTTGCTTTGTAAATGTCAATCCCTCGTAAAGCTATCCTATAAACGTGTTGATTAAATTTACTGCGAATTAAAACAGCGTCAAAAAGGAAGAGATTGGCACTAAAAGAAACAATTGATGTTCTTGAATTTGCTGATAAAGAAAAGCTGAGTGTGCGTTGTCTTGCTGAACGTTTTAAAGTTGGAATAACTCAGATAAGTGAACTTTTGAAGGACAAAGATGAGATTAGAAAAATGTGGATGGTGAATTCAAACGAAAATTTGAAGAATTCGAAGTTTCGTAAAACTGAAACAAGCAAAATCGACGAAATGGTGATAAAATGGTTCCGCTCTGCTCGTGCAAAGAACATTCCTATAAGCGGTGCTTTGCTTCAAGAAAAACCTAGAGAAGTCGGTCAAACTTTATGATTGGATATGTTTAGGGCATCAAACGGATGGCTAGAAATATTCCGGACACGTCAATATTTTTTTCAAATCTATTTGTGGTGAAGAGAAATCTGTAGACACCAAGCTTGTTACAGATTAGGTTGAAAAACTGAAATCAGTGTGGCAAGGATATGATGATAAAAACATATTGAATGCTGACGAGACTGGTCTATTTTATCTCATCCTTTCAGACAAAACCTTGTGTTTCAAGAGAGAGAAATGTAGTGGTGGCAAAATTTCCAAAGAACGTCTTACCATTTTGTTGTGTTGAAAATGCTGGGAGAGTTTCAAACTCCACTTGTCATCGGAAAAGCTAGAAAACCAAGATTTATAAAAACATTAACGTTCGAAAACTTGATGTTTCCTGAAATTCTAACAATCCTGAAAGCATGGATGACGACTGAAATAATGAGGGATTGGTTAGTAGACTTGGACAAAAGAATGAAGAAGCAAGCAAGAAAAATACTTCTTTTCCTGCGCAATGCTACTTCTCATCCTGACGACTTAAAATTAAAAAATGTAAAGTTAGTCTTTTTCCCACCAAACATCACTTCTATTTTACAGCTTTTTAATCAGGGTATTAAACGCAGCTTTAAAGTAGGGTACAGAAAGCTTCTTCTCAGACATGTTCTTTCACAGATTTCCTCCTGTAAATCTAGTGAAGAGCTAGCCCAATCTGTATCCGTTTTGGATGCAGTTTCTTGGATCACGTCAGAAGAAGCGGAACCTGGGAGCGTCCTAAAATGTTTTAAAAAGGCAGGAAATGCAAGTACGAGCGAAATGGCATCTGAGAGTGCAACAGATACATTTGGATTCAAATGTCCGTGTTGAAGATTACATTGAAATTGACAAGGATTTGTGGATTGAGGAAGAGGACTTGAATATTACAAATTTCATTCCTCAAAACACAACCGAACAATTTGCTCTTTCAGACGTTGATGAGAATGACTACCCTGTGAATGAAGACGATGTCTGTAAAATTAGACTTTTCGAAAGCACTGAGAAAGTCTGAGAAAGTGAAGAACTGAAAAGTTTTTTCTGTGCAAAGGAGACTCTGAGGGCCTTGCTAAGTTAAACGATTTAAATATTCATATTGAGAAACATGTTTTTAATGCAAAAAAGAAATGTCAACTGATATGTTAACTGATTACTTTAGTTAATAAAAATTAATTTTCTATATACTATAATTAATTTTGTCATTATTTTAAATAAGACAAATGGATTAGCACTCATTTAAAAAGCCCTATATTAAATAGTTGGCAATTGTTCATCTTCTCTCAAGCGCAATGATAATTGTAGAAATTTAACTAAGATTGTACGGAATTTTTCATTAATGACATGCTATAGGCCTAAGGTAAAAATGTAAAAAAGATAGTCCTCCCCAATAGCGGACACCTCCCAATAACAGACGAAACTTCCGGTCCCGTGACTATCCGTTATTCGGAGGTAACACTGTATTATGTCTACTGTTGCCCTCTAAAATTTCCAACCCCACGTCCACGTCGTAGAGGGTGGAAACAGATGTAGTAAGGAACTCCCAGTTGGAGGTCCCGAAACATGCTGGCTAACGGGGCTATGGTTCTACCCAAGTTAAGGTGGGAGGTATCGTGCCGAGGACTGAATGGTACAAGGGTAGCGAAATATGTTGTGCCGCAAACGATCCCTTTGGGGCGCCTGGCGAGTACCCCATCGTATATAGCCTTCTGCTTGGAATAGGGGGATAGCCAAGTGGTGACTTTTTAAATTCCCCCGGTAAACAAAAGTTTATGGAAAAAATTTAAATAAAAAGCAAGGGTTAGGGTCGCCTTCGGGATGTACCCAACCATCAAAAGCAGCTACCTTGGTAGCTGAACAAAGGGAAGAAAACAGGAATACTGGGATCTCCCAACAAGCTAGTACAAGTTCAGAACATAGCTCCAGGTTAACAGGCAATTCCGAGTTAACTCCAGGAACTAAGGCACTGAAACATACTGCTTCCGGGCTTAACAGGCTACATCTAGGCGGTTTATCTAAAACAGCTAGGAGAAACATGAGGAGGAAATTGCAAAGGCAGAGGCAAGCAGGAAGCCCTGTAGCCAAAAGCGAGCAAACACTCCTCAAAGAAACCATCAAAAGACAGCGTTCAGATGTGTCGACACCATCACCCCTGAACGTACAGGGCCCTCCGAAGAGACCAAAGCAGGGGGCTAAACAACAAACTTATAGTGAGGTCACTTCTTGTATCAAGATGGCCGTCATTAAGGAAAAATTCCCAGATGAGAAACTGGACGATAGTGAAGTAGGTACCATCCAGATGGACCTTCTTAGGCGGGTGGATGGAACCCCAGAAGGGGAACCTCTACCACTAATGAAGAGTTTCAGCTTGAATGGAGGGGTACTATTTTACCTATGCGAAAATCAGGCAACTGCACTTTGGGTGACAGAAGCCTTTAATAATAATGACAGTGTTCTGCAGGGCACGAGGCTTAGGGTGCTGAAAGCCAATGACCTGCCAAAACCTGTCAAAGTAGCTTTCAAGACGAAAGACATATGGACAACCGACTCAGCTGTCCTGCTGCGGAGGCTCAGTGCCTACAACAAGAGGCTTAACACCAATTGTTGGCGAGTACTGAACCGTATCGCAGACCCTCAGGCTCTGAGATGGATCTTCCAAGTGGATAGGGAATCTGCCACAGCCATTGCTGAGGCTAAGTACCTAGCACATACCGGGGTCGATAAAGGTATCTTCAAGATCCTACACGACCCAGAACTTGTGAAACCCGAGGTTGATACCTCGACACCTGAGCCCTCTTCTTCCAAGGCACCAGCAGGTAGTTTCACACTTGCAGAAACTGAAGATCAGGCAATTTCAACTATGGATGTGGCGACAGGGGGATCGGACATGGGATCGGCACCGTCCGAAAACATGGAACTGGTTGAGATGGACGAGGGTGGGGACCTCTCTGATCGGGTGTTGGAATCCGACACCCACAGTGAGGAAAACACCTAATCGTTCTATCCTCAGCCTCTGACTCCCTTATGTCACCACAAACATGTTGAACTGCATTCAGATCAATTTACACCACAGCCGGTCTGCTTCTGCGGCTTTGTGCCAGAGACTGGCTGAGGACAACATTGATTTAGCCATTATCCAAGAACCATGGATTTACAAAGGTAACATATTAGGTTTACCTAGATCAGGATGGTTACTTACTTATGATACCACCTGTGAAAATATGAGAACCTGTATTTTGGTTAGGAAAGGCATAAATGCCATATCCCTTACAGAGTTCTTCTCAAGAGACACAACTGTAGTCAAACTTCTTCTGGAGGGAAGTAAAGTTTGTGAAATCGTTGTGGTCTCAGCATATTTCCCTTATGAGGAGAATGATAACTTTCCTCCTTTGGAGGTAAGGAATCTTATTAAATACTGCGAAAGCAATGGAACGCAATTCATCATTGGATGTGACGCCAATGCTCACCATGTCGCCTGGGGAAGCACTGACTGCAACCAACGAGGAGAAAATCTCATGGAATTCTTGGTAAGTACTAAGTTACATGTTTTAAATAAAGGCAATGAACCTACCTTCGTTGTAAGTAATAGGAGTGAAGTAATTGATCTAACACTCTGTTCTGTTAATATGCTTTGTTCTATTAATAATTGGCATGTATCTAATGAACTTTCTCTTTCAGATCATAGGTACATTTGCTTCTGTGTTGCAGGTGAAAGGCAACAAATGGTATGTCCCAGGAACCCCAGAAAGACGAATTGGGTCGGCTTTAAGGAGGATCTAAAAATACTAACAGGAGATATGATTTCTAACATACGCTCGGTGTTAGATATTGAGTTAGCTGTTGACCAGCTGCAACAAGCTATTCTCAGTTCTTATCACCAGAACTGTCCGGTCAAGGTTGCTAGTTTACCAAGGCAAGTTCCTTGGTGGAATAATGAACTTAGTAACCTAAGATATAAGACAAGGAAGCTTTTTAATAAAGCAAAAAAGACAGGTGAATGGGAGGAGTATAAAAACACCCTCACCTGTTACAATAAGGCCATCAGAGAGGCTAAAAAGGAATCTTGGAGGAAGTTCTGTGAAGATGTATCAGACATCTCCAGTACTGCCAAGCTTGTTAAAATCTTAGATAAAGGTAACTATAACCAACTAAGTTCTATAAAACTTGAGAATGGTAGTTACACAAAATCTGGAAAAGAAACACTAAGAGAAATGTTAGGAGTACACTTTCCAGAATCTAAAGAAATCAATATTGAAGACATGCATCGATCGGGTCTGGCTCCTCTTAGAGGTAACCGAACAGACTGGTGTGTGTCTAGAAGAATTGTTGAACATTCAAAAATCAGATGGGCTATTTCTACATTTAAACCCTTCAAAGCCCCAGGTATGGACGGTATTATCCCAATGCATTTGCAAGAAGGAGTGGATATCGTCATACCGATACTCTGCCGGATTTTTAGGGCAAGTATAGCTCTAGGGTATCTCCCACTGCAGTGGAGACAAACCAGAGCTATCTTTATTCCTAAACCTGGTAAACCAAGCTATATGCAAGCTAAATCTTTTCGACCTATCAGCCTTACCTCTTTTTTGCTTAAGACTCTAGAGAAATTGGTTGATAGACACATTAGAGATGAGATTCTTATATCAAATCCTCTCTCCAGTCAACAATTTGCCTACCAGCAAGGTAAATCGACTGAAACGGCACTTCATCGTATTGTAATACTTTTGGAGAAAGCCCTTGAGCATAAGGAATTTGCTTTAACTGTCTTCATGGATATTGAGGGGGCCTTCGATAGAATCTCTATAGAGGCTATTGATGCAGCCACTCATAATCATGGAATTAACCCTACCTTAAGACGATGGTTGAGATCAATTCTAAGTGAACGTGTGGTCATATCCTCACTGCTCGGGGACAACTTAGCGGTCGCTACCAATAGAGGTTGCCCGCAAGGAGGGGTTCTCTCTCCTTTGCTGTGGTGCCTTGTGGTGGATGAACTGCTGGTGTCTCTTGGGAGGTTTGGGTGTGGCTGCATTGGTTATGCGGATGACATCTCAATAGTCGTTAGAGGTAAATTCCCTAAAACCGTATCAGAAGTCATGCAGGACGCTCTGTTACTGGTTGAAAAGTGGTGTAAAAAAGTAGGTCTTTCTGTCAATCCAGACAAAACGACCTTGGTACCTTTCACAAGGAAAAAGAACTTGCATGAGCTGCAAGCTCTTACCTTCTTCGATAGGAAGCTTACCATTTCTTCAGAAGTCAAGTATTTGGGTGTTATACTTGACCAAAGAATGACTTGGAGACAACACTTGGAGCACTCGATTACGAAAGCAAAAAGAATCTTTTGGTCGTGTCGGGGAGCTATTGGTAAAACCTGGGGTATTAATCCAAAGGTTATGCACTGGATCTACACTATGATCATTAGACCCATTCTCACATACGCTGCGGTGGTATGGTGGCCAAGGGTCAAACTTAAAACAGCTCAATGCGAGCTCAATAAGCTACAAAGAATGGCGTGCATAGGTATCACAGGGGCAATGAGAACTGCACCCACGGCTGCAGTGGAATTGCTACTGGGATTCTTGCCACTACATTTACATATTGAGGCTGAAGCTACTTTGGGAGCTTTAAGGCTTAAGACTGCGGGTGAGTGGTGTTTATACCCACTCAGCAAGCAGTCACACAAAGCTCTACACGCAGCATTCGAGTCAGGAGTCTGTCCTGCTAATGACAACTGACAAAATGCTTCCCTATTATTACTTTGAAAGACCATTCAGCATACATTTCCCAAGTAGAGCTGAGTGGGATTCTGGATCAATTCCTATAATCACAGATGAATCTGTTTGGTATACGGATGGATCCAAGTCTGCCAATGGATCCGGAGCAGGTGTGTATTACCTAACTGGCGGGTATGGTTTTTCTTATAACCTGGGTAATTTCACATCTGTATTTCAAGCAGAAATCTTTGCAATTCTTGCTTGTGCCGGCATCTGTTTGGACAGAAACATCAGGAATAAGAATATTTATATTTTTTCTGATAGCCAGGCAGCACTGAATGCTTTGAATCAGTGCCGCATTACTTCTAAGATCGTTTTCGATTGCCTCAAAACTCTGTCTTTACTGGCACAATTCAATAAAGTTCGTCTTTTTTGGGTGCCAGGACACAGTGGTCATGAAGGCAATGAGAAAGCCGATTCCTTCGCTAAGGAAGGCTCGGAGATGACCTTTATAGGTCCGGAACCTGTTATTGGCTTATCCAATAACATGATTAGGAAGATCTTTCTTAAGAAAATGAGAGCGCTACAGCTCAAGCTATGGCACAGGCTTAAGGGACAAAGACAAGCCAAGATGCTAATTCAAGGACCAAACAATAAACGTTCCTCCGAACTTTTAATGTTACGGAAAAAGGAACTTGGTATTGTTGTTGGTCTACTTACTGGGCATTGTCGTCTCAATAAGCATTTATGGCTTTTGAACATAAAAGACAACCCAGTCTGTAGGAGATGTGATTCAGAAGATGAGACTTCCTCACACATCTTATGTAACTGTGAATATTACATAGCGCTAAGACACAAAATCCTAGGATCTTTCTTCTTAGAACCAAAGGATTTGATTAAGGTCCCTATAAACAAACTACTGGCATTTGCCGTAGCTACTGGTCTTTTTGGGGATTAAGGTTGGGGAAAGTACAATAGACCTTAGGTCGCGGTGCTAGGTATAAATTTACCACCCATCTTTTACATTACATTACATTACATTACATGTCTACTGTTATTCATTTACATAAATAAATAAATAATAATAAATTTTCTAAATATAACTTTACAATTTAAATCGACGATCTTTAAAAAATAACGATCACATATTTAAAATAATAAATTATCCGTTTTTGATTTAATTTTTTCTTTTTGTTAAAATTAAAAAAAAAAAGACTTATAGAACAGAACCGGACAGAACAGTTTCGAAGAGCTAGAACTGCTTGCGTCGTTATCAGCTGAAACAAAAAAAAATGTTTTGTAAGTATTTTTTTATAAATTTTTAACATTTTTTCTTAAATCAAAAACGGATAATTTAATATTTTAAAGGTGTGATCATGATTTTTTAAAGATAGTCGATTTAAATGTTATGAGAATATCCTCAGACATTAAATCGTTTTTGAACTGCAATATTTGTAAAAAGTTATCAAAGGAACAAAATTTTTTTCGTATATTTCATTAATGAAGCAATTGACTTAAAAATTAAGGTAGGGGCCCCTGTTATGGCCATGTTCCTGATATGGCCACCCACCTATTTATGAGTTAACTAACCAAAAATTCCGCTAAATGGCATCACCATCTAGTTAGGGGCCTCTCTAGTGTGTCACGTGATAATTTACCATCCAGCCAGATTGAGCAATATGGTGTCAGTTGTCTGTTTTGAGTTTTTCGTATGACTGCTTCTTGTGTTTCTCTGATGAGTCTCCTTTGTTTTATGCATATTTTGAAATACTTTTTTCATGAAAACCTTCGTACTCTATTCAGTTTTTAATGCTCTTTCGATTGGAGTTGTCGTTGATGGAGTATCTTTTACGAGTTGTTCGTAATAACCAATTTTCGTGAAAGCTGACCTGCTCCTGACATGGCCACCCACGTGGCCATATTAAGTGCACCATGGTCGTATCAAGTTCATTACAAGTTTATTTTTTCTCCTGACAAAATTACTCAAAAAAACCTTTTCTGTGTCTTTTAGATATAAAATAATGTCTGACAACGTGAAGAAGAGGGGATTATGGACTGAAGAAGCCATGTCCAAGGCAGTGAGCGGTATGAAGAGTGGGAATCCTGTTTTGAAACCACTTTTAAATAACAAAAAAAAGGATTATTTAGTATCATGTTTATTCATTTACATCAAAATTATGTAATTTTAGTAGAACTGCACTATGAAACTGAAAAAAAAAAAACACGATTTGTAGAATATGAAACAAGGCCATTCGGTAGACTTTTGGAATTTTGTTTTTTTGGACCAGTAAAACTATTTTTATGGGGAATGACAAAATTTTTTGTGAAAGTCAATTAGCCTGAGAACGATTTAACAAAAAAAATGGTTTTGATTTTTTCCAAAATGGCGGCTAGAAAAATTCTCAAACCTTAGCATGGCCATATCAGGGACACCCACCTTATTATTTTTAATTGATCATCATTTTTCTTTAAGAGATTGCCAAATGACTTGTACTAGCAAATCAAGTACTAGCAAATCATTATATAAAATTGTTTATAAGATTTATAAGACAATAAGATTATTTAAAGATTTGTTTTATCTTTTTCTTTCAAGAAAGCAAAGTATTTTATCACCAGCAACAATGTAGTTTACTTTTTAATTAAGTATAAACAATGGATGAAGAAAAGTTTAAATAACTATATTTTCGTAATGTTACTCAATTAAAATGTTATTAGTAAGCCTGGGCTATTATTTCGCATTTTTATTTTTTTTGTTACCTTTAGTACAAACATTTTAAAATATGAATACATTCGATTTGTTATAATTTAGCATCCACAGATGAAGAACTACACTACAACCTTGTTTATCCTGACTAACTGGGACCAAAGGCAATCCGTAAAATCGAAAATCCGGATAATCCGGGTAATATGGGTAATAAGCAAAACAAATCCTTAAATAAACATACTTACCGTTTATTACGATAAAAAACTATGTTTTGTAGCTTCAACGCCCTGTGACACTCTAGTAAAGCTTTCCTAAGCTCGACAAAAAGCATTTTATTACCATAATTTATTGTACAATCTATGCAGGAACTGTAATCAAAATAAAAAGCGAATGTTTGGCATGCTTATAGTTATGTTCTTGTTATTAAAGTTAAAATTATTATCTATGTGAACATTATAAAATAATAAAAAAAAAGTCTACAAATCTGATCCGGATCAACGAGGGCCGGATAAACAAGGTTGTAGGGTATCTGCTTCCGCGAAATTAAACCGATTGCAATTGAATTTGCCTCAACGCTACTATATATCTAAAAGCAATAAACGATTAAAAGGATCTGAAGATTGTTTAGATTGAAGATTGATTGTATTATTTGTAAAATCATTTTTAAATTTCTGAAGTACGCACTAAATGTCCATTTTAGAGTTGTGTGTCACAAGTAATTAACATATGGCATGATTTTGAATTTGGAACAAACAAATAAACGAACTTTTTTCTATTAAAGCAATTAATGCTAATAAATGCAAAATTTCTAGTATTCAATCTCAAAAATGTATTTTTCAGTTTTTATTTTTGTATTTTTTTTAAATGCAGAATACACTGAAAAACCTTCTGTAAACAATTTTCATTATTTTAAAACAGACATTAAAAAATACTACTACATTTTTTGTTAGACTCGAGTCTGGATTAGGTTCAAAATTTTTATAATGTAAAATGAAAATCAAGCAACGCTTATTTAGCTTTTTAATATTTTTCTTCATATTAATGCATTCTAATAGATAAATGTTGTGATATTTATATATTTCCTATTTAATATCCAAGGATTATGCTTCTACATTAATTAAATAAATTAATAATTAATGAATAAATAAATTAATTCAAATATTATTATAAGCAAATAACGAATATTTGAACTAATACTTGATCATCTCAATATTCGAGTTGTATTCGAATGCATTTCGTTTGATTTTGAAACATGTTTCCTAAAGTTTAAAAAAGTTAATGTTAAAAAAAAAGAGAGAGTTTTAAATTGCTAGATAATTCTAGCAAAAAAAGTAAAGAAGAAGAAACGTTAAATTAGAAAAAAAAATCATTATTTAGATTATTAAAATTATTAAAATTTTAAATGTCAAAATTTTCCTATTCTAGATCATTTATACATTTTAGACCATTATTTAGATTAATCGGTTTTTCTTTTTTTTTTTTTTTTGGTAAATACTAATTATGGTATCTCGATATCTACATCCTCCTCCTATGCAATATTTCGAATAGCCTAATCGGCCTATTCTTTTTCAATTTTATTTTACTTTTATTTTGGAATTGGGAAGAAGGAGGATGTTCCTTTTCCCGTTTAAGAGATAGCTTGAAAAAGAATAGGCCGATTAGGCTATTCGAAATATTGCATAGGAGGAGGATGTAGATAAAGAAGTTTGTGGCATTAAATGATTTACGTTAATTATGAAGTATCTCGATATCATAAATATCGAAGCTATATAGATTTCTACAATATAGTGCTTCAGTAAAATAGAAGTGTGTTGAATTTTCAACAATAAATTAATTTCTTAAGTTATCGATTTATAATTGTTATCGAAACTGTAGTAACGAAGCTATTACAGACGACTCTAGAAGTAGGCTTTCGAAATACAAAACATAATTTAGACAACTCATAACCAAAATTCTATATTATAATTAGTTTTGTATTCTGCAGGAAGTGATATCAAATACTCTTATAACAAATATATATATACAGCATTCTGAACATTTTGAGATAAGTTCAAATCTCTTCTTTCTTTGGCTAAAACTAAATTCTTTCCATTTCAAGACCTGGACAGAAACTTGAGTTCCACAGGGTGATGCGCCTAGTATTCATGCTAGTAAGATGAGTCCATATTCTTTTTTTGTATCTTTGGCAATTATTGCCAAACCAATCGAAGAAGTTGAGGAAAGGCCATCCATTGTGCAAAAGTGTCAGCGGTCATCGACGACTGAGGCCAGTAAATGCGTAATCAATGAAACCATCCATCATGGATACAACGACACTGGCCAGCCCTATCGACATCAATCAACATTACAACGTCTTTGTCTTTGCAAGGAAGTTTTTTGTTTACTTAAGATCCCCAATCAGATAGGCTAAACCAACAATAAGAATAACCACTGATAGCTATCCAATGCAAAAGAGTCAAAGTCATTTCATCAAGAGTGTCAAAGTTTTCTATGGAATCTACAAAGCTACGAATTATTAATGTTTAATTAATATTACAATTAGTTTTAGTTACTACGTAATTACAAAAGATATACTTGCTCCCTCACTTAGACTTTTGTTTCCGAAGTGCTTAATTTACGACTTTATTAATAATAACAAACAAGGTAGGGATAGCGATTAGTAAACCAATCACAATGCTTCGCAACGTCTTCTGATACGACTGTGAAAATATAATTGATATTGCCTTAATTTCCTTATTATTATTATAATTAAATATTAAGAATAAAATTAATACTAATTTTAAGTGAATAATTTATTTATTATCTTTAATTGGTGATTTAACTTTTAGATCAATAGATCAAAATTCTCAGTCCTATACCACAGGTATACAGTTCATAAGTATACCTAATGGGACTGATAAACATTAAAAAAAAAAAAAAAAATTATAAATGTGATTGTTGCGAAAGACGCAATTGTTGCGATGGTTGTTGCGATTGTTGTCATTGTTGCTAATGAGATTTTAATGATTTTATTGACGCTGTGAGCAGATAATTGTTATAATTAGTTTGTACAAAATAATGCCAAGAAGTAGGTGCATGAAACATTTACCAAAGCTTCTAAACTTTTATCATGGAATGTTTGGCTCGATTATTGTAATTATTTCATAAAGATCAGTAATTGGAGATGAATATTAATAAAAAAAAATCGTATAGCAAATGCTTGTATAAATAATTTTTTTTGTATCTTTAAATGTTTCTCTTAGATAATTGAAGTCAAAACTTGTCCTTCCTTAATTAATTGTATCAAAATTAATAAAAAAATATCAAAACTACAAGAAAGGAATAGAAGTTAGATCTTAAGACGTAAAAAGGTAATACTGTAATACCTACTAAACAAATGTTTTACTAATACCTTTTGTAATACAATTAAAAAAAAATGTTAAGAGTCACACTAAAGTAGCTGAAATCAACTCAAAAGCATTTACTTTCTCATTATTAAATGTTTCTGTTCATTCTTTTTAAAATAAGTGTTTATTTATTACTATAAATTCTATCATACATGCTGCATACTCTTTATTATTTTTATTGAAATCATTTTAATGAGGTTTTCATAAACAGTCTCAAAAATCCATAACTTCAAAACCCATATACGATATTTCGAACATCTTCTCGAATATTCTTCATCAGGTTAAAATAAAATAAAAAGGGGGAAACCTATTTTAGTTCTTCCTCCTTTACATAATGAAAAGATGAATTCTATTAAACAAAATAAGCATATAATAAAATGAAACAATTGATTCACATCACATAAGTAAATAATAAAATGATAAATTATCATATTGGACTTATAAACCAATTGTTACCATAATAAAAGTTGCTATTCATTGTTTCCTTTTGTTTTGATATTTCTTGAAAATGCCAAGTGAATGGTTTGACACTCTCAGGTATTTACCTTTATTAATACATTCGTATATATTAATATAGCATGATTCAAGCAAAAGCCTTTCCTCATCATCGTTACATTTATAAATAAACTTAGTTATAGGATCCGAAATATCGTAAATGGGTTTTGAAGTTATGGATTTTTGAGACTGTTTATGGAATTTATATCGATAATTAAGTATTTTTTGAATATTAATGAGGTGTTTTAAAATTAATATTCGAATTATTATTATAAATTGCTGTATATTTTCTACTAGCCGGCTACCGTCGCTTCGCTCCGTAAGCCTTGCCTTTAAAACTTAAAAAAAATGCTTTATTTATTTAGTAAATTAATATCGAGATCGGAGAATATACGACTTCCCAGCCCTTTGTGGTCTTCTCCACACCCCTATCACTTAAAACCTTCCCCAATTGGTAAAAAATCACGTGATCATTACCGATTAATGTTATATTCTAAATTAAGGCTTAACTTTTAAAAAATATCTAACGTATTTACTAACCGTATCGTATATTTATACATCGCCTAATAGAATTATCAGGTAACTCGTAAGTTAATCGCGTTCTTCGCCTGCAAAGAATCTCCTTAAACGCACTCGATTTAAAATTGCGTGCCCTTTGGGGATTTCTCCACATTCCTATCACTTGAAACCTTCCGAAGTTGGTAAAAAAAAATCGCGTGTTGCTTGACAATTAAAAATTAATGTTATATTCCAAATTAAAGTTTAGTTTAGTTTATTCACTTAAAATTCACAATAAAATTAATATAGTTACAATAATATCATTCCAACTCAAAAAAAAATACATAAATCTACTCAATAGCACCTACATTTACGTCGAAACATATTGTAATTACTAAAAAACAAAATATTCTAACTAATTGAACCCCTGTACCCGCTACTGCCTTGACAAGGGGGGGGGGGACGCCAAAAAAAGGGGCATAATTACTGTTTATTTCTCTGCTTTTCTTACTAGATCAGACAATTTTATGTACAAAGTCATAAAAATCAGTTTTCTGTATCCTGTTTCTCTGTAATTCCTATATTCTTATTGCATTTCTGAAGCTACACATTGTTAATGCCTTCTAAGTCCCAGCAAATTATCCAGATATCACCTACCGTGATCTACGATAGTTGACAAGATTTCAAACTCTCTTCCTTACATACAAATACCTAATATTATCTTATTTTTTTATTATTATCTTAATTGCGGACATTCTTAATTAACTCTACGAGTAATAGAAAGCTCGTTTTTCAGTTGTGATGAAAGGAAATTACTTATAACTTTAACATTTTTAAATATCTGCTGTATTGCTGTACTAAATTTTAATTGGATCTAGTAGGTACAAACTGTAAATATGAATAATATTTCAACTTAAGTTCAATTTAGGTGTTTAACATTTTCATATTTCAAAAACTATTAGATGTAATCGGCTTCCTCCTTGACTGCTAAAAAACCAAAAAAAAACAATATCATTATATCTACTTGAAATGCAAGACAAAGTTCTTGAAAGAACTTAAAGCCTACGTTCCTTAAAAATGCTGTCGTTAATTTCTTTGTTTTCGAAATAACAATAGAAATGAAAAATCAGGTTTACTTTCAAACTATAATATTTGCTGAACGTAAACAGTTTATAGATTCTCAAGATTTTTTAAGAACGTCCTTAAAATATCATTTCTTAAAAGTTCTTATTTATTTGATGAACGTTCTTTAACGTTTCATGTATTCTCTGTTCTTTATTTATTTATTTTTAGCCTATACTAGTCGACTACCCGTCGCTTCGCTCCGGAAGCCTCGCGTATGTAACGGAAAACAATTTGTTATTTATTAAAAAAACACACACACACAAATTACATCAAGTAAAATAAAACTAAAATTTTTTTAGTTTTTATTTATTTTAATTTTTGATGTATATATTCTCTCAATTCACGACTGCTTTTAGAATCAGCGTGTGAATCATATATCTGTGATATATTTTTATTTTTTATAGAGATTAGAATGTAATCCTTGTGATCTAATGCCTAAGACGTCTAACTTCGGAGCAGAAGGTTGCATGTTGGATTCCAGTAGATAACTTGTAGAAATTATTTCTATTTTTGTAAATTACAATAATTGCACCAGACCGAAAGAGAAATAAAAGATTTTCGTAATATAGATACAATTTTCAGTCGCTTTTGAGCTACAAATAGTGATCTTTCAGTATTCTACTTAATAGAAATAGTGCTTCTTTCTTTCTTGAGTCTCTTTTTTTTATTTCCATTGATACTTTACAGTGGTTTTTGAGTTAGAAATAGTGATTGTTTTTGAGTAACGAATAGCGATTTTTCAGTATTCTACCTAATAGAAATAGTGATTATTTTTTTTTCTGTTCTTTTTTATCCAATTCCAATTGATACTTTTCAGTGGCTTTTGAGTTAGAAATAGTGAAAATTATCTATATCTATTAGCTAGGCCATCAGATTGTTCGATATAGATATTTGAAGAAGAGATTTCAGATGGACGTTAGTTGATATAGATCATAAATGAAGGTCATAGCTTGTATACGAAATTCTTCGCAACAAATTGATTGTGAGTATTCTTTAGAGTGAAGATAACCAAATTCTGTTGAATTGTGACTCAAAGACCTAAAGTTGTATGTGAGTTAAGACAACGTTTTCCAATTATACGGCAACTTTATTTAGAGTTTGTCCTTGAGCTTTATTGATAAATATCGCATAAGAAGGTCTGATCGGAAATTGTTTTCTTGTGAAAGTGAATGGAAGTAGATTACCGCATGGTTCCATAGACATCCTATGGATGAAAACAAAATCTCCTTTGTGAGTTCTGTTATAATTTCGGTTTCTATGAGATCATTATCGAATGAACAGCATTTAAGTTGAGTTCCATTGCAGTATGCAAACTTGGGATTGATGTTTCGCAACAATATTATTGGAGATCCAATCTTCAATGACAAACGATGTTGAGGAATTCCGCTGAGATTCAATGCGTTCAGACACTTGGGCATATGGAGATGTTCGTGTGATGGATTATCAGAAGTGTCAATTTTATTCGCACTTGTATTGTATGCTCTGTAGTCTCTCCTTGTATTCTTAGACTTATCATTCGATTGATGTTATCGACACTCTCGTTCATCTCGTTTATCCAATTCCAATTGATACTTTTCAGTGGTTTTTAAGTTACAAATACTGATTTCTCAGTATTCTACCTAATGACGTACTGCGTCTTTCTTTTTTGACTTTCTTTTTAATTACAATTGTTACTTTTCAGTCAAAGTCAGTTCAGTTTTGACAGATAAGTCAAAAAAGCAATATGAAGAGAGTTGTAGTTCCCATGGCCTAATGGGTAAGATGTCTGACTTCGGATCAGAAGGCTGCAGGTTCGATTCCTGTCGCGGATGTTTCATTGAAAAAATTCTTTCTATTTTTCATTCTCACAGAAAACTGCGCCGGACAGACACAGACAGACAGACAGAGAAATAAAAGATTTTAGTAATATAGATTTATACATCTATATTAATTAAAGTGTATGTTTATAGGTCTATGTTTACTAACTCATGTTTATTTTCAAATTCTAATATCTACTAAAAACGAACATTATATTTTGTAAAAATAATAATAATAATTATATAAATATCTCGCGTATTTAAGTTGAAAGTATGGTTTAACTCTAATTTTGTCTAACAGCGTGCCAATTATTGGATAATGTGAAAGAGGATTAAAATTTCTTTTTTAACACTTTCTTAAAAAATATACAGTATATATCTATATATATAAAAATGAATGTATCTTTCGTTCTTTCTTTCTTTCTTTCTTTCTTTGTTTCTTTGTCCTTTATACACTCCTAGGCCCTTTGACCTATCTGGACCAAACTTTGCAGAATTACTCTTTAGGACACTGCGGAAAAGATAGGCTACGTTAGAACCCGGACCCCCCCCCCCAAAGGGGTTGAAAAGGGGTAAAAGCCCTGAAAAACCCAATATCCACCTGGTGGTGAAAATAAGAACTACACAAATATTGTGTAAAGTGAAAAATTCGCTCTCCTATGGGGGGCAGGGACACCACACTTGGGTGGGAGGAAGCCAACACAAAGGCTGAAGTGTCCCACCCCCAACCGACACCGGGACCTTATATTTAGGGCCCCTTCTCGGGCCCCCCAAGTCAATTGCAAATAAGGAAAAATTCGCTTTCCTATGGGAGGCAGGGACACCACATTTGGGTGGGGGGATGCGACACAAGGGCCTAAGTGTCCCACCCCCGATCGACATCGGGCCCTTTCTCGCCCCTCCCCCAAGTCAATTGCAAAAGGGGAAAACTTCACTATCCTATGTGGGCAGGGAGACCACACTTGGGTGGGGGGGATGCGACACAAGGGCCTAAGTGACCTTATATTTAGGGCCCCTTCTCGGGGCCCCTAAGTCAATTGGAAAAAGAAAAAATTCGCTCTCCTATTGGGGACAGGTCCACCACAATTAGGTGGGGATGGCGACACAAGGGCCTAAGTGTCCCACCCCCGATCGACACTGGGACTTTATATTTACGGCCCCTTCTCACGAGCCCTTTCTTTCTTTGAGGGGCATTGCAACGCATGCCGGGTACAGCTAGTATATTATATGAACGTTTAACTTAAAAAACTTAATAAAATAAAGACTTGAAAAACACTCCTTTATCTTTATTGATTTGAATAATCATGAATAATAAAGAAAAATACCTGTAATAATAATTTTTGAAGAAATTTGACGTAATGTTTCCTTGTAAGAAAATCGATTGTTATTTTCGAATTTGTATTCATAACGATTTGTAAAGAGGTAATTCCATGTCAAATCAACACAATTTTGGAAGATATTCAGACTTGATGTCTCAGATTGTCATGATTTTTGGTATGCAGCATTATACCACAGACTTATGAAAAAATACCCAATTTCAGTTGTGTACAACAATTATTTGTGAAGTTATTAATTTTTAAAGATATACATTTTTATCAAAAAATTACACGTTTTGGCACCTTTAGTTGCCTGTAGGCTAGGAACCAGCGATGATACAAACCTGGAAATGGTCTCATTTTAAAGCTGTTGAATATGATATGCTTTAATATGATATGCCACAAGATAGGGGTTACAAAAGAAGTTTTTTTGAAAATTTTAATTTAAATTTTAAAATTTGAATTTCTCAAAAAGTGGCAATTTTAAAAATTTCAAAAAATTATCAAAATTAGTTTGTAATGTCTAAATACATATAGCAAAATTCTATCATGAGATCTCAATGGGATCTGGAGATGCAGGGCTTCAGAAATACACACGTTTTGTGAATAACATACCAAATCTAGTAAAATTTTATTTTTAAGCTACTAATTTTGCTATGCAGTGTATAGGACATTATAAAATGCATGAAATGCAATGATTACCTTATAGTACCATGTTTAGAAATCCTTTTTTAAAATAAAATTGAAGCTGATTGGCCTGCAAGTATGAATGTAGAGTGGAATCCCCTTTTTATCAGGGAAATCCCCTTTCACAAGGTGAAAGCTGATTGGTCAAGCAGACAAGACCATTCATTTGTAGCCCAGTGTAGCATTAGAGTTGTTGTAGGAAGTTCATTTCTTGACCAGTTTCTATGATGATGATAAATTATTAATTTTGTATCTTTAAAACACAAACCATTTCTTGGCCACTGGATTTCTTCTTGTTAGTTTCTCACCAATTCTCACCTGCATGATGGATACCACTGACAAGATAGTAAAAATGGATGTTTTAACCTTTTAGTAAGCTTAATCCCTCCCATATAAGAAAAAGTTTTTGACGAGTGACTTAATGGATGTGTGACTTGATTCCAGGAACACCTGAGTTATCTAAAGTCTGTGGCAGTTGTAGGAAACATCTGACAAAGTTGAGAGATGAAAAGTGCAGTAAAATTTTACCTAGAACTAGCCATATACATGACTTCGATCTATGGTGACACTTGATGGTTGAGTTATGTTCTGGCTAAAGATCAAAATGCAATATACATTCCTCCACCCTTCACGTTCATCACCCTTATATATATATCCCCCATATATATATATATCCCCCACTACCTGATACACTCTGGATTCCTTCTGCAGATGTGATATGCAAAGTGAACTCCATCACACAAACTGGCCGAACATACAGTTTACCAGACAGTGAAGTGAACAAATGTGTGGGTATCTTCCAACAATTGAAGTTTTCATAAGACAAAAAAACATAACTTAAAGTCCGCCAAACCAAAGAACGACCGTGGCCACCAGATGTCGCAATAGTAGAATTTGAATCGATTGTATATGTCAGTGTTTATGGCAGGAAAGTTTATGGCTTCTGATTGGCGACTCTCAAGCGAGGCAAACCTTTGTCAATAGTTTCTCTATTGTCCTGGAATGATTAAGAGATCATAGGTGCATTTCAAGGTCAAAGTCATTGTTTCGTTTGGCCGATAGTAAGTACTGATTTGTTAAGCCTTAACTTTACTCATGTAACATCGGATTTTTAATGGTAAGTGTGTATGTGACCTTTTTCCATTTTAAAATAAATGTAAAAATAATAGCCAGTGCTTGTTTCATTGTAACGTGTTGCTTGCTCCATTCAATTTTCTGAAACGGTACTAATTCTAATATTTTTCACAAAACATGTGTATTTCTGAAGTCCTGCATCTCCTGATCCCATTGGGATCCCAAAATAGAATTTTGCTATATGTATTTAGACATTATAAACTAATTTTGATAATTTTTTGAAATTTTTAAAATTGCCACTTTTTGAGAAATTCAAACTTTAAAATTTAAATTAAAATTTTCAAAAAAATTTTATAACCTTGTGTTTTTATAACCCCTGTCTTTATGGCATATCATATTAAAGCCCCCATTCAGCAGCTTTAAAATGAGACCATTCCCAGGTTTGTATCATCACTGGTTCCTAGCCTACAGGCAACTAAAGGTGCCAAAACGTCTAATTTTTTTATAAAAATTTATATCTTATTAATTTTTAACTTCAAAAGTAATTGCTGTTCACAACTGAAATTGGGTATTTTTTCATAAGTCTATGGTATATTGCTGCATACCAAAAATCATGACAATCTGAGACATCAAGTCTGATTCAGTGTGTTAATTTGACATGGAATTACCCAAAGGAAAAAGACAGAATTCTTTTCCTCAAAATGTATCCTGATGAAATCTTCTTGCTAAAAAGAACGAAATATTGAAGTAGATAAAAGAGTATTTTTTCACGTTAAGAGAATTAAAAAGGTCAGAAACAGGATGGAAATCCACTGATTTAGATTCCAATGCTTTTCTATTGAAATTTTTGTGGCCTTCTCGCTTAAATTTTCATGATTAGGACAGATAAAAAAAATAAAAAATAAAAATTAGATCATCTCTAGTCTTTAAATATGCAAGCCAAGTTTCAAGAAGTTCCATCCAGAATAAATCCATAATAAATTTTTAAAATACACACACACCCAGACTTGGTGAATTAATAATGTACATTTTCCTGGGAAAGTAGACCAAAAATTAAAGAAAAGTTTCTGTATCTTTTATATGAAGTTTTAATTTAATGAAAATAAATGTGGCCTGTTAATTAATATTAACATGAATTCAGTTAATTTAAATATCCTAAACCACAATATTCCAACTATTTTTGGAGTCCATTAGCAGTATCAATTTTAATAATATGACATAGAATAATTAGTCAGTTTGGGGAAATTACTCTACCATGGGCAATATATTGGATCAAGAATTTTTCGTTATATTACAAATGAAGGACAGTCGTAGAATCGACGAATTATTAATCAGAAGCTGAAATTGCGTCGATTTCAATAACTTATAACTTGGAAAAAATGTTTTTTTAGCAAACAATTTGAATCAATTGAACGAATGCATAAAAAACTGAAAAAATAATTTTAATTAAGAATGCAAGAATTGTAATCTCTTAACTAACAAATGAACAAATATTCTATATTCGCATATTCGATTTAAAGTGCAAAATGTCGGATAAGTTCACTAAAATTGATCAACGATCATATATTTTCAAAAAACATATTTTCACTTATGTTCTTGTTGCCTTAACTGAATACGATGTCACCATGAAAACGAAACATTAATTATCCTCTTATTATACAATGTAGTCTGTTGGATGAACAACTCGAGAATAACAACACATCGACCTTCATTTTCACTTAATCCACCTTCTCTTCTTGTACTGAATTGATTCATGTTCAGCTCGTGCGCTTGTTCCCACTAACTGAATTACAACAATTCATTTTTCATCATCACCTGTGTAATTGTTGTTCCTTTTTCCTTCCACAGTTGTATATAATAACATCTTCGCTTTCTTTTCGATATCTTTTTACGTTTAATCAATAATAAATTTTATCACAAATACTATTATTAATACACAAAATATTCAAATAAGAAGAACTA
>JAFIDM010002131.1:57640624-57661731 GCA_023159025.1 Thereuonema tuberculata
TACAAGAGATTAATCTGAAGCATTAAAAATGCATTTATCTAAACTTTTTATTTTTTTGATTCTTGATATGATTTATAAAGCAATTCGTAGATTTTCATAAAAAAAATTATCAGCGTTAGTCTTTAGTGTTGATAGACTGAAACTGAAACCTTGGCAATTTTGAAGCGCTAGGACTATGGGAGTTGGACATGTTGTACTTCTGATCTCTCATATGTTGAAAACTTTTTATAGGTTTACTGAGTATAATGTTTCTGCGTCATTTAACTTTTTTTACGTTTCATTTACTCAACTCCCGTGCATTAAAAACAGAGAAGTTATTTTTCTATTTCCAAATGAATATTATCGTTGATTTAATATTATTATTTCTGTATTAGCCAGCTCTTTTAGGAAAGTAGGATTGTCAAAGTCTAGGAAAGTCTTGGAAAGTAGGATTGGTATTTGTCGTATAGTAAGTGTGTGTTCCTCCCATCTAATAAATTTTTAACCGTTTCATAGATGATCTTGAAACTTGGTATGCTTCTGTAAGGACCAGGGACGGTCTAGCTTTTTCATCTGAAAGCTTTTCGAAGTGGGTCGTTGTCAAAAAATTACTGCTAAAAGGTGACAAATCTCATAGAAAAACATTAGAAACAAGAAACGAAACAAGGATTGTTAACAAGTTATTACGTGTAAACGTAGATAATTCAGGGTCTCCAAGAAATAACTGAGGTGGTTTGACATTAGTAGAATGAAAACTATCAGTATGAAAGCGCCCACATTTCAACTGCGGCCAACTTATGAGCAAGCAAATCAACTGTATATGATGTTATGAGGAAACCACTCCTCATGTACCCTTGCAAAATCCATAGAGTTCATAGTCTGTTACCATCCGATTACAATGCTCATCTACGTTTGCAATGGCGCTGATGGGGAGATGTGCTATTGACAATTGGCCTGAGCACATTCTATGGTCCGATAAGGCTCATTTCTTCCTGTATGGGGATGTCACCACCCATAATTGTCGAATGTGGGCCACTGAAAACCCACATGCACTCCATGAATCACCACTGCATTCTCCTAAAACAACAATTTGGTGTAGGGATAATGTCTTTCCTCGTTGGACCGTTCTTCTTTAAAACAGTCTCGTTATGGTCCCATTAGAACCACATTGACTGAGAATCGCTACCAGAACATGTTGCCGATGTTGTTATGCCGGAGTTAGCGCATAGGTGGTACTTGATGTACAAGTACATTCATGCAAGATGGTGCACCGCCACACTGGTTCTTGTGGTTCGGCAGTACCTCGCTTTACGGAATATAGGGTTATCAAGAAATTCTTTCCAACATGTTGGCCTCCCAGATCTCCACCCTTATATTTTTGGTTACGGGGATATCTGAAGGCGAGGGTGTTCGAGGGTATGGTTGGGGACTTAGAGCATCTTACAGTCAGACGTGAATGTACCAACATTCCACCGGAACTGCTTTCAGCTACCGTGGATAATCTTGTGTTACTGTTCCAGACGGTAGCAGAGGCATGAGGAGGTTACATACTTACATTGAACAGCTGGATACACTGGGCGTCGTACACGGTTGAGCATATAGCGCCACCTTTGGCGGAAATATGAACTATATTTTTTTTTTTTTTAATCAATTTGCCTGCCCATAAGTTGGCCACAGTTTAAAATGTGGGCGCTTTCATACTGATTCATACTGCTCGCTTTTGAATACAACTAATCGATTGTATCCACCTATTCTCATGTGAATTTTTTTTTTTTTCATGAAATGGAAAATTTATACTGTTTGTTTTTCTATCATCAGATATCAATAAATTGTAGGCTTTTGTATCGTTTCCACTAAAAATAATAAAAAAGACATTTTCATGAATAACTTTAAATTTTTCCAGGAACGTTTTGTATTAATTTCGTAGCTTAATAGCTTTACTTGACACACTTGATAAATATCTCTATACAATTTAATTTTATGATATATTCCCATTAGCATTGCATTCCAAAACTTAATATTCATTTAAAATTTAACATCAATAATTTATTATTAATTTAAAATTCTTCTTGTTTTTGTTAATTTTATTAACTTAAAATATTGAGTTCTATTTCATTAATTAGGCTGATTTATTTAAATTTAAATAAATGAATTTTATTAAACCTAAAAATTTAAAATAAGTGAAATAATGAATTAAATTTGATATTCTAGTAATGTAACATCCCTAAAGACGCGCTAAATCCAAAATAATGCAGGGAAACAAAAATTTTGGACAACTGAATCACATAAATGCATGAAATTATTTATTAAATTATAAAATAATACAATTATTGTATTATTATTCAAATTAGATATTTTCCTGCAAAAATTTCAAATGAATATTAAAACAGCTCATTTCAAAATAAGCAAATAAGTAGATTGTTTAACATAAAACCTCCATGTACGCCAGGTTGATACAATGAAATAATAGTTGGAAAGTTCACCAATAGATGGCAGTTAATGTCAGATCGCTAGAAGGCTATGACAAATATAGTTCTGCCCAGAGATAGACACTAATTTGAACTATTGTAAATCACTAAATAAATGTCCACAAAAAACAAAAATATGAAAATAAAAAAAAATAAAAAGTTAACATAAATACAATCAATAAGAAACGAACTAAATATTATATAATAATTAATGAAATGCTAAGTTATAAAATAATGAAATAGCTTGCAATTAATTGAGCGTGTTTTTATTACTGCATTATGGAGTATGAACTAATTGTTTATTCAAATGGATTTGTAGATAGATGTTATCACTTAACAAAATAATGAAAAAAAGTTTCCGAAATTCGCTCTCCCACATTACTGTAAATTCGGCTTCTATGGATATATAGTTTTCCACATTTCTTCTCATAAATCACCAATCAGATTTCCATAATATTCGGAAACGGGTGGAGGTCAGGGAAACAATGGTTATTCATACGGTTATTCATATAGAAATGGTTATTCATAGTCGGTCACTGAAACAGTCTAATTTGCCGGACATTTCTATCACATCACAGGCGGATGTAGTGTACCTTTAGTTTTATACAAAGAAAACAAAACATCGGTCATGTACTTGAGCAAAGATTATCGAAAAACAATATTCTATGCATTCTGCGGATGAAAATTCGTGGCTTACTTTTCATTCAAAACTCGCTAATTTCTTGGAATTTCAACATAATTAAAGCTACGTTTTTATTTCCATTTTTCTAAGTGTCCTATTTATCCTATTGAACTTGAACTACTGAATTATTAATTCCAGTTATTGACTCTGTTCTTAATTCCACTATCAATAAGCAGAATAACACGAGTGACTCATATATGGTAAACTCTTAAAAAACAATTTCTATCAAAGCATTCTTCAAATATTTCTTAAAAGTATTGATTTATTTAAGTTTTAATTTAAAAAAAAAAAAAAGACATTTCACTTAAAACTATCGAGAAATTTTTTCAAACTGAAATAACTTTACCGAAAGAAAATGAGGTAAGATTTTTAATATTTGAAATTATTTTTAATTATAATATAAATGTAGGTTAAAGTTGTCAACAAGAACTAAGACATTTCAAGAAACGGAAATGGAATGAACTATGATATGGATGAAACAGTTGATAAAATAGAAGGACAGATTAGGTCGGAGGGAAAATTATACGAGAAATATTAAAGAAAATAGTAAATTATTTTAATGTATTATTTCAATATTCCCTTTTTAGCAACCAAAATGGATAGCTATTGCTTTTAGGCCTGTCCGTGTCTGTCCTCCCCTAACAACTCCCGAACGGAAGATCGGATCGACAAACGGATGTCACCACCGTGTTCAGAGGCCCAAACACTGTAGGAGCCAACGTTCCCCCCCCCCCCCCATGTTCGAGATATTTGGCATTGTATCATTGGATTTTCGCAAGTAGCTTAAATGTCAGAAGTGCAACCATTTCATTTCTGTTGGTACCTATAGCTTGATGGGTAAGACGTCGGATTCATATACTGAAGGTTGTCGATTCGAATCCCTATATCTTATGTTTTGTGGTTGTTTTCTCTTAATCCTTTTTTCAATATTCGCGTGTTTTATTTTGTTTTTATATTATTTTCCTACCTTTTTTTTTATTTTTTTCCTAACTGTTTTTTTCTTCCTTAAGTTAATGTACTTCCTTTTTTTTATTATTGCTTTAAATTTTTTTCATTATTATGGGTCGTTCTTAAATTTAAGCTTTAGCACAAAATTATATTCACTTGTTTCAATATGAATAGACGCACGGATAAATGTAAGAAATATATAACATCTTATAGAGAATACATTTCCCCTACATTAATTTGTGATAATGGATCAACTTGTTCTCTTTATGAATGTTCTCTGTATTTATGGTAAAGTAATAAGAGATAGAAGGTTTTTAGTGTATTAAAAGTCATTTTATAATATTTAAATTCCGATTAATATTATAGCCATTCGAATGATTCTTAATCTCCGAGGAAATAGGCTTTGTTAAATAAAGAAACTGCATAAAAGAATTATATATTATTTAGAGCATTTCTTTCGATCTACAGTTAGTCTCAGGCTTTTGTTTGGAAACAAACAAAAATCAAACAATGACTTTGATTTAGACTTCTTTCAGTTGAATCACCATATTAATGACTTTTACTTAGCATCACTCTTACTGCAACCTAATACAAAGGAAGGGCAGGTCAATATCGTTGTTATTCATTAGCCAAAACAACTGAGACAGAATTTACGAAAAGAAAATTTAATTTATACATAAACAAATTTCCTATTTTGATATTATCGTAAAAAAAAATATTCATTACTTGAAATTAAGAGTAAGTATCTCAAATGTATGTGAATTTAAAAAAGGATTTGATTTCATAACTTAGATCTGAAGAAGGAGTAACTCATGTTAATAAAATATACAATTAATATAAGCTTGGGTGGTGAATTTTCTCATTCCGGGTGAAATTCGTTCAATATTTCGACCCGGTCTCTTGCACCTTCTTCAGGAAGTTGAAAGTGGGCCTTAATTCTGTATTAAATTAAATACTTAAGTTAACATATCGTTGAAATTCCTTTTTAGCAAATTTTTGACTTAAAAGTCTTTTAAGTTTTTATCAATTACAAATAACATCAAATATCAGTATGTGAGAGATCTGGTTGTGTAGAGATTCATTGTAAAAAAAGGTTGGGGGACCCGGGGCGGGAGTTCCATTATTCAACAACCAAAAAAAAAAAACAAAAAAAAAATCTCTATTTCAACAACCAAAAAAAAAAAAAAGAAAAGGAAATAAGCTGGCTGGTGGGGCCCCTCCAAGGCGGGGGCCCGGGGAGGACCCCCCCCCCCCTTGGTACGCTACTGCATAGACGCCCGCACATACGGCATGAGGATGCACTTACCCTTCGCCACCCCCTTGGAATTTTCAAAATTATTGTAATCCACATAATTTTTTTCTTGTAAGAGAATTAACAGATATTTAGAAAGTGGTAAACTTTATCGAAGTTTATTACTTTTTTTTTTAAAGTAACAAATGATTAATAAATATGGAAGATAAAATGAGAAGAAATAGTTTATTTGTTTATTTATGGAATAGAAGAGAAAAAAGAGGAAACACGGGAAGACTGTAATGGATTTATTATGAAATAAGTTTAAGATTTCTCCAAAAACAATTGAAAGAAATCACAAGGTAGGAAGGATTTAAAAAGAAGGATTAAAAAGATTAAAAAAAAAATATCGATTATAATAAAATTTATCGAGCCGTGCCGGCGTGGTCGTGCGGTCTCAGGCGTCGGTCTGCCGTGCGGCCTGTGTGCCGGTACCCGGGTTCAAATCCCGGTTGAGATCAAGTATGTTTCATCTTTCTTCTTCTGTGTTTCGTCCGTTTCTCCTCTGGGACTTACTATCTCAGGGTTATTTCTGGACGGGATGTGAATCTCGTCCCCCTTCTAGAATTTCCTAGCCTCACCCTGACGTTGTGAGGTAGGGCTAGCCCGTGGTCCATAGTTGGTCAAAGTCGATGAAAGAAAGGAAAATTTATCGATTGGAGAGAAACACAAATAGTATTAAAAAATAGAAAATTTTTAAAAGGTTCGAAATATGTGTTGAATAAGATTTTGATGAGAAAAATAACGAAAAAAGAATAAAATTCGTAAAAAGAACATAAGAAAGTAATAAGACAAATGTAAAGTATGATAGGACTTTAGTTAAGATATTAAAAAAGATAAACATGAAAACCCCCCAAATAATGGAGAATAAGAGATAAATAAAGAATAAGAGTAGATTCTAGAAATAAAGAATTCTAGACAAATAAAAAAATGAGAAGTGAGCTTAGTTAAAGTTTAAGTGTCACATAAGAAATGAACAGTTAATATATATGTAAGGAACTAAATTGTAAATTTACAAAAAATTTACAGTTTAAAAGTTTACGATATAATAAAAAGACCTAATTTTACGAAATAGATGCAGTAATAAAAAAAAATATGAAAAGTAAAATTATTTGTATATCCAAAATAAAATTGGAGTAAGACATTCCACAATTTATAGCCTAGAACATTAATGACAACAAAGAGAACATAAAGAATAAAAAGAAAATCAAATATTGTACGACGATTATTATATCTTATGAATATTTTATTTGATTTTTGTTTTGATTATTTTATTAGAATATGGCTACAAAAGACGTTACAATGGCTGACTAAAAAAATTAATATAATTGATTCAACAAACACTGCATAAAATGTACCAAGTGGCCATAAAATAACTTTCCCTGTTTGGAAGCATCTGCAGCGAAAACTAATGAACGGAATGAAACCAAAATTCAGGTATAGTCTATTGAGAGCATGGGAGAAGAATTCTGCAAAAAAAAAAAATAGTATCAAAAGTCTCCGATAGGAGAAAATTTGGCGCTGCTGTCAGTCTAAACGTAGATTATGTAAATTTTCTAGTGCAGAAGTGACAGCAGCGCTACTCAGTCCTTTTAAAAAGGGAAGAGCGAACGTCCAGTCAAGCAATTCGTCGATTGACTGTCGAGTTGTACTCAATATGCGGCCTACCTTATCTCAACTTACTTGTTACTTGTAAAGCTGTTTTACACTAAAGAATGCAATGCAGCGGCGGCTCTTAGGGTCTTTTGAAGGCTTCATTACCTACGTAAAGGTCAATGTCTGCTGTAGCACTGCGAGCTATGATTCATAAAATTCGAGGAAACTGGATCGCCAGGAGTGAGAGCCGGCAGAGGACGAAAACCAGTATCAGACAACACAGTAACAGATGTTGCCACTGCAGTGTTCGACGACACAGGGACTAGTAGTGGTCCAAGCGCTCGTGCAATAGCTCGCCAAACCGATATATCTTATGGGACTGTATGGAAAAATCTTACGGAAAATGCTGCATTTCTATCCGTATAAGATCAGTCGTGTGCAAGAACTAAAATCTACAGATTACGATAAGCGCCTGGCTTTCGCGCTAACATTTCTTGTCGAAATGGATATCAACAATGATTGACCTTGAAACAAATTGTGGGGAGATGAGGTTCATTTTTATCTGAATGGGTCAGTCAACACTCAAAACTGCCGAATCTAGGCATGTGAACGTCCCTCGGTGATTCATCAAGACACTGAATTCTCCAAAAGTAACTGAGTGGTGTGGATTCCCGGCAGAGTTCATATTAGGACCATACTTTTTTTGAGACTATGACTCCTACAGGTCTGTTATCTGTACCATTAATAGAGAGAGATATCTGCAAACGTTTGTCATTCCTGAATTGCAACAAAGACAATGCTCACACTCGACATGTTATATGCAAGATGGAGCACGACCACATATTATTCGTGCAGTATAAAACCTGTTACGCCAGCATTTCGGGAATGAGAGGGTTATCAGTCAACATTTTCCGATGGTGGGGCCCCTAGGCTGGCTGCAAAAAGCAACAAAAAAAAAGGGAATTTCCTATTTAACAACCAAAAAAAAAAAAAGGAAATTTTCCTAAGGTGGGGCCCCTCCCAGGCGGGGGCCCGGGCGGACCGCCCCCCTTGCTAGGCCACTGGATAGAATAAGCCTGCACCAACTTTTTGCTATGGCCTCTTTGGAAAATTTGATGGAATTAATAGCTCGTGCGGGTTATACGTTTCCATAATGCATTGAATGCATCTCTTAATTAGCTTTCCGATATCATTTGTAATTCCCAGCCATCACACTGAGGCTTTTATTCTAGCACGACACACAACAATTCCATGATGTCATTGAATCTTCATTGAATCTTCATAGGGATAACAATTCGTGATCTTTTCATAAGAAGTCCATCTTCAACAGTTATGTCAGACAGGATTGCCCATATTCCTTCAGCTTACCTGATAGTTCACTAAGTCTTGGCCAAACCTTTAAACAGTATTGTCGCAAAAGTCTGCATATGGAATCCTCTCGCTGTTCAGTAACAATTTCTGAAAGTCATTTATCCGAGGCTGGAAGTGTTGTCGTTATCATTTGTACAAATGCACCAATCTGTTCCTCTTGATCATCGTCTTGTTCGACTTGAGTCATAGGACGTCTTGACAAGATGTCAGCTGCCTTCAGTTCCTTTCTTGGAACAATGTCGAATGTCGTAATGATATCGAGCTAATCGCAATTCTTTTAGGCGTTATTTCATCCAGTTCTTTGCTTGTAAAGATCGGAATCAGTGGTTTGTATCCGTTTCCAATTGAACTTTCATACCAGTACAATACCAGTACCTTTAATCGGTCACCAGTCCAAATGAGCGCAAACCCCTCTTTCTCAGTTTGTGCCCCGTTTTTCTGATGTCCAGTTATTGTCTTTGTGCTTGCGTATGCTATTGGTCTAAATTTATCATCTACCTGCTTTTGTTGTAAAACTGCTCCAATTCCGTACGAAGATGCATCTACAGTAATATACATTTCTCGGATTAAACCAAGCAAGTATAGGCTGTCTAGTAAGTTCATCTTTCAACAATTGAAATGCTTTTGCCTGTGATTCTCCCCACTCAATAATTCGTACAATGGATGAGCTTTGATAGCCAAATTGGAAATAAAACGACTTAAGTAATTGACTGAACCAATTAGACTGCGTAACTCGGACACATTTTCTGGTTTGTCCGTCTTCTTAATGGCTGAGATTTTGTCTGGATCAAACTGTGCTCCATTTTGACCGATAATATATCGCAGATACTTAAATCTAGTGACACCGAAGACACATTTCTCATGATTCAACGTTATGGCTGCTTTAGATAAACGATTAAGTACTTCCAATATTCTTTTGTCGTGCTACTCCATAGTACGACCATAAATAAGAAAATTCTCAATATTGATTTGTAGTTCTTTAAGTCCCTATATAATCTTCATCATTTTCTTTTGTAATACTTCTGGTGCTGTCGCAATTCCAAAAGGAAGCTGTTTGTATTTAAAACAGCCAAAAGGTGTTATGAAAGTTGCCAAGAGCTGTGATTTTTTCATCCAAAAGGCACTGCCAAAACTCACTTTGCATCAACCTTTGTTTGAGTCTGCCTAGCATACAGTATTTTCGTTTACTGGCATCGGATCGGATGAATTTTCTCATTTATGGTCGTACTATGGAATAGCACCATACAAGCAGACTTAACTTGACATAATCGCCACACGTTCTAAATTTCCCATTCGGTTTGGGTACTAAAACTAGTCCTGCGCACCATTCTATTGGCTCGTCTATAGGTTCTATTATATCTTGTTTCATCATTTCCTTCAGATTCTGTTTAATCTCATCTAACATGGGAATTCATCTAAGAGTGGTCAACGCGTGAGGGATTGAATTTGTTTTGATATGATTTTGTAAGGAATCTCAACTCTTCCTAGTCCCGTTGACAATTTTGGGAACGTCTTTAATGGATCAAATGACATTTTTTAACCTTCACCACTGCTTGCACCGCACTAATATCCGTTCCTCGGATTATTCCTAACTTTTCGCAAGTGCTACCATCAAGTAGTGATTGCTCTAATCATCCTATAACATAAATTTCTACCATCATTATTTTTCCTTTATAATCGATGTTTTCAAAGAAGAAGCCTCTAGTCTTCATTTAACTTCTGCTTGCATTTAATAGTCGTCGTGATTTCCGCTCCTGTATCTGTTTTTCCCTCGAACTTTTTACGTTATGAATATCTAGTGTCTCTTCTCATTGTCTATACCAAGATTGTTCGACAGCATTGATTGTGCCAATAAAAGTGTCAGTCATTCCGCTTACTCTTTGAACCGATGTATTTTTACAGCATTAGTGTGCGAAATCGCCCCTCTTTTTGCACTTAAGATTTGACATTGATTGCTGGACAGTCTTTAAATGAGGGTGAACCTTTCTACATCTATTACATTGACATGTCCTTATTGGCTTCTTGAAATTACTATCCGAATTTGACGAATTATTGAAGTAGTTTTTGCGACTTCCTTATTACGCCAAATTCTTTTTTTTTCTTTACGCGTCTTTACGCGATCCACTTCAACTTTTCTTAATTCGACCTTTCCGTGGATAATAGGGTTGTTTTTTTTTCTTAACTTGCTCCGATTGTTTTGCCAGGGTGAAGGAGGTCTCCAGCGTTAAATCACTACGTAGTTTAAGTTTTTCGAATAGGCTATGCCTTTATCATTTATGCCTGCGACGTTTCGATCTCGAATAAGACGTTCCCGCAGATGTCCGCAATATTCGGAAAGAGTATATAACGATGTCATAAATTCCTCCATCATCTCATTATCGTTTTGTTTACGATCAAGAAAGACAAATAACTTCCATAGATAACATTAAGCTTTACAATAAGATGATTTTGGAATGCTTTAACTACTGTCTTATAATCTTTTTTTTTTATCTTCTATAAGTGTTAAGGATGCAAATACATCTTCTGCTTGACTTCCCATATAAAAGATAAAGGCATCAATTTCTGTTGTGTTAGATTTGTCGCGTAATCCTGAAACATTTCGAAATCGTTCGAATCGTTGTATCCATTTTGGCCACTCTTCGGTTTTCGTCAAACTGAACTTTTTCATTGATGATAGGTCATTTCGCATAACATTGAAACCTTCCATCTTGCTTTAAAAGATATAGGCTTAAAACAATAGTGACAATTTTCTTTATTTTAACATCGATATTTGCTTCATTTCCGCTGCCACCTTGTTTTATGTCCACGTTATTACAAAGGAATGGAAATCTACTTACATCTGTCTGCAAAGACATTTATTTCAAAAATATAGACAACTTTCCAAATAGGAATCTCCTTTCTTCGGCCTCTAACAATTGTTAGTGTTTTTCAACCGTCCATTGTCCTTCGTTTTCACTCCTAAGTTTCATTCGCAAGTTTATTGTTTTCGCTAACAACACAAGATAAATATTTTGAAGGATTGCCTAAGGCATAATATTGTATAAGGCTTTTATTAATTACATACTTATAATATACAATTTTTTTTAGAGTTAGTTATATAAGATAAAAGGTTTATGAGGATTCATTTATTTTATATTAAAATACAAATTTAAGTATTAAGATATAAAGTTAATATAAGTAACTTGTGTGTTAACGTTGTGAGAAGAAAAATAAATAAAATTTAATAATTCGGTAAAAAATTATCTGCCTGTTTAACAAAAAATATGGTTTCTAGAGATTAATATAAGAAATTTAATCTGCCTGCAGTTAAATTTGAATGGCGTATTTTGACCGTGCGAAGATAGCATAATCATTAGTCTTTTAATTGTGGACTGGAATGAATGATTGGACGCAATAATGGCTTTTTTAATTTTAAAAATCGAATTTTATTTTTTAGTGAAGACGCAAAATATAACCAAAAGACAAGAAGACCCTATCAAGTTTAATTATCATTTATCATGCAGAAGAGATAAATCGATAACAATGTTGCTTTTGGATTCTTCTAACTCTAATCGAATAAGAAGGCTAAAAGTTGCTCTACTAAAGCAGCTCATATTTCAAAAATTAAGTATTATTCCAATGTTCTTATGATTAATTGAAAAAAAGTCATCGTGTCAAAGAGTTTTACATTTCTATAATGATAACTTTAAAGATTAGTAGGTTATTTAAAAAAAACTCTACATAATAAAATTAGAAGTGGTAAATTAAAAAGAGAAGGAAAAATATAACTACTAAAAAAGAGGAGTTAATTTTATAATAATTTTAAGGACCAGACATGTTACGCATTAGCAAGTTTTACAATTGTGAAAGAATTAATTTCAAAAAAATTAACAGAGAATTTAATTCGTTTCTCGATGAATAATTTTTTTAATGAAATCTAATGCAGTAGAGCAATTTATTATAACCAATAAATTGATATGTTAAGCCAATGTAATAGAATACGCCATTATACAGCGTCAGAATATGTTAGAATTTTAAATTAAAACATGTTCAATAAAAAGTTTCATCAATCTATTTCAATTTTACATTACTGCTATTTTTTTGTTCTGCTTCACTTTTATTAACTTTAATTTTAATAAAATAGTTTCAGGCTAACTTAATAATTTAACGTTTGCTGACAGTGAGTTAGATCTCTTAATTGAGTTTTCCAGCCATTCTAAATGAATATATCATATTTACTGATTTCATTACAGTACTTCATTAAGTTATTTTAAAATAATTGCATCCTACTCATGAAACGAGTTTCGTAAATATACAGAATAAATAAATGAATCTTTATTTGGACAATTACTTACTTTGATGTGAAACATATCTAAAAATTGGTAAATTTTTTATAAGAAAACACAAGAAATATGTGTGTTATTATATGCATAACATAATTACGATAAGCAATACGTTTTTCAGAATCTATTGCATCCAATGAAATTAATAGAAGTTCAGACTTGGCCTAATGATTCAAGGAGGTTGTTTGTTTGGACGTTTATGTTTCTTTTTCTGTCTGTTTTCTTTTTCTGAGATTGTTTTCTTCCTTCCAGAGAAGTAACATAACTGCTTCTTAAAATACATCCTCTGGTAAAGATTTACTTTGCAAAATAGCTTACAATTACTATATCTTGTTTAAGGACTGACGTACAGTTAAAAGACTAGAACCAAGACAGCTAATTTTATTAATAAGAATAGACAGTTTCTTAAAAAAAAAAAAAAATTAAAAAGTTGTCAAAATAATGAAAGCTACCAAGGAAAAAGTCTCACTTTCATTTGTAAGAGGAATTTTAAGACTTTTTAATGCCACTAATAACTAAAAATCATTTATGTAATGTTATTTTTCTCTTTCAAAGGCTTTCAAATGAGTTTTATGTACTAACTAGAGGTACAGTCGACGTCATCTTTGTGATTTTTTTGTATGTCTGCTGTCGAAGAGCTTTACACAGTTGCACCATACTTCTGAGTTTAAAGAACTTTTTTTTGGCTTTCACCGTTTTGTAAATAATTATTTGTAAATAATTATGTAAATAATTGCGTAAGGGATTTACTTAGTATTAGATAAGTGTTAAGAAAGTTTACTTTAAACATAAATTTTAAAATAACAACAAACAATAGTAATAATATATAAATAAATTTTATACTGTATATTATTTTTATATAATATTGTATAAAAAGTTTTATATAAATATGTTAAATAAAAAATTTATATATGCATTTTTCTAAAAATAAATAAACTTTATTTCGCTTTTTTAAAAGAAAAAAAAAATGTTTTTAAAAGAAAAAAAAATAATTATTAAGCTTTTCAAGAATGAAAATACTTAAAATTATAGAACCTCAAAATGAAAAACAAATCTCCAAAAGCAAAGATAGGGACTGAAAATTATAGAAAGGAATACTGAACACACTTATTATACAACTAGCAATAAAAGTAATTTTTAATATATTTGTTTGTGAATATTTTTGAGAAGCTTTGAGGCTAATATAATGTTCCTTTAATAGTAAATTTTCTCATAAGCATGGTTTTGCTTTTGCATTACATTAAGTCGCGAATTCCCGCTAATGTATTCACCCTTTCACTTCTGGCGATAGAGAATTTTTTTTTTAGGGAAAAACTCATTGTAAATTGCCAGATTTGCATAGCGCCAAATGAAGGTCCACTATTAGCCCACGTCAATAATACAGTAAAGACCTTATTGTGTGGGCTTTAAACGACATCAGGGGAAAAAGTAGAAAAAGAATGTCAATTGCCAATCAGTGGCCGGTAAACAAGACCCGAGGTTCCATAAGAACGTGGGAGAGAACAAGGGGGAGTTCATTGATATGCAGAAAGGCATCGCAGTCAGAGCGAATTGAAGCAGAACGATGGATATTGTGACGTGTCTGCTGTGATCTCATCTTACCGTACAAAAAATGTTAAATTAGAAATATCACCCACTTTATTGACCGTCTGCCATTACAGCAGGAGTTTCAAAAGTTGTTTCAATTTGCAGTACGTTCTGTGATTTTGAACAGAAAACCTATAAATGTTACTCAGCAAGAATTCGAATCTGAATTCGAGAGTGTAATTACCAAACTATGGCAGTTTTATTACTTTTCTTTTTTTTTTGCATCGTAAACAATGGGCGCAAGTGGAATCATGTCTACTCATTACAGGAATCGGGTCCAAATCCCGATGAGAATAACGATTTTTTTTTTATTTTTTTTTGTTTTTGTTATTACGTTTTCTAACAAATGTTAGGATTTTACAGTCTATCAAGTTGGTCCCATATTTCTTTCCTGACGTTAAGGCAAGAGCGCGTCGGAATAGGCATCCGACCTCCACTTCGTCCTTTTAGACTGTTAATCATAGAATCCATTACCTCCACTACTGCTCACCCACTTTGAAGATTCGATCGCGATTCTTTCTCTTTTTTTCATAAATTATTTGCACTTATTAAAGAAACTAGAGATAGCAGGATAGCAATACTGCTCGCTTCAATCGCCATCTATCCTTTATACAGCTTCTGTACCTATTGCGTGATAGTATCCGAAAAACAAGCTTTCTTACACTCAATGCCGACTTAAGCCGTAGGCTTTTCACCCACTATTTTCGATCTTACAATAGTACAATATATGCTAAAGGATGAGAGGCATTTGGCTTTTCAAATTAGTCTTCAATGTAGTATGTTTATGGAGCAATTCTTAACTATTCAAAATGTGGAAAGGATCTAACATCACAAATTTTATTGCTTCCCCAAGGTAAGCCCATAACTCGAAAAATTGTTTGAATGATGTGAAACTTTAAAATTAACTGAAACTTTACAATATTAGGCCTAAAGTCCTATTATGTAACTGGAAAGCTTCTATATTTATATTTTAGGGCCCTAAAGAGATAGTTATAATAAAAAGAATATTTTAATTTGATATGTATATAATCAATATTTGTAATTGTATAATTATGTATTGTATACATGTATATTGTATATTAATAAATGTTTTTCTTGAAATAAAGCATACATATTTCTTAGGCCCCAGACTTCTCTTGAGGGCTGATTTCAGAATAAAAGCGAAGACAAATAAGCCTAAGACTGCATTGGGAGTGAAGGGAATGGTGCCAGAAAAGAAAGGAGAAATGGGTTGCGTATAATGTTAGTGGCTGTAATAATATGCCACTGATCTACCACTTAAATTTAATCACAAAAATATACATATTATTCCTAAAAAAATTAATTTCCTACATCAGTGTCTCCAAGATATTGAAAATAACTCACAATCATTATTAGCATTATCTTAAGAATCTCTTGATAAGTATTTGCATAAGTCCTCACAAGAACTTATTTTTGAATCTTTTGAGTTAATGGCTAAATCCCATGACAGGAACTTACAAGAAAAATACCAAAGTAGCATCGTCTTTTGTCCGTAAATAAGCATCCAAGAAAATTTTGTTCACTGGTTGAAAAGATATTGGAGAGACGGGGAGAATACACAGACAATCACACTTTAACATACTGTGCGCTTCACTTTCCTGTAGGCTAAAAATGAACTAAATATAAATTGTGGAACTAATTAATAATAATTTTCTGGAAACAACCTTCTCTTAAAAAAAAAATATTTCCAATTCCTGTTAATTCTTGTTTAGAGGTTCATATTCTACAATTTAATTACTTTTTTAATACTTTTTACATTTCCGTATACACCTCGTACTAAATGAGAATTTCATTTTTTTAACTTTTTACATTAAATTTAAAAAAAAAAATCACGCATATTTCTCGATATTCATGATATAAGTGATGTATTGCATTTTTTTTTTCTGCAGCAAGATTACAGTTTTCATCCCACTATACTTTTTAAATTCGCTTATTCGGACAATATCTGTTAACTATAAATTTACAAATTAGAGCAATTAAAAAAAAGATTTTTACAAGCTCAAGTGTTTAACGAATCTGTGTATGCATCTTCTAATTTATTAGTTTAATTAAATGCCATTAGAAGTGTGGATGTACTAGACAAAAGTAAAGTTTAATTAGCGTGAAATTTACAACAGTCATTCTATATGTTGGCAGGTCTGTTTGTAACAGCCATTTAGTGCTTAGCGCAATTTTTTCATTTTCATTTTTTTTCCCTGTTAGCGTTTTGCAATTCAAATTAGGATAGGAGGACACTGGGCACTGCCTAGGGCTTCATTTTGCTTTTTTTTTTCTTTCCTATCTTCGCAGCACAGCTGTGATGTAAATTGTTGATTCACTCTATTGTATTTATGTATAAGATACAATGACCCATTGCAGGAAATTAATGAAGAGACAGTAAATACAACACTTTCTGCTACTCGTGCTTTATTTTTTATAAGATTTTTAATTTAGGATAATGGTTTCAATTTGTCCAATCCTCCCTCGGACATTTCCCATAAGAATCTGAAATTAGTTCGAGTTCTTCTCGAAAATGCAATGATTTTTTCCTATTTATTTTTCTTGAAAGTATTCTATAAAGATTAATTTTAACAATGTAATCGTACACAATCTCGCGAGATAATGATAATTATCTATATCGCGAGGGCGCGCGTGAAGGAAGCCCTTCAAGGAAACTGCAATGGAAATGCCAAGACTGCAGGAACAACATACAAAAGCATAGGAATGAAAACGATGATCATTGCGAAACAAATTCAATTTTCACAAAAGATTCATCCCCGTCCCGAGAAAAACAACCCAACCCCCTGCCAAGTAAAATGGACCCACTCCCCCCCGCAGGGGACAATGGACACTTTCCCCACACAAGGTCAAGTGAATGAAGCCATTCTTAAAGAACTCAAAGAAATAAGGTCACAACTGTCAGGAATAAATGAAATCAAACAAGAAATGAAACACATCAAAGAAGGAATGGACTACATAAATTCTCAGTATGAAGAAATCCTTCAAAGACTCAAAACAAACGATAAACAAATGATGGACATGACTGAAAAAGTAACTCAAGCTGAAGTTAAGAACAATATTACTGCAGAAAAAACAAAAATATTGGTGGACCAAGTGCAAAATCTGGAAGAAAGACTTAGAGCCTACAATTTAGAAATCGATGGTGTAAAGGCTTATCCCAATGAAAACCTCAAAAGCATTATTGAAAAAATAGCTGATAAACTAGAAACAACTGATCAACTAAACAACATTGATGTCTTTCACAGGGTGCAAACATATAATAAGGACAAAATTGAACCTATTATCATACTTCATTTGTAGCATTAGTAAATTCTTGGATCTAATTGACATTATTGTTTTGAATGAAGTGAACATTAATAACTCAGAAATGATCTGGTATCAAATCCAAAATTTTCAAACCATTCATAAACTTAGAATTGAAAAAAGAGGAGGCGGCATCATTATATTTTATAAAAGTAACCTCAACATTACAGAACACTTAATTAACACAACTAATTACGAAAATATAACTTGCGAAATAAAGCATAATGGGAAAGGTAACAAAGAAGATAAACTCATATTACTATCAATATACAGAACCCCTCATCTTGATAAAGGCAACTTTTGTAAAGAATTAGACAAGAATTTAGATCAACTAATCAAAACCTACAAAAATATACTGGTAATTGGTGATACTAACATAGACATAAGTAAAAAAATTCCCAACTACGAAACTTTAAATTATCTAAAAATATGCTCTACTCATGGCTTACAACACTATATCACAGAAACCACCAGAGAATCCACGACTAAAACCCAGCATTCTGAAACCTGTATAGATCACTGCTTTGGAAAAATAAAAGATTCCATCGTAACAGGTTATGTAATTGATAACAATATCTCAGATCATAATATGATACTTATCAAATTATCAAATACCAAAATTAACTTTCCCACCAACAACGAAAGAAAAATTAAGCAGAAATTAATTATGCCTATATCTGACGTTGCCTACTACAATTCACAAATAAGTAAGTTGTTAGAAAAACAACATACCTCACACTATCATGATGTAAACAAAACTCTCAAACACTTTTATAAAATTCGCTACAAATCCTGCAAGAACACAAGACAACACATCAATACAAATGATAGTGATTTGGCAAATGCAAAGAAAAATCAGAACCAAAAATTTAAACAAATATGGATGACAGATCAGATTTATAAACTCATTAAAGAAAAAGATCAGCTGTATAAAAAACACAAAAACAATAAAACGAACATTGCATACGCCCTTGAATACAAAAAGGTCAGGAATTTAACAATGAATTTAATAAAAAAAACCAAAGAAAAATATTACTCTGACCAGCTTGAAAAAAACTACAACAATAATAAAGAATACTGGAAAATAATAAACGATACAATAAATACAAGGAAAAAAGAAAACACAGGCAATAATTTATCTTATATCATAAATAAGCAAGGCACAGACAAAACACTAGAAGATTTTGGAGTACATTTTGGCAATATTGGCAACATAAAAGAATGCAAATGTAACATCAATTTCCTAAATTATAACCTCAACACACCTTCAGGCTCTATAGTACTAAATGAAATGTCTCCAAATGATGTGAATAGAATTTTAATCAATATGAAATCAAGTAAATCAGTTGGACTGGACAAAATACCTATAGAGGAAATCAAAGAACACATCGAGTCGTATACAGAAATCATCTGCGAAATCTCAAAACAAATCATAAAAACATGTAAGTTCCCAGAAAAATGGAAATGGGCAAAAATCATCCCCATTTACAAAAGTGGGAAAAAAACTTCGATAATCAACTACCGTCCTATATCAATCTTACCTAACATCTCCAAAATCTTCGAATCACATATAACAAACACCATATACAATTTCATAGAAAAAAATAAAACTATAAACACTAACCAGTACGCCTATCAAAAAAATTCCAGTACAACAAACTTATTAGACGACTTTAACGAGTACATAAACGCTAATTTAAACAAAAGCAAAATATTGTCCATTGTGTTTATAGACTTTAAAAAAGCCTTTGACTGCTTAAATCATGCCATATTGATAAAAGAATTAGAAAAACATGGCATTCGAGGTAACGCACAAAAATTGATAAGTAACTATTTAAAGAATAGAAAATTCAAGATATCCATTAAGAACAATCTAAGTAAGTTCTACAAATTAAAAACAGGAATCCCTCAAGGATCTAATCTTGGTCCGTTATTATTCTTAATTTATACGAATACAATATTCACGACACTCAAATACTCCAAAGCGTTTGCCTACGCAGACGACCTCATAATAATAAATGCTTCCGATGAAATGGAGACTATTCTTCAAAGAACTCAATACGACTTAGATCAAATTGTCAAGTGGACCCATGACTACAAAATGGAAATAAACCAAGCAAAAACAAACTTCATGGTAATCAAAACTAAAAACAAAAGCGTAAGCACCATACCAAGCTTAAAAATACACACATTTGAGTGTCTACACAAAGACAATGAACAAACCGTTAATTGCAGATGTGAAGTATTGGAAAACATAAACAATTGTAAATATCTTGGTATTCACATTGACAATAAATTTACGTGGCATATTCACATAATCTCAATACTCAAAAAACTCAACACTTACACTTACATTTTCAACAAAATTAAAAATTCTTTTTCTTTAAAAGCAAAAATCTTAATTTATAAAGCTTTTGTTGACTCAACATTAAACTATGGCATAATTAACTGGATACATGCTAACAAGAACGAAATAGACTTAATAGACAAATCAATAGATAACATACTAAATCTAATCTTCCCTAATTTCAAGCAAATGTCACGCTCTGAAAAACTTGATATCCTAAAAAAGTACAAAATATTATATCCACAACAAAAAATAATATACACAATTACACTAAAGAATTATTTTACTCTTCTGAATAACACCGAATGCACAACGCACTATCCTACCAGAAACAACTTCTATAATAAACCAAAATTTGAACAACCCCGAAATAACTACGGATTAAGATTAAAAAGTAAAACAATTGTAAACATATTTAATCAATTTGACAAAAATCTAACCAACCTAACAAATTTTAAAGAGTTAAAAAGAAAACTCTTTAATTACATCACAGAAAACAAAATAAAATGGCTTAAATAAGTACATATCTTTAAAATCCAAACTCCAGAAAATATCTCTCTTTTATCTCTCTAGAACTTCCTTAAAAGCACCTACCTAACCAACTACAGCATTGGTTATAAAAAAAAAAAAACAAAAAAAAAAAACAAACAAACAGGAAGTTGTAGCGAGTAGAAACATTTAAATACTTATCCTCGTATTCTTGAACTTTTATAATATTAATGTATATCCGTACCATATGTAACTATTTTCAATTTACATTTAAATACATATCCTCTTATTCTTGAACTTTTATAATATTAAGGTATATCTGTACTATATGTAAATATTTAAATTACATTTAAATATATATCCTCTTTTCTTGAACTTTTATAATTTTAATGTAACATATATAAGTCTGAACATACACATATGTGTATTTACGCTCCTGTGTGTGTAAATTATACATATACACAGAGACATATACACATGTCTGCATCTTCATACTAGAGTGAATGTTCCTAAATGCTTTACATTTTATTGATTGTACTGTGTAGATATGTAGATTACATGTATTTTGCATCATATTATCAACCATAAATTAATCAGATTGTAACTATAAAACTCCAGAACCTACTGACAGGGAAATTTCCCTAGTAGGACTGTAAAAACTCAAATTATATAAATAAATAAAAAAAAAAAAAAAAAAAAAAAA
>JAFIDM010002131.1:57666731-57683070 GCA_023159025.1 Thereuonema tuberculata
TCCAATTGAAACCTGTCGTAAAGACAGTTTACACCAGAGAGAGAGAAATTATCATAAGCAACTACTTTTTTTTGACGAGATTTCACGAGAAAAAATTTTCAGAAAACGAGAAATCTCAAATCCCGATAAACGAAAAATTCTCGGGAAATCACAATCACTACCTTTTAGCGAACCACTGACATTTAGGGACGATTTATTTTGGAGCTAAACCACATAATATTTTTTCTTTTTCTTTTTTTTAAAAAAAGCAGCTTTTTGAAACTGGAATTTTGAAAGGTATCAATTTTGATCCCTAGTAAGTAGCCGGAATGGTACGATATGGTTTTAAGAGGAATTCATATTGAAGCTTCTTCTTGTCTATCTGCTTGGAGACATTAGGAAAAGTAACCTCTACATGAAAATTCTCTATGGTCTTCTTCTAAAGAATCCGGAAGTGAATTTTAATTCCGGAAGTTGATCGAAGATATCTGATGGGCTCTGCTGCCAATAATGTGATAGATGGGTTGCTGTGACAGACAGAAAATACAAAATCAATAGCTACCGTCAGCACAAGTCAGTTTTAACCTTATCACTAAGTGAATGATCATATTTGGAAACACTGATTGTTATTTTATCAGAAAAGTATGTTAAAATCTATTAATTTGATAATTTATCAGTTTAAAATAGAAATAAACAGTATACTTGCTTTTAACAGTTCTGTTTTCATGAATGCAATATAAACTGTATTTCGTGTTTTTTAAATAAGTCTAATCACAACAGCTATTACTCACTTTCTGAGGAAAAACAGCTTTGGACTAAAACATCCCCAAACAGTTGGAAGACAAATAAAATCATAATCCAAGATTTTTCCATTATCTTATGTCGAGAAATTCTGATTGGCTTAGATTTTAATCTATTATTTAGGTCTTCATGGAAATCCAATATTACTTTAAGTGATAACCAGTTTCGTACTTCGCTGAACTAAACTTAATAAAGAATCTACTGAAAGCTATTAAATAAGAATAGTGTTTTTAATTCGAATTTAAGAGATGACTGATAAAATTACACTGAAGTTTTATTTCGCCATCTATAGTCGCCCTGCAGGATCTCTTCAAATTTGGCACTGTTGGCACGCACGGCAAAATTTACAAAGTTTAAAGCCAATTATTAAAAAATAGTCTACCTGAATCTGCTTGTGAATAGTATCATCTGAAAGAAAAAACGTTGCTCTAGAAGACTGATGTATTTTTTTTTGCAATGCGACCATTAAGTAGCCAGTAGGCAAGTCAAAATATATTAAAATTTGTGTGTACCATCCTGATTATGGTATGTTTACTGCAGGATCCCAAGCCTGGTTGTGGCTATCTTTGCTTCAGGAAAATTTTGCTCTTTCCAATTGCTATGAATAGCAATAGTCACTTAAAATTATTGATATAATTATAAATTCATTTGCACTTCATTTAGGGTCAATTCAAACCAAAATGTCCAGCACTAGTTGCTCGACCATTTTTTAAAAAATTGATTTTTTTACTGTTGTTACCCCTATACATGAGTACTTCAAAACAGGCAGTATTTTTTTTTTATTTGATTTCGTTTAAAAATGGCGTCCAATTTTGTTTTAGAGTTTCCGGCATTTTGGCCTTTGCAGACAGTTGCTGTAATTTCGATAACTCAGCTAAGAAAAATGATAGAAAGCTGTGGTAAAAACCATTTTTTTTCAGCACATTCTAAACTACATTTTATGTCCTATACTTTTTTTACCAAATCTCTAACACAAATGGCTGAAATTTAGAATTGAAACTTGTGTTAGATTTTCAACAAAAATCAAGTTCCGGGTTTTTTTTTGAGCAGGAAGGAAAGAAATAGCAAAGTTGTAATTTTGGATTAGATTATTTTGGACATACATTTATCAAATTACTCTACAACTTTACAAATCTTTCATCTAATTTGATTCCGTATTTCTGTTTATATTTTTGTCCTTAGAAACTTAAAATTAATTTATTTAGTTTAGATTTTATTACAATATCAATCGCTACTAAATATATAGACATTTACTGAAAATTCATGTTTATGGTGTGACCGTCTTATCCAAATGTTTTTTTCAAGGAAAAAGAAAATACGTTATTTTACTTTATTTTAAATTCCTATTTTGCAATTTATCACATTATACTATTTTTTAGAAATAGAATATTAATCTTGCATTATTTAAAAAAAACTTTCGCTATTTAATGATAAAAAAATTCCAAGTAAACTATTTAGGTAATAATTAGTTATATTTTTATAATTAATCACATTCTGGAAAATATGAAACATTTTTTTAATACTGTAGTGGTTTATTTGGTTTTTTTTTTTTCTTTTCTTTTTTTAGAAAGGATAATTTTCATTAACTCAACAAATCCATGTTTTGCAAGGATTGAGGGGATTCTTCTCAAAAGTTAGAGGGAGAGTTATAGAGAGGGTGGAGTGAGTTTCTCCCTTGAACCATAATCCCCTTAGGGAGATAATAAATTACGCTTGATTGACAGCTACAAGTCGAAAGCCGTCTAGAAATGAAAAAAGGAACTAAAATTTCGCTAATACTTAAATATCTCAATAAATAATGAATATTAAAAAAAAAGAAAAATGTTAAAAGATCCAGCAATAGATTTAGCTTCATTTTATCTAAACAGAATCCCAAAAAATTATTCGACTGTTTCAAAAAAAAAATCATTTGTCAAACTGCATTGTCAAAAAAATACATTTTTTTTTTTTAAATTAAACAAAGGCATTAATGACAAAAGTGTTTAGATTAAATTTTCCTAATTACGTTTCTGTATCATTTGAATATTGGATCCAGACTTTTAGAGTTTAAACAACATCACAACAGTTACAATATATATGATATATTGGGGGTGTTTGAAGGCAAATAAAATGAATTTCAATAATAATGAATAAATAATAACATGAAAATATAATTCTTATATGTTTAACGATTTTACATAAAAAGTTTCAGATTTTTATGAGCAGTAGTTTAAGAGATATGAAAAGATAAGTTGCGGTGAAAACCATCGATTTTCAGTCCAGATCCACCATAAGCCGTAAATAAGCATCCAAGAAAATTTTGTTCACTGGTTGAAAAGATATTGGAGAGAAGGGCAAAATACACAGACAAACACACTTTCACATACTGTGCGCTTCACTTTCCTGTAGGCTAAAAATGAACTAAATATAAATTGTGTAACTAATTAATAATAATTTTCTGGAAACAACCTTCTTTAAAAAAAAAAAAATATTTCCATTTCGTATTAATTCTTGTTTAGAGATTCATATTCTACAATTTAATTACTTTTTTAATTCTTTTTACATTTCCGTATACATCTCGTACTAAATGAGAATTTCATTTTTTTAACTTTTCACATTAAATTTAAAAAAAAAAATCACGCGTATTTCTCGATATTCATGATATACGTGATGTATTGCATTTTTTTTTTCTGCAGCAATATTACAGTTTTCATCCCACTATACTTTTTAAATTCGCTTATTCGGACAATATCTGTTAACTATAAATTTACAAATTAGAGCAATTAAAAAAAAGATTTTTACAAGCTCAAGTGTTTAACGAATCTGTGTATGCATCTTCTAATTTATTAGTTTAATTAAATGCCATTAGAAGTGTGGGTGTACTAGACAAAAGTAAAGTTTAATTAGCGTGAAATTTACAACAGTCATTCTATATGTTGGCAGGTCTGTTTGTAACAGCCATTTAGTGCTTAGCGCAATTTTTTCATTTTCATTTTTTTTCCCTGTTATCATTTTGCAATTCAAATTAGAATAGGAGGACACTGGGCACTGCCTAGGGCTTCATTTTGCTTTTTTTTTTATTTCCTATCTTCCCAGCACAGCTGTGATGTAAATTGTTGATTCACTCTATTGTATTTATGTATAAGATACAATGACCCATTGCAGGAAATTAATGAAGAGACAGTAAATACAACACTTTCTGCTACTCGTGCTTTATTTTTTATAAGATTTTTAATTTAGGATAATGGTTTCAATTTGTCCAATCCTCCCTCGGACATTTCCCATAAGAATCTGAAATTAGTTCGAGTTCTTCTCGAAAATGCAATGAATTTTTCCTATTTATTTTTCTTGAAAGTATTCTATAAAGAGATTAATTTTAACAATGTAATCGTACACAATCTCGCGAGACAATGATAATGATTTTTTTTTCACTTTAATTGTTATCAAACGAAACAAGAAATTCTACTTTAAGACTTGACCTCAAAATCTCAAAATGGAATAAAATATATCCCTGGCTTAGAACATTGCTATTAATGTTTGCCTTTCCAAAGAAATTCCCATTCTTTGGCTTCTCACAGAAATTCCTTCTTCAATGTAGAAATGGGTAATTCCAAAAAAAATATTGAAGCATTACATTCTCCTCATGTAACATGAAATCATGGTTATTAGAAACAAAGCTGGCCTTTATTTATTTTGCAATTCGTTTTAGAAGTTTCCCAATTCTCTAAGTAAGCACCATCACTCTACCGAAGTCGATCCATTTGTGACTTTGTCTTAGTTCCTTCTACTTAAAAGAATCAGAAAACAAATGAACGTTGCAAAAAATTGGAAATATTTGTATTTTTTAGTCCCTGTCTGTCAGGGAATTTCCGCAAGTGTTAATTCGTTGTTTCTCTCATCTGCGGAATTAAGTCAGTAAACGAATCTTCAAGTTCATTTCTTACCTATCCTAAAATGCAAATGGCTAGTTTAAATTAAATGTATAACTATCAAAAACGGCATAGTGAATATTATTTAGCTATGTTATAAAATGTTTATTAACCGCATATAATCGTGGGAACAAAAAATAGTCCTAAATAATTTAGGAAAAATTTCGAAGAATATTTTTTGATATTTTAAAAGCTAAACATATTTATTTTAATCCGCTAACCTAGTCACACAAAGTTAATGTAGAATTGGTGTTATATTCAGTTACTGTTTAGTTTATGTTTCTAAAGATTTTTAGGATACCTAACTAATCAGACGAAAAGAGTAAGAAGCATGTGTCTTAATTTCCTGAGACGGAGAGGGATAAGGTGACGTATCGTATCTTTTTCACGAAAGACAATTTTTACGATTTTTACATGAAAACTCCAAACTTAATTTTTCAAATTAAATAGGATTTCCGCCATTCTTCATCTTTTCGTCCTGTATATTTCTTCAAACACTTGATAACTACTCCATTCAAATACGTTTTCTTCTTTCAAATATGTAATTATCATCGCTGTCCCTATCCTTAGACCAGATTCTCTCTATTTCATTGATGCCTAATCTAACGAGAACGTCAGGTATTAAACACTGATGGGTACACTATTAATTTCAAGTGTCTCTACTATATCTAGATGCCTTAATTAGTTTCATTGCCAAATAGAAATAAAAGGAATTTTAATAATGTGGTTCCCCAGAGTTTTGCCTCATCTCAGTCCCTTTTTAAAATGGTTTGCTTGGCCATGCTAATCACATGATCAAACTAACAATTCTTGGATACCAGATAATTTTAAATGAGGTAAATTTAGTATGAGTTAAGTCTTTAACATTCATTATATATTTTAGAAAAAAAATCAACAAAATTGGCATAAACAAGAAATTATCTAATTTGAAAATTATATCATTTTCAAAATTTTCGAATTAAAAAAATGCTAATAAAACGGTTAATTAACGATACAGATAAAAATTAAAAAATAATAATTTAGAAATTAGTTATCAATCATTTATAGATACTGCTAGGGTTAATTTTAAGATAAATTTAAGAAAAAAAAATAAAAAGGTATATACTTTTATTTATCTCCTCGAAACTATACTTCATTTCATATTTATTTATTTTTTTTATTTATGCTAATCTTTTATATGCGTCTAATCTTTATATCTGTAAGTTAACCTACAAATATAGTCAACAAAACGATCTATAGCACCTGTTGATAGGAGGCTTAAGTTCATCACAAGACTCAATTGTAACAAACTGAGATTCGAATAAATAAATAAAAAAAAGGCAACATGCCTTGTAAGTAAACAAACTTAAGAGTGAAATATGCCAAGTTACATTTTTCAATCGTGTTAATGTAATTTTGGAATCTAAAATACCGTATATTAAAACTTTCTCAACTATTTTAAGTATTTGAAAGACATTTTCAAATGATGACATTTACAATTATCGTTTTAAAAAAATATGATTATTCAAAGTAATTATAGTGATTTTGAGATACTAAACAAGAAGTTCCGGAAAGAACTTAAATGCTACTTTCCTTAAGTTCAGAAAATAATTTAAATGAAAAGCTTACTTTTGTTTCCAATTAGAATATCTGCAGAATACAATCATTTCAAAATTTTGATTTCCTGACAAAAAAAAAAAATCATTAAATCTTTATTCTTTATTTAACTTATCTAAAGCCAATTCATTTTAAACTTACCTCGATCAAATTACTGGATTTTAGCTAAAAGGATTAATTCACGTTGTTTAAGAGAATGAAGAACCCGATTGTTTAGTTCTAATATTTTCCTATGCGAATTTTCATAGTCTTCTAGCGCTAGAACAAGGATTCACTTCCGATTTCAATTAAAAACGTTAGATCGTCTTTAATCCTTAAATATGCATACCAAGTTTCAATAAGATTCATCCAGCGGTTCAAGAGTTAAAGCGAGACACACATACAGACTGTCATGAAAGTAAGTTATGAAACAAAATAAAATTAAATTGAAATATAATTCTAATGTAATACTTGTGCTATCAGTAGATATTCTAATAAGAGTTTAATGTACGAAAAAATATTGGAAAAATGTCAATTTTGTCCTATCTTGAGATGTTTCAACAATTTAGAGTAGGCTCTTATGTCAACAAGATTCGACAAATGAAAGTAGAAAACTTGAAAAATACAAATTTAAATTGCGTCCCACAGTCTTGGAATTGTAGGTAGGGCTACGAATACTACTCTTTTTAAGTGACAAAACAGCATACCATTACTTTTCACTTACCGAAGTTAAATATACTCTTTTTTGAAATGACAAACTAAAAAAAAATCAGATTATCTGACCTAACCGAATTTATTATTTTATGTTTATTATTTATAAAAAAAAAACAATCATGTTTGTATACTGTCGGTAACGACAACGAGTTCTGTTGGTGCCATGCCGAAACCAGACATATAACCTCTACGTATCAAATTTGAGGTGTCCTCCAATTCGCAATTCATAATTTGATTGCTTACCATTTTACAATTATCCTACGAGGAACAAAAAAATTTAAAAGTCAAAATATTTATTCAATTGAAATTTTATAGTTATTTTATTGGTTTAATCTTCTTCTACCTATCTTATCTTAGGAATCATAGCCTGTTATTATCTACTCTATTTCTTGAATGTCTTCCAACTGATCTCTTCTCTTTAGGTTTGTAATTTATTATTTGTTTGGTGTCTATTGTTGTTCATTCTTTCAATATGTGGTCTCCACTTAATTCTCTAGTTTTGTATATATATATATTCTATTATGAGTTGTTCCTTTATTCTGCAAGTATTTCATATTTCTTTGTGATCTAGTAAGGAATGTCCTGTGGTTTACCTCATCCATCTCATTTCGGTCGCAGTAATTCTTCGTTCATCTTGTTTCTTGATTGTCCAAGCTTCATTAACATATGTCACCACTGATCATAGTAAAGTTTTATACATTCTAAAACTTGGGAAAGTTTGAAAATTTGGTTTATTGCGCTTCAGGCTCTATTAAAATTCTTCGGTGTAGGAAGGATGATGTAAGTTCTGTTAAAGCTCTAAGTATTGATCTCTTTCATGTTGTTTATTGAAAAAGCACTTGCAATGTACGTATTTCCTTACTTTAATTTTTGATATAATGGGATTTTTTGCGATGATACAAAATAATTAAAGGTTCTGGTAATTCAATTAAAATTTTACGTCAATAAAAGTATGTTCCAGAATTTTTTTTATTATTATTGAATACTTATTACATTTTACGCACATAAAAAAATGCTATCCCTTCCTCCAGCCCCTGATCATCTTCTTTTAAAGTGTATATTCTTGTATATTCCTTTCGTATGATCCAGAGATGGTAATATGAAATTACTCATTGTAGAATTCAAGGAAGTCACACAAAAAAAAAATGAATAATTACTACTGATCATCTTGATTTGATTCCTGATAATGGACCATGTAAATTAGAATAGATAAAGATCAGAGATCAAAGTTAGATGATTGACAGAGTTTAATAAAAAGAAGTCATACTCCTTTTATCAAATTCAACAAAAGGAATTTGTAGAAGATCTAAGCTATGAAAAGACTAAACAGAGATGTTTTGGAACTATCTCGATTTTTTATTCTCAATCAGTCAACATATAATGTTATTATTGTTAGTATGTTTTACAAAGTTTCGTTAAACTATAAACTGTTAAGGGCTAAACGCACTTCTCAGTCTTCTTTTATGTTTCCGTAACGTAATTGCTTTAGTGACGTAGTTACGTATTCAGGGTCACCCGAATTGAGCCTAGTAAGACGTAACGGAGATCTTCAAATCGATGAACATAGCCGTTATATTTATATAACGTATGTTCGTCGAATTGAAGATCTCCGTGACGTCTTACGAGACTCAATTTATATGTATGTATATTTATAGTTAAATAGTTAATTTTAATAATCTTTTCATTTTGGTAAGATTCGTTAAAATATATTTTATTAATTTTTTTTAACAACGTAGATGAGCAGGGGAGACAACAATAACTGAACGTGTAGTGATAGCATATGTGTGATTGTTGTTAGTTTAATTGTTGGAGTGTTGCTGTTGTCTATGGTGAATTTAGGAAAGATAAATGGCAAGAATAATAAATTATCGATTAAAAACGAAGATGTTCAGAAAAGAAATTTAACAAGAACTGTTAAGTCAACATGGACGATAACTGGAAGATAATTAAAGGTAAAGAAACATTTATGAATATAAAAGAACTGAAATACAACCACGCATTTGAGAAATGGTTGCTAAGCAACGTAATAAAAAAGTGTGTATATTGAAAAGTAGACTGTATTTATTTGTGTGATCAGGAGAATAGATGAATAGAAGATACTGCATATTCAATGTAGAAATATTTTAATATATTAAACAACCCATATGATATTTATTGAGAATATTATTTATAAGAACTTCAATCCTTCTGAGGACTTGTTTAAAGGGTATGTTTATTTTGGCACTTCTTTTAAATAGTATCAATATATGTATGAGGCACAATATTTTATGTAATTTATTTATATGTATATAATGTATTATATAATATAGTAATTTACATTTCAAAGAATAGGCAGTCTTATTAAAACAATTGAAATTGCAGCCAAAAAAACAATTTTGAAATGTATTCATATATACTTACAGATAAAATACTCTGACTACAATATAATCTTCACACTGTTTCGTCTTTCTATGCGAAAGACTTCTTCAGGTGTCAACGAGAGGACAGAAAATTCGTTAGGATTACAATACGATCAATGTTTAAAAACAAACAAACTTATTCTAAGTTAAATATTGGTTCGTTTTGTAATCCTAACGAAAAATTGGAGGAAGAGGATGAATTTCCTGATCTCGCATTGACATCTGAAGAAGTCTTTCGCATACAAAGACAAAATATTATGAAATATTATATTATATTATATTGTAGTCGGAGTATTTTATCTGTAAAGTTTATATGAATATACGACATTATGAAGAAATTTGATGATGAAGAAGAATAATTTTGAAATATATCTACTTCATCATTTGTTAAAATAATAATAATGATTTATTTTTCATTCAATAGCGAGTTATCTTAAATTTAAAGACTTCAATTTGTATTTCACAGTTTGCTTTATGAATTTAAAACGGAAATAATATTACGTAAATTATTTTTAAAGGAGATCTTATTGTTTAAAGCTAAATTTTAACATTTGTATTATATACTGAACAATTTCAATGACTTTAAAATATCAATACTTTAAATCAGAATTAAATAATAATTTTGAGGGAAATAAATTAAAATTAAATACAGTACTATCAAATTAGTCAATTAATTTTTGATTTGACATTATTTAATTTTACTATGGATTTTAGAAATAAACATTGTAAGATATTACATTTAAATATGATTGTATTATTGGAGATCCATGTACAGTAGTTAATTAATGCTAAATTTTGCAAAGCAGCGTAAGAAGCGCATGTAATCTTCTATGGAACTGCCAACTACTATCTTGTCTGATAGTAAGAGACATCCTACATTAATTTATTAAGTGATTAGGAAGTTTCTTCATTCAGAGTTTCTTATCCTTAAGTGTTCATGAATCATTCGTAAGAATTCTTTGTTTTAGTCTTCTGATCAAGATCAGAAGACTTATATTCCCGTTTTGTCTGGGGACAAGTATCTTTAAAATCTCATTAGCAACAATGATAACAATCGCAACAATTGGGTATTTCGCAACAATCACATTTATAATAATAAGGAAATTAAGGCAATATCAATTATATTTTCATAAGACGTATCAGAAGACGTTGCGAAGCATTGTGATTGGCTTACTAATCGCTATCCCTACCTTGTTTAAGATGTTTTTATTATTACACTCGCATTTTAGTGCACAACATTTTTTGTAATGAAGATCCGTTTTCATTATGCTACACTGGGACTAAAAGATAAGGTACTAGGAGCCAAAGGAAAGGTACTATCTCGCATTCAATTCCAATATCACGATATTTGAAAATAATTAAAATAAAAAGATCCTCTTTCCTGTAATATAGGTAGTCCCTGACATGAACGGGTTCTGTTCAGTCGAAAAAAAAACTTTATATATAAAACTCAAGTGATATACAAAATACAAAATAAATTTATCTTGAGAAAGTATGTAAAATAAATATTATATATAAAGATTACACAATAAATATTATATATTTGTAAGATAAATTAACTAAATATTTTCAAACGAACATACGGAGCCTGTTTTATAGTAAACACCACTACGACTGTTGGCATGGGAACAGAGTGGGAATCTTCACCAGGAATTGGCCTCTACGAACGCCATCCTGTTCTATTTCTAGTTAGATGTTGCCTGAAAAGTTTTGAAAAAGTGGAGAGAGAACGAAAGTTGATACCACGACAACGGTCTATAAACACGTGTGGGACCAACTGATAAAAGAGCTACGAACCAAGCACCGTCAAAATACTTGATATTCAATTCTAATACCACGATATTTGAAAAAAAAAAAAAATATAATGATATATTACCGTATTACCGTATTTAATCATATTATGTTTATATACGATTCATACGTGATCCAGATATGCCCAAATTTCTTTACACAAACAGTACTCGAAGGACACTGGAAATATTCGCTTTTTTGAAAATGTTTCTCGTTTTATTTTGATATTTAGAAAATTTTGGTTGTAAATACAAACGTTAGTCAGTCGATAGTCAAAAGTAGGGGACTACCTGTGTATTCGTTTCTTTTCACCCTTAACAGAAGTTGATCTTTGAACAATTTCTTTCCAATTTTGATAGCCTCAAACGACTATTTTTTATTTCTTATCTTCTCTAATTTTTGATCAATTAAGAAATTTTTCATTTTTTTCTTTGCCCCCTCAGCCAACCTTTTCTTGCGATCCCACCTTGCAGGTATCCAAAGATTGGTACGTCCATTATTCTTATTTTAAAAATTGCCTTGGATTTAAGTATGCTGATATATTAATTATCACCCTTTACACTCTTTAAGTACAAACTGTTTCTAAATGAGTAAACAAATGCAATTTATAATTTCAGTAGCGAATAAAAACATACTGTTAGATTTTATAATTCTTATAATAAATAAAGCCTCATCAAATCACTCACTCAATGTGTGTGTCGCTCAAATCAAGGGATGATCTTACTTTTATATTGAACACTTTTGTTCCCTGTGGGTCCTTGTCGATGAATCAGCGCATGATGGTGACAAAAATTCCCAAAGAAAAACATCCGAACCGAAATAAAATTATATTTAATAAACCAAATTCTTCCACAATCTTCTTTCTTTCCATATCAAAAATATTAGATAGAAACACACTCTTCCATACATTGCATATTTAATAATTTGCCCTTTTAGTTATCCTAATAGTTATCCACTAATTTGCATGCGCTTTGATCTCATTAAAAGTAAACGAATATAAGCAATTTAAGTTACTAATACGAATTCAATTATTATTATTTCTTTATTTATTTCTTAATAATTTTACATTTTTATGTAAAATTTCTATTGTTTATTTGAATTGATATTAAAATTTTAAAATGTAATGGTTTGTGCCATTTAGTCTATACGAGATTAAAAATAAAATTAAGAAAAAAAAACAAAGAAAAAGGAAGTACGCTTTGTGTTCTTCAGAAACTTCTTATTTATTTCTTTTTTTATCATTTTGACAATAAGTTCTGATAGAATTTTCCAGATGAATTATTTTAGTTTTAAAATCTAATAGTACCGTTTTTCATTTTACTATTTCCCAGTTTTTTATTGGAACAATGACCTCTATAGTGATGCCCTAAGCTGTTTATTTCCGAAAAATAGTGTTCGAAATTTTGCTGCGAGGGCTGGAACTTGATGGGAAGGGTTGAAATCCCGCGGGAAATAAAAGGTTTGAATAACAAAAAGGCCGTTTGCTCATTCGGAAAGGGCAAATGGTCAGCTTGGGACCTTATCCTGTGGCGAAACGCTGATGGAGCCATATTCACCAACATATTATCATGAGAGAACGAATACATAATGAAAGCGCACGATCGATTGGTTTATTACAAATTAATGGGGGGGGTTACTGTTATGGCTGCCGGAAATGACCATCTATTTGGCGTTACGTAAAGAGTAGTGGATCAGTTAAGAGTAGGTGTAGTTGCTCCCAGTTGCACTACACAGTTCCAATAGGGAGAAAATTTGCTTAAAATACGGAATTAAACCCTACTGTTTAAAACAGGTTCCTTTCTTATCCTTATTACGCTTCTCTTCGATTTTCCCGCTGCTGCTATTTACGTCTGCCTTCCAAATTTCAAGGGGCATGCGCAGATCATATGATTAAAAATCCGCAGCAATTGCTAATTACAATCCGCAATATCGCACATCTGAAATTCACGATTCTGAATGTTTACAGATTATAAAAGGGAAATAAAACTCCGTTAACTTTCAGTATTAGTTTTATCTTTTGCGTAATACAGTCAAATATTCATATATCCAAGCAACATTCTGTTTAAGGATATGGGTAATAAATGGGTTGATTCCTTGTACTTTTTGTGATCTCCGGATCGTTTCTGCAATTTGCACGGTTTTCTTCATTTGCACTGATACTTAGAAAGACTAAACGAGTGTTTCTAAATCGCTAGTCTTTGGCAAGAATAGATGCTGGTCTGCAAATCCCTGCTGGTTGAAAACTAAGAAAAGCTCTACACAATTTGTGAAGCCCAGAACAAGATGTGACAACTATCTCTGTAAAGAATGGAGCCATCTAGTGATGTAGTATCTGCACCAGATGAAATATCTGACAGAAAATAATGTCAAAGAAGGAAACAAAGGCATTTTTCTTATTATTAATATTTGAAGAGACAATAATGAACGATTAATGCAAACGAACAAACAATAATGAAACTTTTTTTCAATATCTAAGGTAACATTCATTAAGAATTAAAGAAAAAAACAAATCTTAAAATTTGTTGGTTTTTTTTTTAATTTTCATTTTGCAATTTTCCAATTTTGAATGTAGTTCGCGCTGAAAAGACGGCGACAGGTTTGAGTTCAGAAACAATAATCTAAACGATGTAGTGTTCGTGTGCTATCCTACTCATCTCAATCTGTCTTCAACTGATCACCCTGATTCTTTGTGATTCTGATATACGTACTTTACTCATGTTGACCAGCATTGGGTGAATTTTATTTTCAAATCGGTGCCTGATACTTTTGAGAAGACAGAGTAGAACTAATATCTATTAAGTCAGTGGTTTCCAAACTGTGGGTCGCTACCTCCAGGGAGAGTCGTGATAAAGAGCTTGGGGGGGGGGGGAGGATTTACAAATAAAGCAAAAAAGTCTTATTAGCATATAATTCTTTTGTATTTAGGAACATAAACATAAAAAAACCTTGACCAAAAAAAAAACAAAAAATTTTTACATTTATGCACGTTAAACCTTTTTTATTATGTTTTTCAATAGTTACAAAGTAAAAGAAATTAATGCGATAAATGTACCTGTTTTTCAGAAACTAGCTTCTTAAATCTTGGTTCTGTATTCGATACAGACACAACGTAAGTCTTTTTCAAGTTCAAGGCTGTTTCTCGCTTTTGTTGATGGCAGTTTTTGATGGCAGTTATAGACGAGAAGCTTATTTTACTTAAATATGAGATTGCAAATGGTATCAAAAATTTAAGAGCTTCTTTTGCAAGCTCTGGGTATTCCTTTCTTTTGATCCAAAACTGTTCTACGCTCTGGGGGAAAAAAAAGTATAGTTTCAATATTCCATCAGTACATATTTCAAAGACTTTTTCCTTCATATTTGTTGGAATTTCAGCTAGTTGAACGCAACTGTCTACAAACGGATTACGTATCCATCTGTGGCTGTCGTAATTGTTTTAAGTTTCTTCCGGAAAATATTCAAAAAGCTACTGTTAACGCCACCATGTTTTCAATGATGTACTTCAATAATGTCCGCGATGCGCTGTCTAAAACAAACTTTAATGTGTTTTATTTACCCTATTAAAATGTCATTTTAAGGAAATGTGGCGGGGGTCGCAGAATACTTAGTTATTAGAAAAGGTCGCGACTTGAAAAAGTTAGAAACACTGTATTAAGTAATCGTAATAAGAAGAAAAACAGTTTTAAAAGCCAAGAACAACATAATATCTCTTTTTCTTTTAATTATCAATAAAGTTATAGCAAAAATTTGAAAATACAAAATATTATTGCCTAAAAAATACCAATCCAATGTGATTGTTTAAAGTAGATATGTTTTACATTGAGAAAGGCTTGTAACTTCGGCAAGCCGAAACGTATGTGTATTTTGTATTTTTAATTTTATAACGTTAATTTTTAGAAACTGTGTGTTTAGCCTTTTCCAATAGATATGTTTTAATTGATGATTTGCAAAGCAATCATTTTAAAAATGATGTGGTTAGTTGATTGAACACGTGTAGCCTTACTGTTCCACTTGATCATTATTATTCTCTTGTTTGTCTGTTTGTACACGCTTTATGTTGAAACTGCTGGACGGATTTTCAATAAAATGTGGCACATATCTTACTTACTATCCAAGTTAGAACATACGGGATCTATTTTGGTCTCCATCCCTCCATCTGTCAAAAATGACCCCGAAGTAGCCCGCTAAAATAGTTGGAAGTTTGTATGAGCTTCACTATAGCCCAACTTCAATATGAAAATGATTGTTTATTTTAACTTGCCCACCTGCCGAGTCTTCTTAATGGATCACCGCAGTCTATGTGCAACCCAACTACGCGATGAATAGCTGATTGACAGCTTATATCTAGTTTTTAACTAGGGAATTCTAATACAATAGTCATGTGTGACGAAGGAAATTTTAAATTTGAGAAAGATTTTCCTAAAGGCAAATCCAATTGTAGCTTTAACAAATTCCTGAAAAAACTCAAAAGCCTACCATCCTTTTTTTCTTTTTCTTTACTTTTTTAAAAATCGTGAAGAAATATTTCCACATTTGTAAATTATAATATCCGTCGAATACGACTTTATTTCAAATTGTACATTTGAAAATCAGCAAATACTTAAATCACTTACCTCCAGTTAATTTTCTTGAATCAAAGCAAATTTAAATGGACTAGTGGACCCGTGCGAATAATTCGCAACAAAAAACCACCTTTGAGAAATAATAAACAAATCCAACAGCTTGTGTGCATGTTAGTTAAACACATTGTCAATAGATGGCGTCTTCTCAAGTTTTATAAAAAAGTTGACCCGTGCGAATAATTCTTATGGTATCTTGATCAGTCACCGAATGGTAATGTGGAAATAAATAAATGAACAGATTGTCAATAGATTGCCTTCTACATTTTTACAAAAAATATGTTTAAAATAAATTTTTTTAACGAAAACATTAATTTTAAACAATCTGTTTATTTTTCATCATTAGCGGTGAAAATAAATCTTGAAAATATCTCAATCATTGATTTCGATGAAGTATTAAGGGAAATAAAAAAAACACCTTTGAGAAATAATATATGAGAAGTTGACTAATTTTTATGTTTCTATTGTTATAAATCGTTTATTTTTATTAAAATATAAATCTTTGTTTGTTTTTTTATCTGTTGTTATTAAATAAACGATGAAATATCATTTAAAG
>JAFIDM010002131.1:57683080-57700354 GCA_023159025.1 Thereuonema tuberculata
GAAAACATTAATTTTAAACAATTTGTTTATTTTTCGTCATTAGCGGGAAACGTAATCTTCAAAATGATGCCTCAATCATTGATTTTGATGAAGTAGTAAAGGAAATATAGCGGTCCGACAAAAAAAACCCTTTGAGAAATAATATATAATGATGATGATTGTAAAGTAGATTGTGATTCACTACCTTCAAATAAAAATTCATTGTTAGTTGTTTCGTTTGTAAAGTTTTTCTATGTAGATGTTTGTTACTTCACGCGCAGAGATCTCTACAAAAACTTTCATGAAGTATTTTCGAATAACCACAAATGGATAGATTTTCTTGTCCGTACACGTTAAATTTCAGAAAGATTCTTTTCCTAACCGATCTGAATACCACTCCATAAGCATCATCGCATGTTATAGTGAGAAACTAAAATGAGAAACCAAAAAGTATCCAGTGCTTCACGCGATATACAAGTCTATTCTTTAAACTTTGTAACCCTTTATACCTTTATTAACATCATTGCAACATATATTAACCAGAAAGTCCGTGCAGAACTTTTGCCGCGTTTCGGCAATCCAGAAAAGGCCTATTTAACACGATTAGAAATATCCTTTAAGTATTTAAAAGAATTTGATGAATAATATTGATATAATATTAATTATTAGACAAAAACAATATTATATTAATTACCATGTCTTTAAGCAGCTATCCATGCGTAGAAGGAGCATACAATGCTGGAGTGTTAATTTTTAGAACTGGATGGTAATGAGGATATTCACGGTTAAATTTTAAATTGGATTATAAATAATCATCTCTTTGGTGTGCCTTTGGTGTGCCGCAAAAAAATGTCTGAGTGTTCATCTGTAATCAGCATTTAGCTTTACACTACTCAAATGCTTCTGCCTAGAATAAAATCTAAACGTCAAATAAGCCGAGGAAATAGAAATAAGAACTACAGTCTATTTCTGAACAGTTAAGATTAATAAAATATTAAATTACATTCAAATCGCCTTAACAAGTCATGTATTTTTAAATGTTTAAAAATAAGATAAAAGCCGTTAATAAGACTGTTATCTTCATTGATAATTCATACATATTTTTCAAAGGAATCTATTTTAACAATAAAGGAATGAAATAGTTTGTGTGCCGTGGATTTCTAATAAATATAAAAGTGTGTCGTCAAGCCAAAAAACGTTAAGAAGCATTGCTATAGAGATTTCAGGGTCATGTTCGAGGAATTGGGGCAACAGAAGCCTAAAAAAAGTGACTTCGTTTTAACTTGCATTACAAAACATTGCCTTTCTGTTTTCACTTATCGATACAGGTATTACACTGCAATCGTCATACAGGTGCATAACTGATGTAAATAAAGCATTTCTAACTTAAAATAAACACTGCAATTTCGTCGTACCTTAGTCTTAAGCGGGGTGAACACGATGCAGCTTTTGCTGTACAACTCGGTGAAAAAGTTGGACGCAGGAAAGTTGCAAACGACAGGTATGGGAGAAAACGATGCAGCTTGGTGGGTTCCGCCGTGCGAAAACACACGAAGCACAGGACGAATTGCAATGACGTAAGTTGACAATACGCCACGGAAATTTCGGTGCTGGCCAGTGTTATGATTAAATTCAATTTATAACAATAAATATATATACGATAATAAAAGCAAAGAGTTAACTATCCTTTTACTGTCCAACGGAGTTATAACATCTGTGTAAGAATTATTTATGACTTAAGCTCGCTCTCAACTAGAAATCAAATAACTTATCCGCTAAGAAATAATTACAATCAACAACATAAATATCAATTTCTTTCTTTACTACAATATAAATAATTCTGGATGCAGTTATCAATGATGCTTCTACAAGATCGTTCCAATAACAGATATGATGTATCAATATTCTTTAAAATAAGAACACAGTTTCTTCTATTTGTATGTCAATAAAAGTTCACAGTCAATCGTTGATATATATATTCAACCTTTTCTTATTATATTAATATTGATTTAAAGTCACTCTTCTATGTTGCTTTATCACTATCTAAGTTCAACACTTATTCGAAATCGAAAGTTCAGCACTTGTTCGTAATGGCAATAACGTTAAAGTTCTCTTGGGAATTCCTTCGTATATCTGCACTTGAATAAGGCTGTAATTTTTATCACTAATCCTTCCGGAAATTCAATATAAAATATTTATTGAAGAATCCGCTCGATGAGAGATTAATTAAGACGATGTCTTCTAATTGTCCGAACGAAAAACGATAAGTAAATTCTACTTCCGTAATACCTTGAGAATTTGATTATCGAACCTCAGATATCCTTCTCAAATCGAATCCTCACTGTGAAATCCAAACTCCGCTATCTTGAACCATTGGAACTTCTGTAGATTTTATTCCTGCAAATACACACTTAACACATATTTTAGCAAACATACTAAAATAAACGAAATCATTAGTAGATTGGATATTTCAGTTATTTCAAATTCTATTTCTTCACCTACTAATCGTTGAAGGATATATATATTTTGATATCCAACTGGCTCCGGTTGCATTCGATCCTTGCAGCGCCGTGATGCAGCAAGCAATGTCAGAAGAACATTTTCCCAACTTTAGTGGTTGCTTCTCTCGTGCAACAATCCAAGAAACAATGAAGACTGCTCCCATTTATCACGTAGCATATCCTCCACTAACACATAGTTTCTTGCGCTTCGAATTGAATATCCGTGTTATTCCATCCGTGCAATAATAGCTGATCTTCAAAATCATGATGAATTTATTTAACACTTACAAAGAAAATCAAATTGCTGCGATAATATTTTCAGCATCTGATTTCATTTCCTATGAAATCCACAGCCTGCAACACAGGAACTGCAATTATCGCCAACAAAACAGAAATAATGCGATACTATTATTAGCCGATGTGTATTCGCAAGGGAAGGCAATGCGATACACGAAGAACAATGATCAACAGTCGCTATTATTACAGTGGGAATTGCCAACAATGACGTCCTGTAGCTTTGTTCAGAAATTGGCAAACTGGCAGCAATTGTTGGTTTGGTTGTTGCAGTGAAAAATTGCAAATATCGAGGTTTATCAAACGTTCTGTAAAATTCTACCGCATGAAAATAATGCATTTACATATAAACTTTTTTTCTGCGTGAAGGAATTTCGGAAATATCTAGTATTTTTTCTGTATTCGCTGTCCTTCCATCTGAAGCGATGACAATCTGTTTGGGTGCCATGTTTTCCCATGGGCGTAAATGTCATGCGTGACGTCTTCCAACGCTGTGCTATGATTGGGTGCTGTACATACAGCTATTGGAGTTGCATCCTCGGTTCTTGCAGCTTTTGCTGCATACAAATCCGGCTACAACTCTGCTCAAGCAGCTTGCAAAAAGCTCAAACAGTAAAGTTGCACATACAACTTTGCACAAACCTGCTTCGTGTTCGCCCCGCTTTACGATTCATCTCCAACTTCTTTTGTGAAAAAGGGTAATCACAAGAAAAAACAAAAATGGAAGCTTTAAGCATTTTAATATTCATTTAATCACAGAGCCTAACACATACATAAGTATCTAACTCAAATACCAAACTCAAATATCAAACTCAAAATTTTTTCACAGTTACCTCTCATAAAGTTCTCTTTATACTGTAAATCTCAAATTTTTATGAGGTCCCCCATCAAAGATATTGGGGCTTAAACTTTGAAAAAAATGAAAAACGAGCATTTTTCAAGAGCTGTAACTAAATTAGGAAGCCAGTAACAGAGCTGAAATATTTTTTGCTAAACCTTTGGATATATATCATTTCTCAACAAAATTTATAGTTTTGATATTTCATTCCTTCCTGCTAAAAAAAAAACCGGAACTTTGATTTTTGTTCAACACCGAATATCAGTTTCGGTTCTAACTTTCATCCATTTGCATTAGAAATATGGTAAAAAGGTATAGGAGATTAAATATAGCTTAAAATGTGCTGAAAATAATGTTTTTTACCGCGGCTTTTTATCATTTTCTTTAGCTGAGTTATCAAATTTACCGCAAATGTCTGCAAAGGCCAAAAATGCCGGAAACCATAACACAACAATGGACGCCATTTTTAAACGAAGTCAAATAAAAAAAAAAAATAAAGCCTGTTTTGAACTACTCTTGAGGGGGGGGGGGGGGTAACAACAGTAAAAAATCATTTTTTTTTATTTTAAATGGTCGAGCAACCAGTGCTGGACCGTTTGGTATGGATTGACCCCCAAATGATGTTTTCCTAAGAAATCTTAATCTAAACATTAGCTTCAGAAAGAAATCCCTATTAATTCTTGAAATAATTTAATCAGTCCACAAATCTATTACATTTAAATAAAGTGTTACATTGCAAGACCAGCCATCTTAAATTTCCTTTTAACATCTGAGAAAATTGCGTAACATTAAGAAATTTCAACTGATATAAATGAGGATTTAAAAAGAAGATTTACAAAATAAAAGATAAGTCATTAGCCTTCAACAAATCTCGAACAAAGAAGTATCCAAAAATATCACAACAATGAAGAATGGATAAAAATGAATATTAGAAAGCAGAATTGCTCAAAGGGATGAATACTCCAAAAAACAATAGAATGTCTGAAATAATTAAATAAATAACCTAAGCTTAACAGAAATTTTTATAACATAAAATAATAAACAAGAAATTTCTGAACGAACGTGCAGCTTACTTTCTTCGATTTAGCATAACAGTTTTTTATTAATGCTATTTTCTTTCTAAATGTTAATGTTAAAATTAACATCATATTGCTTTTTTAAAAAATCTAACTAATCTTAAGAATGTAAAACTTTCTTAATAAAAATTCTGTACCGCAACTCAGATTTATAGAGATGATTTTACCTGGTTAGCAATGATGTTGTCGTATGCTTTCTTTCTATTAGATCATCACTAATTAAAATTCATTGTTAGAGTGATCTAACTGTAAGACAGTAAACATTATGTAATTGTCAGTCGTCCAACAAAGGTCTACATATATCTGAGACAGACTCAATGTATTTTGCAATATAATTTGACAGACCAAAAATAAGCGTATGTTTTAGCTTTGCATATTCTACCTTTATCGTCTTTTGTCTTTGGGATGAGCCTTACTGCCAAACTAATTCTCGACGATTAATCCCTGAGCAATCTGCATATACGTTAGCGCTAAGTTGTTCTTAATAGCACCACGTTTCAATAGCGTCATTCTTTAGGCAAATAAATATTCAAAATCGTGTGGGAGTTCTCCATTCATAATACCAGAAAGACAATTTTCCCTTACGCGCTGATTGGATCCACCTCATTGGCTGCATTCAATAGTTACAATGATGGTCGCCAGGTGCCGCACGAGAATGGCTATCCCGCGGTTGCCGTAACGCGATTAAAAGTCGCACCTGAGTATCGCATTCAAACTGCCCTCGGTCTCAGGGTTCACAGGTGAACGGCTACTTTGGTTCCGAAAGGGGAAAACTGTATCGATTAGTTTTGCTGACACCCTTTCGTGAGAGCGCGCTCTTAACTTTGGTCGCACTGATTTAATAACAATATATTACGTTTTATTATGTTTTCGACTTTCACCTATAGGATTTTACAGTTTCAACGGCCTGGTGCAATAGGTCTCAAAACGCCAGATGGGAGCCGGAGAGAGGCTTAAATAATTCCACAAACTATTTTATTATAGGGAATTAGTTACTGTTTAAAAAGTAAAAAGATTGAAAATTAATAAATCTTCTCTATTTCATAGATCAATATCTCCCAATCCCTAAATAATATCTAAGTAACCTTATCTATTATCTAAGTAACTCTTTTTTTTATAATAGTGTAATAATTGCTGTAACAGAAACTAAGGTAATATTGTAATATTGTGAATGATTTTTATAATGATATATTTATAAAATATATAACAAGTTAAATAATATATATAAATTTTATATTAAAAAAAATCTTAAAATTTATGTTCTAAAAGATGTATTTATTGTCATCTAAAGATAAATACAAAACAATACATAAAAGTCATCAATAGATATAGAATAGAATTTATTATGTGCACCACTCAGATGAATACAACACAGAGAAAACATTGAAAAGATTAAAAATTACATATACAAAAAGATTACAATAAAGTGCTTTAGAATATTATGAATTGCGTTTAAATTTAGATTTAAAAATTCATTACACTGTTTACAAAATTCCAGAAATACTGGAAGACGGGATTTTTAATTAGAATATTAAGTTTGCATGGCCCTAGAATATCACAATAAAGAAGATTTAATTGTAAAATATATTTTGCATACTCATAATAACAGGAACAATAAGCGCTGTATGTTAAGTTGTATTTTGTTAGGTAAGCATTTGTATTCCCATGGCCTATAAGGATTGACCCAAAAATAAAGTTATATTTTTTTTTTAAATAACTAGGATCCCGTGTACAGATTGATCGATATAGATGTTTGAAGAAGAGATATGTTCAGATGGATGTTAGATGAAGTAGAGTTCAGGGACCTAAAGTCTCTGTCGCTCTCTCTACTTGATGTCGTTCCTAACCTCTGTCTCTCTTGTGTCTCTTCCGTTGTCTCCTTAGCTCTTGACCGTTAAGCTTCATTCTTTCGATCCAAATCTGTCTGTTGTGCTCTTTTTAATCGTTTCCTCTCACTATCTTTCACAATATCGTTTATAATATGTGATGTATGAAAATATACATGCCCATGCTCTTAAATAACAACCAATATACTAACCTTATTTACTGTTAACAATTTGGCTTGATGATTCTTTGAATTTACAGTAAATTGAGTTTACAGTAAATAAGGTTAGGAATTTATATTGGTTGTTATTTAAGAGCACGGATAATCCAAGAAGAATCGCTTCCAATGAAAACGGTTACGATTTGTTGAATAGTTGAGCAAATAGTGATATGTTATTCCTTTTTGAATGAACTCATTATTTGACAGCGCGCGCCATTGTTCACTGAGAGAACACAACATTTTGAAGTTCAGCAATGATCATTTCGCATTTGTCGACTTCCTCGCAACACTGAAAACTGAACACCCGTTTTCTATTGTTGCACTACCATTGTGAATATTGGAAATCACAACAATCACAACAATTGCGCCTTTTGCATTCACAACAATTCCACCCTTGTCCATTGTTGAACTGCGCCGGACAAAGTGAAAAGATTTCAGTAATACATAGATTCAGTCCTGAGACTGGTTAACATTCTATGAAATTAGCTAGAATTCCCATAGAATCACCTGGGAAAAGATACTGACGTGGTTTCCCGTTGCCTTCCTCAGGAAGCCCTTATGGAAAGGCTTCAGACGGAAGAGAAAGTGAAGAAGAGGCTGATAAACTCATGAAAGGAAATTAAAACAACCAAACCACGACTGGGAATCGAAGCCACGTTCCGATGCATCTGCCTCGTGAGAAGCCGTCATTTGCGCACGAGACGACGCCGGAACGGTATAATTTAAAATCAGACATCAAAGAGTCTTGTACAGTTGGAAAAAACTTCCTTGTAACAATTTTCCCTTTGACGTCTTTGACCACTGTTCAAAAATTACATCTATTAAGTAATTTTAATGTTGGATTTAATTACACTAATTGAGAATACCTTGATGACCTTTAACATGAAAAAGTGAGATTTTGTTTGGAATTGAACTTAATAAATTTTGAATAAATTTTACAGATGGACCTTTATTTTTTATACCGGCTATTGCTTGCAAAGAAGATTTGGAATCACCGAAAATGTTGACATTTAAATCTTTGTTTTGTAAATTAGAAACCATTTTTTTAGATATATAGATGAGTGATCTATAATAGATCTACATTACATTTCTTTCTTTCATTTACAGATAATTTATCTTTCTATGTTTAATTCCAGAGAATGTATTGATTTTTTGGGGGGGAATGGTTGATTTTACGGCAATTTTGACTTTGCTTCAGGGAAAGTAAAGAAATACAAATCATAAAAATAAATTCTAATGCAATCAAAAAGAAATCGTAAAACAGAATTGTAAAGGAAAATAAAATTTTTACAGGTAAAATTAAACGGATAAAATGAAAAGCCTAAAGAACAAACATTTACTTTGAAGGCAATGAGAAAAATGCAAAATTAGCCAATAAAGAAATGGGATCAATGAGATCAAGGAAAATAGAAATAAAATTTTCTGAAATTAATATAACATTTTTACTACCATAAAGTAGTTTTTAGTTAATGTTTACTTCATCATAAACATACATTAATTAATTTAATCTTGTCATATAATATATGTATATATTGTATATATGTATATTAATTCCATTACTGTTGATGTTATGTAAAAGCGGTGGCGTAAATAATTATTTTTTTGGCGTCAGAGGCAAATAATCAATAGGCCACCCGAGAATTTCGTTTCCAAACTAATAAAAGCATGTTATACCTTCCAATCAAAAAAAAAATAAAAAGCCAAACTTCATTTTGGCTCCTCTTTCAAATGCCACTTGGGGGCGAGGTCGTTGCTCCAGTAGTTGTCTCCTCCAGCTACGCTACTTCGTGAATAATTAACAAGACAAACAAAAACGTGTTTTGCCCTCACATCCGTGAATACAACAAATTTCAGGAGGATGAGTAGAATTAAAAGAAAATAAGTTTTGAGAATCACCGGTTTACTCAAGTGATTGAAGTTTTTTATTCATTTATTCGTTCGCTTTTGGCAGACTACAAAAACAATCGCCATTTTAAAAATATTTGTACAAAAAAATGTTTTTATGAGTGTATTTAAACAGATGTTATTTAATGACTTAATTAAAATTTGCATTTTATAAAAATTATTTTAAGTGTCACTTTCTTGTTTATCCTGCTTTTCTCGAATAGTAAAGCGTTTAAATTCAGTTAATCGGAATGGCTAGGTTCATCTAATAACTTTTGAACGGATGAATGAGTCTTCTTGATAGGCTTAGTATTCGTATTTACGGATGAGAGGCAAAGTAACTTCTGTATTCGAATTTTTTGTCGTGTGTATCCCTGTTAAGAAACTTGCTCATAGAAGTTACATTCCCTAGAATTTCATTAGATACGAAGCAGTAGATTTCTACGGATGTCTAAACAATGAATTCTATTCTTTTTAGTAATCTATTAATTCGCTCCTGCTTTGACGTATTTAAAATTAATTGAATTAATTAATGCGAATTTAGTTAATTTTCAGGGAAAAAAATGTTAAGATAGCATTTATATTCGACAAACACTGCAATTTATAAATACGTAAATGCTTTTCCCTTTTTTTTTTTTTTTTCGTGATTTTAACAAATAGAAAATATAGACAAATAAATAAGAATAAGTTTTGAGTTCATTTAACAACCTCTTATGTTCTTTATTAAATAAATTTAAACCCATATTTAAGTTTATTCGATGATGTCATTAAAGCAACTTTTAAAAAAAAAAAAACCTTAATTATTAAGCATGCGTCAAACGATGCAGAAGCCTTTTGCTCATGAGCACCACGTGATGACTTCATCGAACGTCGTCATGGAAACTTAACAGTATCCTTTATATATTGGTTGAAGCTTGATAGATGTTCAAAGGGTGCTAAAAATGGAGGAAAATAATTTTATTGTGGAGCAGTGTAATAGGTCGTATGGGACGTTCAAATGGACGAAGTTTGCTATACGTTAGAACTGCGGTTCAAAAAACTAACAACCACAAACATGGTTATGTAGCCGTCAGTAAAAAATTTCGTTCGACGGACAGCGTTCTGACACAGCGCACCGGACGCCCGATTATAGTGACAACAAATTAATGCGAATCGAGGATGGGGTCACACAGCGAGGGAAACGCTTCAGTTGCTTCTTGCGAATTTCGGTAATCGCGTCATTTCCCCTGGAACAGCCTTCCCATAAGCGTCTCATTCACCTGATTTTACACCACCAGAACCTTACATTTGGGGTATGCTTACATTTGGATAAGCTATCGCAAACATTTCAGTATCGTTTGTTTGGTGCATACTGTATATTATAAACTCTTTTATCTGTTGGATTTTAATGAAATCCAACATGTGATTTTACTTCGATCACACGTAATTTATAAGGTCTACATGTCAAACCTTATAAAAATCCATTAATAAATTCACATTCGGTTATAGTTAATTGAACAACTTCCTTTGGAATTAAAATTAATGTGCAGTTAAAAATATAATAAAATCGCCAACTATTAAAACACTATGTACAATTAAAATAGATCACACTATAAATCACTACTTACGTACGTTTCAAGTCCCCTTCTTATTGGGACTTATTTTTAAGTATCCCCCCTCCCCCCCCCCGCGTTCCGAAAATCTCATCCTCCTCTGTTGGATACGTTTTTGTGTTAATGTTTTATTCAGTCAAGTCAAAATGATTGAAATTGAATTTCTACATCAAGTTCTTAGTAGACGGCCTGTAGACGATGATTTTTAAAAAAAAATAACTTTTATAAAAATTCAGACCAATTTCCAGAAATTTCTCTAATGAAATTAGCCTTAAATGCAGTTTCTTTACGGGTTTTTGTTTTTTTTTTGGGGGGGGGGGGGCCTATCAATGTTTCCATTCTAATTTAATTTCCTGTCATGTTCTGCTTAGAGTATAATTTTAATTAGTCTGTTCTTTTTTATTTATTTTGTTTTAATTATAAAAGATGTTATGTTAATTAACTTCTTTTATAATTAAAACAAAATAAATATGTGTGGGGGTATGTTTTTTTTAAGTACTTTAAGTTATTCTAAGATAAATGTTGAAGTTCTTAGTTCACCTTAAGCCTACTTTCTTTGGAATTTTGTTAATTAAACATGCATTTTTTTTTTCTTTCTGTAAGTCGTGAAAACAACAAAAACGAAACGCCTACATTTTTATTCTAATGATATCTACTGAATAGAAACAATACAAACTTTCTATCTTCTTATGTTCTAATACTAAATAAATAAATAAATGAGTATCTTCAATAAATCTTCTCGAATTAATACCACAATATTCCGTTCCACTCTTCGTGGAACTTCAAGTTTTATTTGATAAGGAGGAGAATTCTTCTCCTTCCTCATAACTGAAAAGAATTCGTTATAATACATAAAAGTTACAGTCGTTCATTAACATGTTATCATAAAAATTGTTACTAATAACTTATAACTGTAAATCCTAACAGTCGTTATTAGTAACTTATAATAATTAAAAATTTCCTTTGAACAATCCTAATACCAATAAAGCCTGACATCTACTTCCTTTTTACAAACATCTTTGTTGTTTTTTTTAAATTTTTCAACCCAATTTAATGCAAAATCACTCACTTTCAGAACTTTTTCTTTGTCATACAAGGGAAACAATTTATTATACACGACTCTACCACGAACCTTTCTTTTTGATCTTCCACATGATACAATACATTCACCAGTGGGTCCGGGTTATGTTGTAAGTCTTTCCAATGATCCGCCCAATCAGAAACCTTATCCTGGTGATTTTTGAAAGCTCTAAAGTCCTCCATAACTCGTTCTTTTTGTTCACAATCCCGACATTATTTTATATGCCTCACCTGGAAAAGTTTATGTGTGTTTTCCTCCCACCCCTTAGTAACTTTTGAACAGCTACAAGGCTCTTCTTAAAACTTACAATGCACATTGAAGAACAAGAAACGATCTAACTTTTCTTTTCGAAAATTTTTCCATTTGGTTTCTTACCGTTAAATTAGAGTGTGAAGATAACAAAAAAAGCATTTTTTTTAAACAATGTCTTAACAAACCGAAACAATGAATATCAATGTCTTAACAATGCATTTTCATTCTTCCAAAAGTAACGGATTCCAGATACAGTATTTGTAATTTAAAATTAGAGACCAGACGAAAAAGCCAACAACAACAAATAAACAACTTAAAATCGATATTACAACAAAAAATAAAACAGCATCTCTGAATCTCTTTTGAGTAATATGGGATCGGAACGAAATTCAAGCATCAGATGTACATATAAATTAAACAATACAGTTTCAGAATTGAATAACAAATAAAAAATATCGCACACATTTAAAAAATATCAACAACAGAAATTCCATTCCATTCGTTTCATTTCGTTCGTTTCATTCCACACGTTAAAGATGAATTTAAAATTAATCTTTACAGCTGAAGAATTTTGTATGAAATCAGTCAAGAGTTTGGGCTAAAAACATGGAAAAATGACAAGTCTTAGTAATTACACAGATGTCAGGTACAAATACAATTGGTAGAATAACTTTCGAATATCACGCAGAGTATATTTCAAATGTGGTTACTTTAAAGACTAAAGAGAAAACCTTAAACCTTTTCTTTATGGTTAGTGCTAATTCCCTATCATCCCCTGTTCATAGTGGTTTGGATCTACCGAAGGGCCCGATTTTTTTACGTAAGTTGGCTCTAACAGCGCTTAGATGTCTTTAACGCCATTCGACACCATTTTGTTAGATTCTAATTTGACAGCTGTCATATCAGCTTGCATTTAAAACAAAGATGATAAAAATTGGTGAAGTTTGTGTCGCCAATTTAATATTGAAGATGGAAGACAATAAGTACCCAAGACTGCATTTTTCTTTGATGACCAGGCAAAAACTGTTACAGTTTGGCTGAGAAGTTTTGATTCATCCGCCATCTTCATCAGAAATTGCACCTTCGGATTTCTTTTTATTTCGGTCTTTACAAAATTATCTTAATGGAAAAAAATTCAATTCCCTAAGACACGAAAGGCACCTGAAACATTTTTTTCCTGAAAAAGATAAAAAAATTTGTGGGAAGATGGAATTATGAAGTTGCGTGAAAGATGGCTGAAGGTAGGGAACAAACCGTTGAAGACGTTGTTCAATAAAATTATTGGTGACAATGAAAAATGTGTCTTTATTTTTACTAAAAAACCGAACGAACTTTTTAGCCAACCCAATAGTTCCTAACCTTCATCTGATTCATCTGATCAGTATGAAACAAAATCAAAAGGGATATTTAAGTTACTTCCATTAACATATCTCTAAAATTTCAGCTTTCTAAGATATTTTCTTTTTGAGTTATTTTCATCGCAGACTGACAGACAAGTATAGTCGGACCTCGATATAAGGTCACCCCGCATATAAGGTCACTTTTCTAAAGTCCCAGCTCATTGAATAGGAATTCTTTGATATGGATTATCGGATATATGGTCAGGTCTTAAATACCGTAATCGCATATAAGGTCACTTTTGTCTATGATTTCAGTGCCACACTGATTCAATTCCAAGAATTTTTCCATGGGTACGATCTTTTATCGGCGTCATTTCTCCTACTGACGGAGGGGACAGCTTTTTCACAAAGCACTTTATCCCCTCAAATTCTAGAAAAAGAGATGATGAAGACGATATTCCTTTACCTGTGTTAATACAAGATCTCAGAAATCGCGGCTGTGCTATAGAAGTGGAAAGTGAATATGTGAGAATTGATGATGAAATGCTACCACTTCTCAAGCTTCGATTTCCGAAATTGTTTCGCAAGTTTTAGATTCCAATGCATTAGAAAGTGAGGATAACGACAGTGATACTGAAAGTGAAGCGGTTATACAAGCAGAAGCACTCAGAGCATTAAATTTTCAGAAACTACAAAACTTAGAAAACATTGTACAAAAGATGAAACCAAAATCACGACAGTCCTATATTATGGATTATTTTAAGTAAGGTCAGTTGTACATTAGTACTTTGCTTTGTTTGAGCTTGAATACAAATAGTACTATTTGTGTACAACTTTATTACGAATTAAAATTTTTAAAAAATAATTTCTTTCTGATTCCATTAATTTTAATTGATTCAACTAAATTAAAAAATTATAACCTAATAAACTGAAATTTTTTTAATTAAATTTTACACTGTATTTATATAATGCTTATTTATTGAAAAATGCGTATGAATCGCTTATAAGGTCATCCCGCTTATAAGGTCACTTTCGCGAGGTCCCAAGGGGTGACCTTACATCGAGGTCCGACTGCATCATTGTTTCTTGGTTTTAATCTTTTTTATTTTTCTTCTCTCATGTTGCTTATTAAAGAAGGTAATAAATCTTTGACCAAACCTATAATTTCCTATCGTATTATTATGAGGGTCGATTGATAAGTCATGGCAACTATTTTTTTATCTGTCAAAATATGCGGTAACACTGCAATTATGCAATATACGTTTTTAAGCTGTTTGATATTCTTCTGATTGGCACCAGGGATGTGGTCTGGTCACTGGAGAAATGTCATGAGGGCAAGTGGAAAACACGTATTTGGAAATCATCGTTTATTAAGGCAATGCAGTGTAGCCAAGTAAGAAAAAGGAACACAGGAATGCTCAATATACACCGTCCAACGCCATCATTCTTCACGATAACGTCACATGTCAAAATTGATGGGGATGGGAAGTCTTGAAACACCCTTCGTATTCGCCAGACCTGAGTTCATGCGACTTTGATTTGATTTCAAAACTCAAGCTGCAGTTGCGAACAAAAATGAAATTTTGACGGCGTTTCGGCGAAAGGTTCAACACCTTCATGACCCACATGCAGCCAATGGTATTCTCCGCCTTCCCAAACGCTTGCAGGTATGGTGGACAATCTTGAAGATTACTTTGAGGGGTGTTAGGAGTGTATATTCAGCATTTATGTGTTCCTTTTTTTTGCTTGCTTACACTGCATTGCCTTATGAAACGATGATTTCCAAATACGTATTTTCCCCCATGATTACAAAAAGGATTAATATCCATTGTTGAGAAATCGATAGATTCGCTGTTTCGGTTCTAATACTTTTCTACGATAAATCGATATTTTTTTTAAAAAATAGCAAAAATAGGTTGTATGCGTACGTCCGCAACAATTGAAGTTCGCATGAGGGTTGCCAGGCAACAGGAGTATTGTGAAACTTCCGACTGTTACAAATGGATTACAATACAGTACTACAAGTCTTCTTTAGAATTTATAGAATTTATTTTTTAGTTTTAGTCATAATTTTTTTTTTAAGTTTACTTGATTTAATTTGTTTTGTTTTTTTGTTTGTTGTTTGAATAAGTAAAATTTGTTTTCCGTTACATATGCGAGGCTTCCGGAGCGAAGCGACTGGTAGCCGTCTACTAATAAGCAAATATATGTTTTTATATATCGATGTACACATTTTGTAAGAAATGTAATAAACAAACACTTACTTTCTAAAATAGAGACAATCAGAAAATAATTTTTACCAAAACTTTTTGGGAAATTTAGCATTAGCGGTCTACTTGACACTAAACACATTTTAATTTTGTATTCAAAACATTTGTATTCAAAATTAATGATACAATTATATTATATTTGAATTTAGAACCTGTTGATAGGAATTTGTCATTCCTAACGAGACTGTTAAGTTTTGTATTCAGAAATAAAAAAAAAATAATAATCTATATTACTAAAATTTTTTATTTCTCTGTCTATCTGTCTGTCTGTCCGGCGCAATTTTCTGAGAGAATGGAAAATAGAAATAATTTTGACAATGAAACATCCGCGACAGGAATCGAACCTGCAACCTTCTGAGCCGAAGTCAGATGCCTTATCCATTACACCATACGGACTTCAACTCTCTTCATAATGTTTTTTGACTTATATCTCCTTTCCTTTCCCCCATCAATAAGGAATGTATTCAATCTTTTTTTTGAATCTCAAGATTGTTTATTTATTTCCCATTCGTCAGTTTATCTGTAATTCGAAACTGTCAATGAGAACTATAATTGCCGAAACGTTGCAATATTTTAAATATTCTTACTTAACCAAATTCTATGTGATATTGAAAAATATATGCGTGTACACGGCAGATGTTGGAGTAAAGAAAACAGTCAAGAAAGAAAGAAGCACTCTTTTTTTGAGGTGGAATATCGAAAAAATCACTATTTGCAGCTCAAAAACCATCAATATTTGTAATTCAAACGTCACTGAAAAGTGACAATTATAATAAAAATGAGAGTCAAAAATGAAAGAAGCAGTACTTCTATTAGCTAGAATACTGGAAAAACACTATTGTAACTCAGAAACCACTGAAAAGTATCAATCTATATTGCTAAAATCTTTTATTTCTCTGTCTGTCTATAGGTCCGTAGCAATTTTCTGTGAGAATGGAAAATAGAAATAATTTTTACAATGAAACATGCGCGACAGGAATCGGACCTGTAACCTTCTAATCCGAAGTCAGGCGTCTTATCCATTATGCCATGGGGACTACAACTCTCTTCATATTGCTTTTTGTCTTATCTCTCCTTCCCCTTCCCCCATCAATAAGGAATATTCAATCTTTTTTTTTAATCTCAAGATTATTTATTTATTTACCACCCGTCAGTTTATTTGTAATTCGAAACTGACATTTAGAACTATAATTGCCGAAATGTTGCAATATTTTAAGTATTATTCCTTAACCAAATTCTATGTGATATTGAAAAATATGTGCGTGTACACGGCAGATGTTGAAATTAAGAAAACAGAGTTAAGAAAGAAAGAAGCATCCTTTTTATGAGATAGATTAGTGAAAAACACTATTTATAACTCAAATACCTGGAATCACGTCAAAGTTAAGAACTTTCCAAAGAACGAGATTGTCGATAATATCAATCGACTGATAAGTCAAAGAATACAAGATGAGACTAGAGAGTATTTAAGTGAGAACAAAATTGATACTTCTGATAATCCACAACACGAACATCTGTATCTGCCTGAATATCTGAACTCATTGAATCTCATCGGTATTCCTCAACATCATTTGTCATTGAAGATTGGATCTCCAATAATTTTGTTGCAAAAAATCAATCCCAAGTTTGGACACTGGAACGGAACTCAACTTAAATGCCGTTCATTCGATAATGATCTCATAGAAGCCGAAATTATAACAGGAACTCACAAAGGAGATTTTGTTTTCATCCATGGGATGTCTATGAAACCAAACGATAATCTACTTCTATTCACTTTCACAATAAAGCAATTTCCGATCAGGCCTTCTTACACGATGTTTATCAATAAAGCTCAAGGACAGACTCTAAATAAAATTGCCATCTATTTGGAGAACGTTGTCTTCACTCACGCACAACTTTATGCCTTTCAGTCACAAGTCATCAGAATTGGGTTATCTTCACTCGAAAGAATACTCACAATCAATTCGTAGCCAAGAATTTCGTATAAAAGCTACGATCTTCATTCATCATCTATATTAACAAACATCCATCTCAACACATCTCTTCTTCAAATATCTATATCAATCAATTTGCACGCGGGTAATGGTTGTAATTAAGAAAAGAGATTCAAAAAAGAAAGAAGC
>JAFIDM010002131.1:57706515-57745412 GCA_023159025.1 Thereuonema tuberculata
TGTTTCAAAAGAAAAAAAGAAAGCTTTTTTTAATAATATTTTTATAAAATACAGCCCACTTGGAATAAATTATTTTACAGAGAAAATGAATAAATTGATATTTCTAATTCCAAGAAATTATTCATTTTTTTCTCCTTTATTTCTTTTTTTCGGTAAATGGTATAATTTTTATTTTTTCGTTGTTTATAATTTTTATAGATATAAATACATATATAATTTATCATTTTTTTATTGATTTAATGATATATTTTATTTATTTATTTTTTTTTAATTTTTTCCGATTTTTTTTTTCTACTGCCGCATTCAGTCACCGCGGACTGACATTTAGTGCTTCACGTTGCGTTACTATGGCAACCAGCCTTGTGTTATTAGTTGGAGTCGAAATTGATAGTAAACAATTCTTAACTCCCTATCAGGAAGTACTAAACATTGCCTATTGAAGATTATAAGACTGTAATTTTGATTATATGTTTATTAAATTTTCTTAAAAACATCTATTTTATTTATTGCTGTTAATATTCAAAAAATTTCAAAACACCTACCAATCTAATATATTTATTTTACAAAAGCCTAAGTTTTCTGTTTTGTTTTATTTTTTTATTCAAGTATAAAGAAAACCTATATAATATTATCTTAGAGATGCACTAAATATTTAAATAACAATTTTGAATTTTTGAATAATATTAATATTTAATTACAGCTTTTCTTCATTAAAAACTTTAATGAAACATTCCATGAAAAATTCCTTCAATAAAATTCGGTTATCTTTTAGAATATTGAATTTTATTTAACAAAAAGAAAATGCGTGGGAATTAATGATTTTTAAATTAATAATTCACTTGGGGTGCGTCAAATGCTTGCTATGAAAAAAATAAAAATTAGACATTATTTATTGATTTCATTAAGAACTCAAACATATAACAATATAATTGTCTTGTGGTGTCTTCCTAATATTTTAAATGCTCGTATAAAGCTGCAATATTAGAGATTTGGTCTAACGTTTGTAAAATCCCCCAAGATGCATAAATTGTATTCGAATAAAAAAGTTATAAAATGCCATTTTTATTTCGAAATACGCATGTCCATCCGACCGTGATCAAGATAACCCGAAATTACATATCCTAGGAAGCTGAGATTTTAAAGATCCTTATTGATTTGGATTTACGCCCTAATAGGTAAAGAGGTAAAAGCAAAATAAAAAACCAAAATACGTTAAAGAGCAACAATCATTATAACTCAAAACTTATTATCTTAGGAGACTTAAATTGCAATGTTGGATATGCGTTGCCAATGATTCTCTCTGGTAATCTTCTTTTTAACAGAATTGGACCCCCACAGCGGCTAAGCTACCAATATATCAGCTTTGTCATAATGTCATAAAGTCCAGAATTTTAAACTATGATTTATCCGTCGATACGACTATATCTGGATTTTTCCATATGGATATTCATTATGTTGTTTTAAAAAAAAACGTGCTATATGCCCTTTTTGTACATCTTCTCTGAAATTGCCTCAGAGCTAACTAAGGATGTGAATCTATGGAGAGTTCCTTGTAGATAAAAGATATCAAAAAATAGAGGAAAATCATAATTAAAGTATTCATGTCCAGAGCCTTGACCGAGAAAAGGATAAGAGAAATGTAAACAATACTTAATGAGAACATATCTAGGAACATGAAAATATTTTGAAAAGTAGAATTTAGTTCTGAAGTTAACACAAGAATAACCTGCGTTGCTGCAAGCGAATAAACAGTAGCCTACTTGTGTATGAGATTGACCAGTAAGTAACAAGATGCAATGTTTTATCAATGGAAATTGAGGTGTGTCTTTTTAAAATCAGCGCCCATTTTTCAATGGCGAGAACTTTTTGAACTAATCTTGACATTTCAAAAATCTATTTTACATGGGGAAATGTGCGTTACTTCGAAATGGTTGTCCTTGTATCTGCTCTGAATAAGATAATTTAGACAGGATTCTCAAGTACAACGCGGTTTTACTTCAGCACCACATAACCTACAAGACTGCAGTGATATTTACATAGTGAAACGCAAAGGTTTCACATATGTTTCATATAAGTTTTGATCTTATTCTGAGCTCCATGCACAAAAATGATAGCCTAATTCTGACAGCTGTCTCTAGTACAAGCTTTTGGATGCCTACACTCCTTGTAAATCTCGCTTACTTCTAAGTCATCAACATCATAGTTTTAATAGAATATTAATATAGCAAAATGTAGAATATTTCGATTTATCATAGAAGTTCAGTTTATTATGCATAGAGAAGATGACTTACCGTGGATATAATAGTTGCCAAACATCCTAAGGGCGATCGAAATAGTCTTGCATGTAGGAATTGGATTTGCTTCTCCGGACGCAATTAGAACCCGAAAATTGCTTTCTTTGGAAAGCTGGAGTTAACTCCTGAGACTACGCATTTTATAAGTTGAAATAGATCCTCTGCCATTTATCATTAATTTGTTAATTCACTATCGTTCATGCTGTTTAGGGTAGCTGATTCTGTGCTACAATTGTAATTGGCTTCTTGAAGTCACTGATGAGATCAGAGATGAAAAGTAATAAATGGCAAAAGACTACCGGTGAACTAATTTGCTCAATCAAACAATAAGACAATGTTCAAACATTTTCAGTTACCAATATACATTTAACAAAGAGTCATGGAAACATTCCTACAATACGAAATCGATATCACTGCTTTCAAGCACCGTAAAGCTTGTTATCTAAGCGTTGAGCATACGTTAACTCAGCATACCTTTCAGCATTCGTTCTTTCACCTCCCATCATTGATGCAAGATTTTCTTCGAGTTGACAAGACTGCATTACATTACAGTATATATCTTGTATTTACAGTATATGATTGACATATATATATATATATATATTGATATTATCTCTATGGAAAGATTAAAATCTTAACAACATTGCAAATATTGCTCAAATAATGATACAGTAATATCTTTTAATTATCTCACAATTTGTTGATTTTTGTGTAACTATATGACAAATAAGAATGGTTGATGAATTCTGTACGAAACTGATAAAAATTTTCACATCGCGTTTAAATTATTTTAAAAAAAGCGAAACAGAATGTTTCTTACGAATTTCACGATAATCTGAAGATATCCTGCAGATAAACACCACGACTAAAAATGGCAACAAGTGCTTCGTATGAATGGGAATATAGATTAAACACAGTATTTTTAGTCTTCTGGTAAGGATCAGAAGACTATTCCCGTTTTGTCTGTGGACAGGTATTATTAAAATATCATTAGCAACAATCACAACAATCACAACAACAATCGCAACAATTGCGTCTTTTACATGCGCAACAATGACATTTATAATAATAAGGAAATTAAAGCAATATCAATTATATTTTCTTATACATATCAGAAGACGTTGCGAAGCATTGTGATTGGTTTACTAATCGCTATCCCTACTTTGTTTTTTCCTTTAATTGCATTACTGTATTTTAGAAGGATAAGGTAATTGGCGGCTGATATTTTTTTTAGAGGATTTTGCGATTTAAAAGAAGACTTATAAAATCACCGTGCACTTGAATATGTACGTGTATTGTCTACGTATGTTTTCCATTGAAAACTTCGAAGCTTTGAATGTATCATCTTTAAATATAATTCATATTTTTTATCTTATATTTTAAATTTGATAAGACGGCAAAATAAAATAATGGAGTGGTTGAACTTACTGACATCTACAATCTTATAATTAAATGGGTGATTGATCAATATAGAACTCTATATTTGATTGGTTCATCACGAGAATAACTGATTCTCTTAGTAAAAGCTCCCTGTAAGGAAAAGTAAGTCTTAAATTCTTTTAGGAACTTGTTTTAATTCATTGTCCAGAAAGGTGAAATATATACAATTGATAGTCCTTTGAGATTATAAAATATCCTCCCACGCTGTAAATTGAATTAGAACTAATTTGCAGGTCCGAGGAAGGTAGTCCCCAGTTCAAAGGTACAGCAGTTGTAAATTAGGGAAAGCGGGAAAATAACCTGATTTGCGTGAAAGCCGTTCAATTGCTTTTACAAACCCAATGCGGGAGCAGTCTGTTTCTATCGCTTGAATATCGCGAGAGATTCCGCGAGAGGTCTCTGTTCTCCGCTTTGCTCCTCGGTCCGTCCATCGATCGACAGTCGACTCGTATCGCGCGCGCCGGCGTGTTGGACTTCGGGTCGCTCCTCTCTTTCGCCACGGTCGTGTGTGAGAACCTGAGGCGGAAACAACCTCCCCGAGAAGCCGATGACTTGCGTGGCCTTTCGGAGTCCCCTGCGCCTTTCTCCCGTGGGCCCGGGACAGACGACGCCGAGGTGCAGGCGTGAAACCGGGGTCACCCAAAGGTTAATCTTAGGCGAAAGGTAAAAGAAGTCTACGTGTTGGCGCCTAACGTTTTGCCATCGACGAACAACTAAAACTGGTATCGAACGCTTTCTTGGAGAGCCTTGTTTACATTTGGAAGATCGAAGCCCAAGATTACCATGTCAGTGATTAAAGTGCTTCTGTTTATATTCATAGGACTTACCTGCACAGGTAAGAAAAAATATTTCATATACTTTTAAAATATTCCATTTCTTTAGATTTCTTTTATTTAAATATTTTTTTCTTTTTACTTACGTATCATTAGACATATACCAAGTTCGTGTATTTAAAACTTGTTTAATTTTTAAAAAGTATTAAAAATACTATTTAATTCTTATTAAATAGTATTTTAAATAAATATTATTTACTTCTTAATTAGTAGATATTAATCGTTTTTATGTTACACATTTTTGAAAAATCATGTTTCGCGATTTTATTTTTAATCTACGTTTTATGTTTACAAAAACAATGTTTACAATTATTTGATATTTTAATTAATATTATTTTTAATATAAATTGAATTTGTAATTTTTTTATAGTTTATAAAAATTTATTAAGTACAGCAACAATTTTTAAAAAAAATTATAAATCTTTTTTTATTGAAATTTTTAGGTCTTTAGTTTAGCTCTTAACAATAACACCAATTAACTGTTTATTAGTACATATTAATAAAAAAAGTGTAATGCTCAAAATAAGTCAGATTGTTTCTGATATACCGGTATATAATTTGTCCCATTCTTCTATAACAATTCTATAACAGTTCTATATTTGAAAACTTTATTACCATTTAGAGTTAATTAGAAGTCTATATTTAAAACAAAAAACAAAAAAATTATTGACTCGCTAATTACTGGTGTTTAGCAACTGCATATTAAAATATTTTACTTTCTTAATATTACCGAAGTTACTGTGTCAAAAAAAAACAAAAAACTAACATCCAAACTGATGATATAAGCTTAAATAGGCAATGGTCAAAATGAAATATTCCATTATTGCTACATTTCCATTTTTCGTCGGAAATGAAAAGCGATATGTGTCTTTTGATATATTGCAAGTAGAATAAAAAAATCATGATTTACAAATATATTTTCCCTATCTTTACCCTAAACTTTATTTGCAAAACCAATTATCTTTTTTGTAATTTTTTTTTCAATGTAATTAAATAAATTATCGCTAAAAAAAATTACATTCAATTTAGAAAATAAAATTAAAACAGAAGATGCAGCGCCTTATTAATATTAAGTAAAATAAAATAAATTCCAAACTTTAAATGCCAATATTATCTGATAGTTTTTTTGGGGTTTTTTTTTTCTTGCATTTATCTTATTAATATAGCTATTTTTAAAAATCTATAATTTTACTTTAATTTTAATTTAATCTTTTAATTTTTGTAATTACAGAAAATAAAAAAATAGTTAAATATGAAAAGATTGCTTTTATTATATTTATATTATATTATTTATGTTATTTGTAGGGTAATTTAAGGGTAAGGTATAATAATTTTTGATAGTGGGTTCATTTGGAAATTTTTATGGGGTTTTTTTTTTTTTCATAATAAATTATCATCTTTTATTATAACCGTGAAAGTGAATATAAACATAAAAGTGAATATACAAATTCAATTTCGTTTTTACTCTCTTTAATCTTGTTGTACAAAAGGAATGTAGACCAAACTGTAGTCAAAGCTCTTTAAGAGTTTTATATAGATTAACATTTAATTTCACGTCACTTACATTATATTTTTGACTATTTTAATAAGGATAATTAAATTTAGTCTCTTTAGAAATTGATTACATTGTTTTTAGATATTTTTGTTCTCGCTTCCCTCGCTAACCTTCACTTGCAATGATTTTTAGATAGATATTGTATTAAAGTTTTAATTAAAGGCTTAAATCTTTAAAGTTGTTGATATCATTCTATTTTTCTTTTAATTTTAATTTAATTAGCTTAGATTTTTTTTGATTTTTTTAAAATTTTACTCAATTATTAAAATTTTGAAGTCAGAACTTGCTTTTTCGTGATTATGGAAATTTCGACATATTTAACATTTGTTTACGGTTTGATAATAAAAACAGATCAATAAGACTTTCTGTCAATTTTTGATTATTTTTTACATGACTGTACTGCAATTTTTTTTTTTAATTTTTACTCAACAGTACATAAAATGATCACTGAAATTGAAAAAAAAAAAAAATGACGGAGAAACAACGTATTTTGAACTGTGTCCAATCAATGCTTAGCGCTAAAAAAGCCAATACAGTCGGACCTCTATTTAACGAAGTCGCTAAATCCCGAAAAAAAGTTCGTTATATAGAAAATTCGTTAAATAGAGATTCACCTTTTAAAATTACTTTAAACTATATAAAACAATACATAAATTGAAATACATAAACAATAAATATTATTAAAAAAAGTAATAATTTAAATGATACAAAGCATACATTACCACATGCTTACTTAAATTTTACTAATAGTCTGTTAATTTTCTCTGAGTTTTTTTTTTGAAAAGTGTTTTCGCTCATAGTACATCTCGCATCTTTGCAATGCACCAAAAACCCCTTCAGTAATTTTTTTTTGCAAATTTTAATCCGCGTCGGATTGTTTCAAATGATTTTAGCATTTCATCATGCGAAGGTTTTTTGATTTCTGCATCATGATCATTACTATTTTCATCATCTTCATCGCAATTCATTGCTGTATTGTTTTTATTTTTCACACTGTCCTAAATATCCGATTCAGTTAGTGTTTCCAAGGTCTCAACTTCAAAATCAAGTGAAAGATAATCATCAATCAGCACATCATCGTTAATTTCTTCTTTGTCCCTCAGCTGTATCCACATTTCTTTCATTTCCTCTAAGGGAATATTAATAATAAAAACATTTCACGGAGGAAAAAAAATAGATACCACGAAAAAGTTCGTTAAATAGAAAATCCACTTCGCTATTTGGAGGTTATTTTACGAAGAAATTAGCAAAATGTTCTTGGTTCCAAAGAAAAGTTCGCAAAATAGATAAATTCGCAAAATAGAGGTTCGTTAAATAGAGGTCCGACTGTATTTATTTTGGACTTTTTAGCACTTTATATACAAATAAACAATTTACAAAAAATTAATAAAAAGATTCAAATGCAATTTTCGTTATTCAGATTAAACAAATCAAAATTGTAAAAAAAAAAAAAAATTCAAATTTGGAACTGAATTTTTTTTTTAAATTGGCCCTTTTAGATTAAAGCGACAGAAATTTAAATCTACTTAATGGATTTTCATTTTATATAATTCTCAGCAGAAACTTTGTAACAACAGGAATTTTGTATATCAAAACAAAAGTCAAATATTCATGACAGAGTGTAGCTGTTTTAAAGAATTCAACGAAAGCTTAAGTTTTAGCAAGTCAAACATTAATAGTTAAAAAACAGTTTTTTTAATTACTTTTTTAATATTACTAAGATAAAAATTTCACCTTTATTTTAAATAAAAATAAGTGTTGAATAAGCATGCTTCTTCTTTTCTTTTTTAAAAAAAAATCACTCTACACGTGAAACAACTTGCCTCCCACAGGATTGATACCCATGAAACCTAGTTTACTGCGTCATCAATAAAGTTCAAGGATTAATCTTAAATTTCATCGAAATTGGATGAATATGAAGGCCCAAAAGTTTAAATCTTAGCTACGATCAAAACCAGGATATTGAAAACAAGTTGCACAAATTCCAGTTGATTTGTGGAACATAAACAGAACAGTTAGAAACAAAACCCGATAGGAGACAAAGATTAAATTCTACAGAGTTTAGCTGCTTCTCTAAATGAAAGCGAAATGTGGGTAACAACGAGAAAGCAAGAAAATAGAATACAAACATCACAAATGAAATTGTGCAGTTCAAAGGATGCACGAGACGTGATCGTGTAAGAAATGAAGATATCAGGAATGAGTTGAAATATCTGTAATGTAAATGAAAAAATAAAACATTACATAGCGAAAAAGGCGATAGTATGTACAGAGAATGCCAGAAACATGACTACCAAACAAGTCTGGAAGTACAAATCTATAGGAAAAAGATCTAGAGGCAGGCTTAGGAATAGATGGCTGGAACAATTAAGGCGGAACAGGAAAACTGGCTAAATCATGCAGCACATAAATAGAAGTTTAATTTTTCCAAATTAACCTTTCGCAGCTAACTATAAGAAACATCGAATTTTTCAGTCACTATTACAAAATACAATTAATCCATGAAATCCATCATGATCGTTTATGGATCATAAAGTTATTACTTAAAAATCATCAGAAGAATTCTTAGTGTTCAACAGATCCTAAAACTGTGTGCTCATCATGGCTCGAAATGAACAACACGAAAACAACTTATCCGAGAAAGTAACAACGGAAGTTTTTGGATTTGCGCCCACCTTGATGTAATTGATATATATATATATATATATACATCTCACGAAGAAGGCCGAGGCACCGGGCTCGAAATATCGAGAAAATCGAAGTGGGAAAATCCCTCAAAAAAAAAAAAAAAAAAAAAAAAAAAAAAAGGATCTATGCAGATCCTAAAACCTTCCATTGGTCAAAAAATTCTGATTTGTATTACATAAGTTATAAATAAATCGGTTTAATGGAAGTAAATTTATTTCATCCGTAGTAACAGATTAACCAAAAAAAAAAAACAAATCTATACAGTTATAATAATGCAAATTTCACTTACTTTCGAAAACACTATGATGTATATTAATGGAAAATGTTAACTATGTTTTGTATATCCATACAATAACATTTATATTTGAGAAGAAAATATTAGGTAATTGCATGTTATCGGATGTTCAGCAATTTGTTTACATATTAGCGGGTATTTTGATTATCCGAAGGTAGCTGAATCTACTGTGATCCTTTTTTAAAGATTAAGTTAAGAAGCTGATACTGAACTATAAGATAAAAGAGTGCTGAAAACGTTTCTTGTTCTTCACATAAAACCGTATCAGCTTAGTTATTATTGATTCACTGCCTTTATAGCTAAACACAATGGAAAAATAACAGTAATCAAATAAAGGCGATGCTGATACTTCACTGGAATTACGGATATAATCAGCACCTCCGATATAAGGTCGATATATCTGCTGTTTTTATCATTACTATAAATAAAAGAACAAGTATATTGAAAAGCAAGTGTCTGGAATGATCGGAAGACCTTCCTCTAATATTTGGAATTGTAAAAACAATTCTGGATTTAGGAGTCTTAATTCTTATATTAAGATTCTTTAAAGTTTATCAAGTCATTCTTAACAATTTGATTACGAACTAAATGGCTCCGTTATTATAGTTGTTCTGTACTGAAATCTCAAAACAAGATTGGCAATTAACAATTGAAAAGCTAATCAGTCTACATTATTATCTGAATCCTAAGAATAACTTTTATTATATCTGTCTGAATATCTGCATATTGTCTCGAAATTCCATTTGTTGAGATTCTAAATCTATCTTTTGATGTTCTTTTGTTACCTAAGATCACGTGACTGATAAATTGCAAATTTCTCTAAATTACATGTGATAACACATTATATAATTATTAACATGTAGAAGCGTACAAGATTTAAAACTCATATCTCCGGATATCTCTTGTAAAAGGAAGGCTTTCTTTTTTTATATATCTGTCACATGTATCTGCGTGTTTCAAACTCCAATTAACAAACACCATATCACTTTTAAACCCTTCAAACTGACGCTTTAAGAAGCCATAAAAACTTTTTATGACACTTTCTATTCAAACTTAATTTTTTAAATTGAGGGAGAGGGAGGTTAACTTTTAATCAAATTAATGAGATTAATTTAATTACTTGTCATTCATATTAATCAGCATTTTCATAACTTTAACGATAGTATGTATTTAACATACAAATGAATCAGCTTATGATACCGAAATTGGTCTGTTTTCCAGTTCCATTTTCTTTCAGGAATAAAGTATTCTATCAGAATTTTAAGTTAGACCAACTACAAATAAAAATACTGTATTACTGAATTACTACATTATACTGTATTACTGTAATAGTGAATAAAGAAAGTATTTATTAAAAAAATATCCATTTGAAAATGCTGTTGTGACATTTTAAATTCAAACAAGACCTCTTAGTTTGCTCGTAATCCACTCTCCCTTACTATTATATTTACTTACACTGCTTGTGACTTCTTAAATTTTTTATGCTTTTTGTTAATTGTTTACAAATTACGTAGAGATAAATAAAATTTGCAAATAAACAATTTTAATTATTCCAAATAATTATCACTCTAAATATTACTACCGTATAAGTAATTATTCTTGAAAATAGAAATTACTATTATACATACAACTTTTTTTAGTTTTAAATTATCAATTCAGTGATTTTTTTTTACATATATTTTAGTTTATTCTTCATGAAACCATTATTAGATAAATGGCACAAATGGATTTGTTTTCTATAACTTCACTATAATAATAAATATTATATATTACTATTCATTATTACCCATTTAACATTGATCAAGTAAATATGAAATAGCTCTAAATTTGACAGTTTGTTTAATTGAATAACATAAATTAACATGCAAATGCTATTAAGGAATCTTAATTAGATTTACATTGTCGTACATTGCCTGTAACTCATTGTATTCCCACTTTTGTTGCCTAAAAAGAAATTTTGTAAGTCATAAGTAACGTAAAAAATCCAAGTTTTATATCATTTATATTTAAATATTTATATTTATATTGTAATTCTGATATTACAAATTGAGATTTTTCTCTTTAAAGGTTTATTTGAATTTTTAAAGGCGTAAGATTACTTGAATTCCTACTTAAGGAGAATCTGTTTTAGCTTCACTAATGTTTTGCAGGAAAGCTGTAACAAAGCGGAGGTTTCTTCATGTCTACGGAGTTTTACAGTTTACAAAAGAATCGTTCTGTAACAAGACTCTGAATCAGGAGCTAATAAATGCCTTAATATTGGGAACCAAACTTGCGGCTTCCAATAATTTTTTACATAATAAAAACGTTTTGTTTTGATTTTTTTAAAATATATCTGTGCAAGAAAAAAATATATTATTTTTATAACGATTTTTTTATCTTTATTTTTTTTTTAAGATTAAATAGGTTTTGTTAATAAACTTTTGTTTATAAACATTTGTTAATAAACTGTTTTGCTTCTGTATTGATTTCTAATTGTCTCAAGTTAGTTTTCTGGGAGAAAGAAATCTTGGAAATTTTAGAACTCTTTGTTATTTCATGAATAATTTATACAATTAAGAAGGCGATTTCGCGCCTTTCTCTGTGTGTCCTTGCCGTGTTTCCCCCCAACTCGTTCAATTCGTGAGGCCTCCTCGGTCTATTAACGATGCTAACTCAAGCATATCTGATGTTAAATATATACATTACTGTCCGTTTACTTATTTTAAGAAGATGAATTAAATAAACTAAAACCTATACCTATCGCACTTTACAATTAATCAATAAAATGTTTGTTTTCATAACTTACATCAGATAAAATGGAAAACCAAGTATCTGTACTTCTGTAGATCAGCAATGCAAAGCTAATTAAAATATCGAACCAAAAGTTGCATAACCTTAATTATGAAAATAGGACTCGAATTAAAGTTGCATGTGCTTATCTTGCTTTTAAATGCAAAGTAAAAATATTTATAAAAGTTTGTGATTCACTCTAATACCCACGTGATCTTATGTTAGTGAGGTTTTTTGACTCTTTTACTGAAGGAACATTTTGAATTCTGCACCTGAAGATACTAGATGGTTCTTTTCCGATCTAGTATCTAGTGAAACAGGTCGTAATTTTTTAATTGTACATTTTCAATAAATTCCTTTTTTGTGTTGGAATTAATTTAATAAATAAAAGAAACTAGGCCATCTCCCGTGTACAGATTGTTCATTATAGATATTTGAAGAAGAGATTTATTTAGATGGACGTTGGTTGATATAGATGTTAAACGAAGATCATAGCTTATATACGATACTCCTGGCGACGAATTGATTGTGACTATTCTTTCGAGTGAAGATAACCAAATTCTGATGACTCGTGAATCTAGACAAATTTTCCTCTTTGGCGGAGACTTCAGACAAATTTTACCTGTAGTCAAGAATAGCCGAGATTACGACATTATTAACAGTTCTTTGAAAAGATCTCATCCTTTCTCTCGTTGTCCATTTCGATACTAATTGATTATCGATGATAAAACGATGGTTTATATGAGATAATCCAAGAATAATCGATTCCAATGAAAGGGGTTAAAGCAACATTTTAAAGTTTTGAAGACTCTTTTCAAGCCATCTCTTTTTCAAGCATAATAAAATTGGAATAAGTACAACAAAACAAAATAGTTGGAAGCTTAAACAAATTTCAAAAACACGTGAATCAATAAGTTTAGTTGTTTTTACAAAAATATATTAATAAGGTACAATTCATTATTAAAAGTAATAATAAGCAGAAAATAAAATTTAAGATAATCTAACAAAACTCGATTCCAAAGAAAGCAGTTAACGCATTATTTTGAAGTTCAATAATGCTCATTTTGAATTTGTCGACTTCCTCGTGACAATAAAAAATAAAAAACCGTTTTCCATTGTTGCACTAACATTGCGGCACAACAACAACACAACAATTGCGGAGATATAAGTCAAAAAACAATATGAAAAGAGTTGTAGTCCCTATGGTCTAATGGATAACACATCCGACTTCGGATCAGAAGGTTGCAGGTTCAATTCCCGTCGCGGAAATTTCATTGTAAAAATTATTTCTATTTTCCATTCGCACAGAAAATTGCGCCAGACAGACAGAGAAATAAAAGATTTTAGTAATATAGATTATTAGTTAATATCATAAACATTAAAAAATTGTTAGTGAGTATTTAGTAAAAATATTTAATTTAATGTATTTATCATATGAGCTTCAGAAGACTTCCTTCTATCTCGTTCCGTCAAGTAATGCCTGATCTTTGCTGCTGATCACCTTCGAGTGAGAGGTTGTTCTGTCAAATTGAAAGCGTTAATGATAAAACGAGAGACGGGTAATATCTAAATTTTTCCAATAACATCTCCTTTTGTAATAATCAAAGGTGGACCTACAAATTAAAAAATCTCTGGGAACACCTACAACAATTTCGAGCAACATTAACAAACTTGAAACAAACCTATCTTGATATAAAAGGAAGCAAATAAGAAAGCAGTTTTAAAAAAAAATATAGAAAATTTGAAAGTGCTCCTCCTACTTCAATTATATAAAAAATTATATAATAAAACAATTAGAAAGTCAAGTTAATGTTATTATTCGCCAGATAATAATGAAACATTTTTTTTCTTTCTTTGTTTATAAATAAAAATCTCCAATATTTGAATATTACTTGTGGTTTTATATGCACATAACTTGTCTGCAAAAATCTTTAATTTATCCTATATATCAATTTCCATTTTCAAATTTTATCACTGTAGTACTTTACAGAGATCTATACCCTGCATAACTTTTTTATTTACTTTTTGCAGAACTTTCACTATTCAACATAAAGTTGAATTGTTCTATACTATTGCTCTTTATCCCAACTGTGGTGGATCATTGTTTTATCTAATAAGTTTACGCAGAACTTTCATTTATAAAATTGTGACAATAAGAAAATTCTTAACAAAACTGCTGATTTATATTGTTTAAAAATTTGTTATTAAAGCCTAATGATCTCCGGTTAGTGCTGAAGATCTACACAACACAGAATCATTACTGGGTATCAACGGACAGCGTAAATTCGTTTCATCTCTTCCATCAAAACTGCGACTCTTTCTTACAGCATAAAAATGTCAATATTAGAAAGAGATTTTAGATCTTGGAAATTAGCTTACGAAATTTAATTACGTTTTCTCTTAAAAACACTGCGAATTGATAGAGAGCTTAGAAAAGGCCATCGTTTATAAGTCGCCAACAGCCGAAGTTCATATCAGATAAATGTTATTTTTGTCGTATAAAAAGCATTAATATGTAGCTAATAATAATAATTTTATATATTCAATTCGATAATTATCCTAAACAGTGTTTCATTTTATTTTGCTCTCCGTTTATTAGAGAAACTTCGCCCTCGCAGGAATTTTATTGAAATATTTTACAATAAAATTAATAAATGCTTGTGTTTATAAGTGACATCATCACAGCTGTTTTGAGCTTTTTGGCGCCCGTCAACCAGGACTAATTAAGCCCAGGTCTGTCATGGGAAATAGAAAATTCCAGTCATTGTGGGCGGATGAAGTTAGCACATGAATTAGTTATCTTATTTTTCTAGTGATCTTTTTTCTTTTTTTTTTTTTCTACACTTTGGAGGTCCCGTTGTTTTCTCTATTTTTAAGCAATGTAATCTTCTTGCTCCCATCAATATTTATCAGTAAGGGTTATCCATTCTCCAGCAGCTAAGAGACACAAAACTAAAAGACGGCTAATAAAGTAGCCTCAAGAATAAGATTTTTTCGATCATTAACACTTTCGCATAATATTTCCCTTATAATCCTTTTTAAAAGATTTGTGAGCCCAAATCTGTATTAATCACAGCATTTCATTCACTTAAAAGGTAAACAATAAGAGTAAACGTCTTTCCTGTCAAAGAACTATATATTTGATCTTTCTTTTGTGGCGTGGGCGTTTCCGTGTTCCTTTCCGTGATGTTGTCGTTGCTAATCAGATGGTTAATTGCTTAATTACGGAAAGTAATTGTTTAATTACATCCTGCGGTCAGGAAATCGAGCAGACGAGGCTTAAGTAATTGAAAGCCCCATTTGCAACTTACGGAACTGGCGTGCTTTCAAACCACGATGAAAACACAAGCAACCAATTTAGATTTTATTCGTCTACCTTAACATTGTTTTCCAAAACACCAAGGTGTTTTATCAACCGCCAGATCTTGAATTCATTACCAACTTGGAATAAAATAAATAGTGAATCGATCTCTTTAATGATTCATTAATATCTAATGTTCAATAAATACTGCAAATTTTAAGTCGAAATCAACAAATTTTAAGTCAAAAATCAACAAATTTTAAGTCAAAATCAACAAAACTGTAAACACTGCGTTGTTAAACATCTGTAAAAATCAAGTGTTAATCGATGTAAATATTGTTTTGTATTATTCATTTATACAAAAGCTCTCAATAGAGCTTGCAAATAGATTTTTTTATATAGATCTTGGAACAATTCGATAAGTTGAATGTAAAACAACTATTTTTGGTTTAAAATAACTCTGTTAACGTATTCAATCAAAAGCTGTATATCAAAGAGTCAGAAAAGAAATTTCTGTGCTTTGGTTACAAAAACAGTTCTTTTAAAAGTATTTGTTTCTGAAACAGCTCTTTATACTTTAAATTTGTGTTTTAATCTTGTTGGGTAACAAAAGCCTTTCTACAGTTTTATATCTCCGATGAAATTTTGATTTTGCTAGAAAATTTTAAATTCTAAATTCTTTTTCTCTCGTTTATGCTTAAGTTTCAGGAATTCCCAATTAGATATAAAATAAATAGTTATTATATAAGCCTACTACATTGGCACTGGTCAAGAAAAAGGTATGTAAAATTAATTACCTACATAATATACGACGTTTCGGAACTTCTTTACAGGTTCCCTTTTCCAGTTTGGGTCCCCCTTAAAGTCTTTCTTTTGGATGAAACATGGCGGCTGTGTGTGATTTTTCCGTAACGGTTGGAAATAGTCGTTGTTGTGATGTGTTTGCTGTTTGTTGATAAATCTTGGTTGTGAATGGTCACGGTTGGAAGTAGTCATGGCTGGAAATAGTCCTTTGTTGTGATGTGTTTGTTGAGATGTGTTTGTTGAGAAAACTTGGTTGTGATGCGTGGACAATGCGTTGTAATGAGTTCATTAGATGCCGTATTCTAGTACATTTTTAGTTGACAAATCTTGGTTGTAGCTTTTTAATGAACTCATTACAACGCATTGTCCACGCATCACAACCAAAAAGCTTTCATTAAAAAGCTACAACCAAGATTTGTCAACTAAAAATGTACTAGAATACGGCATCTAATGAACTCATTACAACGCATTGTCCACGCATCACAACCAAGTTTTCTCAACAAACACATCACAACAAAGGACTATTTCCAGCTATGACTACTTCCAACCGTGACCATTCCTAACCAAGATTTATCAATAAACACATCTCAGCAAACACATCACAACAAAGACTATTTCCAACCGTTACGAAAAATCACACACAGCCACCATGTTTCATCCAAAAGAAAGACTTTAAATATAAGGGGGACCCAAACTGGAAAAGGGAACCTGTGAAGAAGTTCCGAAACGTCGTATATTATGTAGGTAATTAATTTTACATACCTTTTTCTTGGCCAGTGCCAATGTAGTAGACATATATAATATTTAATATACTGGCACGTTAAATAATCTTTTATAAATAGTTATTGTTTTAAATTGTAATTATATATGCAGTCAGCCTCATCAGTTAATTTCGCAGACTTTATTACCACTTAAGTCACTGAATTAAATGTTAGTCAAGTGATATTAATGAAATTAGTAATTTTAATATTTATTTATGTATCTTTATTTATCAAAATTTCCCTGAAATCATAGAAGTAATGCAGGAGTTTTCTTCCAACAAAAGTGTCTATACATATTTTGGAACGCAAAATGCGCTGTAGCTGAAAATAAGCTTAAAATCTCCCTTCTTTAGACATTAAGAAGAACAATATTCTAATTGTAAAGATACAAATGTTGCCTAAGCTGACTATAATGAATTTCAGTGATATAGCAGGTTTCTCCAATGATGAGTGTTTTACTTCGAATACATTCAATGGATTTTTTATTGTCTTATTTTAAGTCGTATTATTTTACTTTTTTGTTCTTTTCTTAGCTAGGCTGAGTATAATAAAAACAGAAAAAAAACTTCCGGCTGTTAATAGTGACCCCCGAGTAATTATACACAAAACAGTCTTTGTGTTATTTATGAATAGCACTTTAACAATTTTTTTTCTTATTAATTCAGAAGTAAATATTTGTTATTCAATTATCCTCATTTTTATGTTATTTAATCATAAATTAGTTTTGTGTTTTTCTATGTTATAGACTGCGGGCACAAATTCCATCGAAGTCATTCATTCCAATTTGTTTAATTCCGTGACTGTCGTTCTGGGTCTATTATATTTCAAATGTGGTGACAGTTGCTTCCAATAATGTTTTTTTCTTGAGCGAGGTCTCCTATTTTGCGTGCATTCATTCCAGAATCAATTTCAGCTTTTAAAACTATTTGCCAGTTTTTTTTTGTTTTTTTTTCTTTTTGTAATTAGTTCAAGTAAATGTAAAAAAATAAATAAATCAGATTCTGCAAAACGATTTATTACTGTAACAGCTAATGATTTTTAGATTTCAAAAATAAATACGGTAATTAGAAATCAGTAATAATTTAGCCTTTTGAATTTGTGCCATAGAATTGCTTATTTCCTTTAATTATATCTACAATATTAATTTTACATTGAGAACTTTGAAAGGTCGACAAATTTTATGAATTAGAAACAATGCCTTAGAAACAATTACTATCTCAACAGTTTAGCTTGAGTGGAAGTGGGGCAACAGTCCAGGGCCAAAATGTCATTTAATACTTATTCCTATTTTTTTTTGTTTGGAAGATAAGACCATTAGTTTTTGTTCTTCGGGTCGGACTTTGGTAGCTTTTGAACAGCTTACTTACATCACTGAAACCCTAGCAGAATCATCAAACCAAGAACATCAATGTTACATTTTTATTAAATGTTAATTTACACCATTTCTTGTTAGAAAATTGCATTATTTCGTCTGTATATCACAGCAATTTCTTGATTTTTGATTTCTCATAGCTTAAATTTTTCTTTTCAACTTAGGTTATTTCACATTTTACACATTTTAGATTTAAAAACGTAATAAAAAACAATTAAATGCCTTTGAAACATGAAGACAAGCATTTTGAAAGCGTTTTATTTTTATCGCTGCCTAAGAAGGAAAACGATAATCTAAGAATATACGTTGGCTAAATCCGTACCTTGAAAAAAGATAATGAATAAATCCCGGCATTATTTTTTTTTAAGTTGTTAATCGAATTCATTTATCAAGCAACATGGACTGGATTAGCTAAAAGGATTTAATATCCATTTTTTAAGACAATGAGATATTTATAGAAATAGGATAGAAACCCATTGTTTACTAGACAAGGACCCATTTTGAAAAGATTTGAAATATAAATGTTAGATCGTTCCTAGTCCTCGAATATGCGTACCAAGTTTCAAGAAGATCCATCCAGAGTTTTAAGTTTTGAAGGAGATGACACACAAATATACATTTCCTACTTTGAAAAATAGGTTAAAGAGCAAGTTTTATCCACTTAACGTAGGTTTCCTAAGCTTTTGTTATTGGGTAGAGAGGGATTAACCAACAATTATCTAAAAAATAATCCTAAGGTTGACCAACGTGAGGTTCACTTAAGTACTGACGACATTTCAAAGAGACTTAAAATTACATTTAAGGCTTACATTAATTTAAGGCTTACATTAATTTAAATTTATTTCGGAAACAAGCGAATTGTTTAATAAAAAAAAAGTACTTAATTTTAAAAAAAATGAAAGATAATCTCTTGGTGTATCTAGATTCAAATATGCACACACTTTTACAATTCCAGCAAATTTGAAATTGTGAAAATAATATAAAGAATTAAAAGCTAGTAATAAGAAAGAAAGCGAACATGAACTGAGAAATACTGTTACCATTAAGATAATCTATTTTATTAACTCATGAACGTTTCTAAAACAGGGTGACATCAGTGTCACTTTACTTCTCATATTATTTCTCATTTTCACAGAAATTATCTTTCCATGCTTTTCTTAAGAAAAAACTGTATCAAAACACCTGCTAATATAAAAATAGTCACTATCCCTAAGCCCGATGTCTACATCTTGAGAAGGAATACCAAATGTGAGCTTCAAGATCTCTCGGTTTGTGGAGTTTAGGTTGTATATGCAGTCATAATCATCTCACTTTTTGTTATTTGAATCACTTTTGCAAACGGTTTGTTTTAACTAAATTCTTTCTTTCTTTGGAAAGAAAAATCCTTAATATTTGAAAACTTATTATACTAATACTTTATTTTAACAACATCTAATAAATATCATTTTCTTGGTCATTACTACAACATAGACTCCTTCAATTCCAGGAGATACAAATCCTTTGAAGCTGTTTTTGAAGCTCTACTGCTTATACAACGTACTCTATTGTATCTCTGTATTATATTGGATTTTTTTTTTTTGAAGTTTACAAGATTAAAGAAAAAAACTAAATTAGAAAAAATTTTGTTCTTCAACACATTCAAGAAAATCCGTTCCCTGAATCAAACGAAATGAGTAGCAGGATGGACACAAACACTTTCCTTTGGAAAGTAGACTGAACCTTTCACCAAAGGGATCTTCATTTAAAATCTAAGATTGTTCTTCATAAAAAGAAGACCTGAATTTCTTATTTATTCTTCCATCCAAAAACAGTCATCAATGAAGAAACAAAGTTTTTTTGATATCATTACAGTTTTAGATAAAACATAATCCACTGGGAAAAGACATTTTTGTAATAACTAATGTTATTTCCTAAACAAGTTGTTGCTATGCGACGAAAGCGCTACAAATATTCAATGTTAAAAATCGAGTATTTTTTTAGTTTCGTTTTTTTTTTCTTTTTTGCAGTGACAGGAACTGAATGTTTTTTTTATCGTTGTTTTCTAATTCTTATGTGTTCTTCAAAGCCTAAAAAGAAAAACACAATTCAACATTGGAGAAATAGAAACAAAAGAAATGCAGTTTCTATACATTTTTTTTTTCTCTTTCCTTTTGTGTCGAAAAGTTTTTCCAAATAATTTTTCAGAAACGGACCAAGCCAGCCTGTGCTTGCCAAAACCATATGAGATGGTGGTTAAAAAGAACGGATATTTGTGTCATTGGCACTCCAGTAGAATATGTCACCAGTCAAGCCGTTTGGAGTCGTATCAACTTCGAAGAAAAATAAAACTGGAAGTAATATTGATTCATAAATAAAAGTACAAAGAATATAATTATTAGATAAAAAATTTACAATAGCTAATGGGTAGCTGCCATTAAATCAAAATCAAAATAAAGTTAATTAATTGCCAACTTTAAATGAAGTTAATTGATTGCTAACTTTATTTACGATTTTTTGAAGCCTACAGCTAATATGGGTTTTGAAAAGTTTATCAGTATGAAGAGCCATACATTGCAATATAAAGAAAGCTACGACCAGAAAACTTTCATTCAGTGTTTGGATGCGATGAACAACATAACGATCAACAGTTTGTTAACAATGCTTGTTTCAGATCAGACTGAATTGTTATCTGATATGAGCTGGGAAGTAGGATCTGTTAGTTGCTTTCAATTCTGAGGCTACAGCTTTGCATCACTCGCTTTCAAACGGGGACGGATATTGCAGACTACTTTGCCGATTACAGCGTTGCCCACGATTCGCGACAATAGAAATTGTACAGTAAACCAATGGAAACAGACAAAAGATAAAAAGCAAAAACCAAATTCCGGGATTCGAACCCAGTTTCAGGCATATCAGCCGCTTTAGTGACGAAATTTTTCTAAAGACAGATATTCTTTACAAATAAACATCTCCGAAACAGGAGAAAATTATTTTTTTTTCTGCAAAGCATGTCGCAAAAATCCTTGCGGACCTTGCTTTGCCTTCGATTTGCATTCTGCGAGCACTGTAACTGAGTCAAGAGAGAAGCCGATTTCGGGCCGTAAGTATCATGAAAACTAAGAAATACTTCGAGGTCTTATTTTTTCCAAGTAATTTTGTAGGAACGTATAGGATGATTAGATCCTATAAATCATCCTGTAAATTATCAAAATAAAAAAAAAAAATTTTTTTTTTTTTGGAAATTTTTTTTTTCGCAAAACTGAGTCTTCATCCTAATTCCTATAGTAAAATATTAGATGTTATAATCTTGAAAAGACAACTGGAAGAGTGGAGGAGGAAAGAAATGTTCATTTCTACATATGTTCATCTATTACGCAAAGATATGTGATATTTTCTTTTCTAAATGCCTTAGATTCTCAAATTTTTAGCGATCCATTTGGAAGTTGTTGTGATAGTGATGTCCGAGATATTTGGTATTGTTTTCATTGGATTTCCGCTATTAACTTAAATGTTAGAAATGCAAACATATTATTTCAGTTGGTGCTGCAGCTTGATGAGTAAGAACTCAGATACTATGGTTGTCAGTTCGAATCCGTATATCTACCTTTTTTTTGGTTTTGTTTTCTCTTAATCTTTTTTTTCTGAAAGTCACGTTTTTTTGTTTGTTGTTTTTTTTTTTTCTTGTTTTCCTAACTTTTTTTATTTTTTACTAGCTTTTCTTTTATTATTTTTCCTTACGTTATTGTACTTCCTTTTTTATTATTATTTTTAAATTATTTTATTATTATGGGTCGCCCTTAAATTTATGCTTTAATACAGACTTATATTCACTTGTTATAGTTTAGCTCATGGGATGTTAGTTACTGATTACGAAGTTAATTATGAAACAACTACAGTTGCAGTAAATTTTATAAAAAGGTGCTTTAAAGCATAACAACTAACTTACAAAAAATTGAATTGATCTTCTGTTGGCGAATTTTAATGTTCTTGAACTTTTAAAAATACGGGGGATACTATAACAGGAAACAAATGTTTTTCTAATTCAATGTTTTAGTCGTTTGTTTTCCTAAATTTGCTTTATTGTCTTTGTTCTATTCCGTTTTGGACATTTTCCAATTGAGACGATATACGTAAGAAAATAGGATATAGGAAAATAACGGTTAACTGTTTATTAAAAAAATATAAACAAACTACGTAGAAAAATAACTATTGACTATTTATAAAATTTAAACAATACAACTAGAAAAATAAGCTGTGACTGTTTTTTAAATGTCTTTTTTCTTTAGCAAATTAAAGAAAACTTAGTAATAAAAATTTAATGTATTGCCATTTGTTGATCCACACCATACACTAAATCTCAATGTTTTTATACATTCAGCAAATAAACTGCAATAACATCGTGAAATCTGTCCTCCAACAGAGTGAAATGTCTGTAGATCATGTCTACAGAATGTTATAGATTTCGGTCGTTGATCGGGATTTCTTAAGGATTCAGAACGAAAATGACGAACAGACAATTGAAAGTAAGAAAGCTAATAAAGTAGTTCTGGGCTCTCTAAGATGGAAAAAAAAAACAAAAAAAAAACCCTCATTCAGATGAAATAATCTTCATAAGTGAATGTCTTTTCTGTTCAAAAGTTTACTTACTTTGGAAAGGTATTGTGTCCAAAATGCATCTTCTTTTACATATTGTAAACTATACCAATGCTGGACGGAAATATTGAGATGTGTTTACTAAGTAACATCTTAGAACGGCTGTTTCGCGGTTTTTGGCGATCATCAGCTAGGAATACTCACCCGTAACTAACTACTTCTCAGGATGGAAATGAGCAATCAGATAAATAAAAAACAAAACAGCAAAAATGTTGTAGGGTTTTTTAATGTTAGAGCATTGTAGCAACTGGGAAACATTTCTTCAGAAGCCAACACTGTAGTCAAGATAGGCATCTAGTGGATGAAAACGAAAACAATTTTCTTGGGTCAGTTAGCTATATACAAAATGCCGTTCGCAGTAGAACCTTACGACATTTTGTGTTATTTTGAGCGTGACGATATTTGGGAAATTAGTGCTAGAATATAGTATTGGAGAGTTTCCAAAATGCTCGTTCCCTCCCCTTTAACTTGTTTGCCGTACAGATAGATTCAAATATGCTAATTTTAAACGCATTTGCATTGTCTGAAATGGCTTTAATCTAGATATATAAAGACATTATATTAAGCCTAATGAGATTCGGAGGTCGGGAAAACGAAGTGGGCTTCTGGTTGTGGGAGGTCTCGGCCCGATCGTTATTCGTCGAGATCTGCTTCTGTTGATTTACGGAATAATTCAGTAATAACTCTTTCTCGTCAATAAAAGACAGTCACAATGCCATTGTACCAGTTGAATTATAGCACCAGAGTTATTGATTACAATGAAATATTCACGGAAGCAGCGTGAATTTGTTGGAACTTCAAAGACTACTTGGTTGACGCTGAACTGAATAACAATGCTTCCAAAAGACAAATGGAGTCAGACACTTTTCGCGCCAAGAAGGCTTTTCTTTCAATTCTTATAATTATATTCCATTCCATCAAATCTCCTTTGATTTACCGAGAACTGAAGCATCGTGACTTATCTAGATTTATCGAATGTCTTGAAATATGTTTATTATACTACAGGTTAGATAAAATTAAGAAATGTTTTCTTTGCTGCCACGAATCAGAAACTATTGAAAAGGAAAGTACTATATCATATCTTGATTGCTATTTAGCTTCTTCTTTCTTAACAGAAATATAAATGTTATATGTATTTATATATAATATGAGATTGAACAGGATTAGAATAAATTATAACGGCTATAGACAGCCGAAAAGGAGTAAACAACACAGGAGACAATAAAGAAGACAATATCCATTCATCGCGGGATTCGAATCCAGATCATGATACATCGCCCAAGTTGGGAGGCAACCATGAATCGCATTTACCCGCCTGAATGGTCATATATTACACAGTAAATAGAAATTAATATTATTAATAGAGGTAAATCCGGAAATGTATTCTAATGGAACAACGAATTAAGAATTAATTAAAGCAAATTAATTCCCAAAGAAATGTTGGATTTACTACATTTCTCCAAATTTAAAACTTTATCCAAACAAATGCCCTTCCTATATATTATAAATGATATTCGTAATATTACACTAAATCTTTACACAAAAATAGCTTACAGTAACATATCTCTGAGATTCAGTTCTATCCATATAGAATGCAAATATTTTGAGTTATACAGCGAAATACTGTCTATTCGTGTCCATCTTCCAAAGTCCTGAATATTTAATCCTCTGACCTCCAAACATTTCTAATTAACTCAATCCATATCTTTTTCTTTCTCCGCCCCTTTTTTTTTACGTTCTACTGCTGGCTTCCAAATAAACATAATTCTGTGTCCACTTTATTCGTCCATTCTATTTGCGTGTCCAAACCTACTTAAATCCTTTTTTTCCTATGTAGATTTTCTTTACCATCTATTATATTTTACTAATTTCTTCATGTATCGTCTACTTTCCTAGGACTCAAGTGAGGTTCATCTAAAAAAGTGTATATTACTATTTTTCTTTTCCGCACTAAAAACTTTGAATCCCTTGTATGAATCTTCTTGAAAATTGACAGGCAATTTTAAGAACAAAAGAAGATCTAACTTTTATATTTTACTTTTTTTTTTCCCGTGTGGATCCTTGTCTGGAAATGAGAGGAAGAAGATCAAAAAAATTCTCATAGCGAAGCAGTGGGATTTCAATAACAAGGGATATTAATCTTTTAAGGTCTGCGTGAACTGATTAGTCTAGTCTGCCAGAACTAGTTGATTCAAACAGTTGACCAAACTAAATTAGTTTAACACAAAAAAAAAACCTCGCAATAACTCCTTCTTCATCATTCTAAACTTCTTTAATCAATATTTCAACTTCTTTAGCAGTTAAAATATCAGGAAAAATTACAATAAGCGTAGAGAAAACCCTAAGATTTTCCTCTCCACTTTAAAAAAACAGAATTCAAATATAAATAATCATGAAATCACTCATGAACAACAAAACTGTTAATACTCATACAATCCTTCCTTAACAATAAAAAACTTATACACTTATAACAATCTATTAACAGTTACAATTATAACAATTTCAATTTTTGTTTCAAAATTTTATTATTTTTTATAATTTTTTCAAAAAATCCGAATGAAATAGGATTCATTTTTAACGATTTAATTTTGTTAAAACAGTTTGCCAAATTAATAAAACCAGATTCCAAAAATGAATCTTTCGGATTCATCTTGAGATATGTAGATTATATTAATAATTGGATCTGGGTTATGGGCCAAATTTATCCTGTGATATGCCCAGTCTGACAGTTCTGGTCTATTGTTTCCATAAGCATTTATATGCTCCCTTAAACGTTCTTTGAAAGATCTGCCGGAACTTCCTATGTATAAACCTCCACAGTCCCTATATTCCAGGGTGAGAGTTTTTTTATGTTAAATACATTTAGGAAGAAGATTAGTTTTTTCAATAAATTAGTTTAGTCTGCGTGAACTAGTTGGATTCAAACAACTTAAATATCTAAGGATTTCATTAATTTTTCAGAAAGAATGAAAAATCTTTACTGTTTATATTAATCAAAATTACAATTAACAGAAAAACAAAAACAAACAAAACGAAGACTTATAGTTTACAAATTTTATTCTCATGACTACGAAAAAGAAACAAAAGGTCTTTACGAAAGTAGGCTTCAAGTTCTTTCAGAAGTTCTTATTAATGTTTACGATTTAGTAAAGCCCTTGCACTTCTACATAAATAACTATTTCTAATACTTCTATTATAAAATGTTTATTTAGCACCAAAATTTTACATCTCAAAATTGATTCTACCAACACCTTTCCAATATATTTTTTGTCTCTCTTTGTATGTATATCCCATAATACTAAATTAGATGTATTTGCCTAGATGATGCCTGATTGGATTTCTTTCCAACTTTTTGAAACCTTCCTATTGGACATTTAAATAATTTACTAACAACTTTTCTGATTGTTCACTTTTTAAATTTCCTTTGTATAAATTGACAATTTTATTTTTGTATAATTCGATTGCCACAGAGGTCTTTGAAAGTTCTCCAGATTTTTAATGTAATGTATTTTTAAATTTATTTTGTTACAAATTTTTAATCTAATTTATGTGTTCAGCAATGCTTATTTATTATGAATCATAATTTAAGCATATGGTAAACTTTTTCTATTACAAATTTAAATGTGTTACTGTTTTCATTGTTTTGTTCTAATCTGTTATTTCTTTCTTACAAAATCTTCTTCCTAAATACTTTATTTCTACTCCTTCCTCTAAAATTGAATTTCAGTTTTCATTTCTGCTTACAGCTAAATATTATGTTTTTGAAGATCAACTCAGAATATTATAAGTCCTTTTTAATGTTTCACCATCAATTATAAATCATTTTGATCTTGTGCTGTTACCATCTGTTCTCTAAAACATCCGAGTAGATACTGTTCATTTATTTATACATCCATGCTAAGACAACTTCGTTTCTAATCTATGTAAATGTTGAACGACAGACGGTGGCAGACTACAATTTTGTTTCCATTCTTTTCTGTGAACTACTACTTGTGAGTGGAATTTCTTATATTTGTAATACTGTTTTCATGCATTTCCCTAATAACTCCCACCAGTATTGGATCTATTTTCATCTTTTCACTAAAACTCCGCATAATTTATTTCTTGAATCATGTTTCCTCTAAGTCAATCCAAGTCAAATGTGCCAATTCTTTAAATAGATATTCATATCAAGAACACAGATAGATTAGTAAAATAATTAAGGTTTTACGTGCACTGTTCATCTTCATTATACACAAATAAAAGCCGGCGCACCTGTCTATCCAAAGAACCAATTTAATACAAACTTTTTTTCACAACTATAGTTTCAAATACACATTACGAGTATACATGTAACAGTTCACTTGAAAATGGATACTCGTAATGTGCATTTGAAACTACAGCTGTTAAAAAAAGTTTGTATTAAATTGGTTCATTGGATAGACAGGTGCGCCGGCTTTTATTTGTGTGTAATGAACACAGATAGATTATTATCCATTATTATCCAATAGATATTACTGCTTTAAAACCATATAAAGAAAATAAATTAACGAGCATGTAAATAAATTTATGAAAAAATTAAAAATGCACATAAATAAACAAAGCACCCTGAGCTATCGTTAATATCATCTGTAATTAGGCTGAAACAGCTGTCCCAGATTCCCGAGATGACAGTTCAGGGTGCGAGAGCCTTTGTTTTTTTAATTTTTTCACAAAAATGCTTTAAAACCATTTGAACTTCTCCAATTTTTTGCTTAATCCTCTGCATTCATCTTTATAAGACTTAAGACGGCGCTGAACCCTTGCTAAGCTTTTCTAATTATGTTATTGGAGTCGTCTACAATTTATATCATCTTTTAAATTATATTGTTATGGTGTGAAATCCGAAATTTTGTAAAAGAGAAGTGAAATCATTGTAGTGCATTTTGATTTAACTACCGTTTTATTAATAGTAATTCCAAAAGTTGGATAAAATTTTATTGTTTTTTACATATTTTAGTTACATATTTCTGTAACAACACAAAATTTTGGTATTTAAAAAATACGAGGCAATTCAGAAAGACCATTATTTTCGCTATTTTTACAAGCTTTTTCAAAATTTAAGGAGTCTGAATTTTTCTAATTCAAAAACTTCGCAAATTTGAAAATCAATTTTACTTAAAAAGATAGCTATTGAGAAAATAAATAAAACTTCTCACTTAAATAATTTTTAAAAACTAGATTCTTTAAAAATTGTTAACAGAAATTATTCTATAAAATCTGTTAACTTTTTTTCCTTATCACAAATTATTATTATTTTAAAACTGTCAATTACAGATCATTTTAAAAATTCAAACAACAATGTTGTCACGTTGATTATGCTAAGTTTTCAGATTTTTGTTTTCACGATATACAAAGCTATAAAAGACTCAAATTTCGGGGGGAAAATTCCACAGATGGTTTAGCCACATCTTAAGTCTAATAAATGTGCTGTTAATGAATAGGTAATAAGACAAGTAATATTTACCATTGAAACATGTTAGAAATAAAATTCATGTTTGTTACATAGAAGTTTATTCAACAATTTTTCAATCTCTCGTCTTTGATTTTGCAATCAAAAGAAAAAAAAGGAAATTCAGCCCCGCCCTGATTCCTTGACACCTCGGGGTCTCCGTACCATGATCCATGTGACACCACGTGACACCATGTGATTAGACTGGACTTGTCCTGCATATCCCTGAACCAATGCCTGCGATGAAAATATGCATGACTTATGAATAGATTTACAAAAAAAAATGTATATCCTTTCATTCTTTTGTGACGGATCTTAAAAACGAGCAATGAATGAACTAATTCCGGGGACTTTCTGTAAATAATAATCTGCTTATTGTTTACTGCAAGAAGCAAGAAATTCCTGAAACAAGTTTCAATTCCTTTCTTTCTTTTCCTTATTAGCGAACCCGTACACAAAGTGTAAAGACGGGTAGAAGCTTCTGTCCGTCGCCACCTCTACAATCAAAACAATAAGTAAAGCTTATGACTTGTAGAGGTGGAGAGAAGTAAGAGTTCCGGTCTACGGTCAGTTTCTGTCTCACAGGAAGTGAAAATGGCTGAAAATGACACATGTCGTCACCTCTACAGTAGCTGTTGTTTCGTATGAAACCAGTTTTTTTCCCTTTTTTGTAAATTGTGAAAATAATAAAAACACATAATTTCGTTTAACTTTTTTTTTAAAGTAATATCTGCTGAGTACAGAGATTTTTCCTTTTCCTGAAAAGAATAGCTAAGTTCACATTAATTGCTTAAAAGCCTAAATCCAATTAATTTTAATATTAAACCTCGCGCAGACATGAAATTGTATTGAAAAGAACGGATTAACATCCTTCACTGAAGACATCAATAGGAATCCATTGTTTTTTTTTGTTCTAATGTCCTTCTCGCGCGAATTTCTTGACAATGACTTACAAGGAAAAAAAATTAAAATATAAAAATTAGATCGACTCTTTTCCTTTAATATACATATCAAGTTTCAAGAAGATTCATCCAGCGGTTCAGATATTATTGGGGACGGAGAGGAGACACTGTCTGTTTGACAGACTGATTTGATAAGCCTTTCTTTCCTATGGAAATAGACTAATAATGAAGGCTAAGCTGTGTTATTCTATAACGAATTACTCTCAAATATGTAAGCAACAGAAGGTAGGCATAATCAGTCGATCAGTAATGGATAATCTAAAGTAAGCAGTAAGAATACTTGAACTCTGATATTTAGACTTAAAACAGAATACTTCTCTCAGAATAATCAAGATCACACTGAGAGCAGAACCTGAGTCTAATTTCAAGTCAACCTGATTAAATCTCTGACCATCCTCAAAGGAAGGACTGCCTTATCAGTTACCAGAGACTTTCCCCGATTTAAATCGATCCTATTTTTAGCGTTTGTAAACTGAAGCCAACACAACTCTAATGATTATCACAGCTGAGTTAATTGACATTGTACAAATAAAAGGGCTTTGTATTTACCTTTGGTGATATGTGTAGTGTTTCTCAGTTGGTTGCTTTCTTCAAAATGGGATTTCTTCATTTAGGGTAGAAAGAGATAAGCAAACAACGAAGTAAAAAAAAAAAAACTCTGGTGTTACTTCCTGATAACTAAAGATTGTAACAATGACAATCGTATAATAAACTATTGCAATCAGTATTAAATATTTAAGAAACAAGTTATTCTTTATCATTTTTGGCGAAATATCCTCAATAATTTAAAGATACTGTGATTTTAATCGGCTGTTTTTGAGATCATATTTACAGTTTTTGTCTACTTATCAGAATAAATATTTTTGAATAATTTCGGAGATTTGTGATACCCGGTCAAGCATTGAGTTCAAGCAGAAAAGATTAAAGTTCAATGAAAAATGGTAAATCTAAAACGAAATGTTTAATAAATGGAAACGGAATTTAAGAAAAGGCAAAGAAAAAAAGATTACACGTCATTTTGATTAGACTCGCCAAACATCTGCAATGGTGGGATTAAAGAACTTTAATCTCACCTTAAAAGAATTATTAATCTTCTATTGAGGATGTTAACCTTGCCTAACTGAAATAAATGGTACCATTTCCCCCCCCCCCCCCTTTTCTTGACCTTTTCTTATTACTATTTATCAAATAGGCCTATTCCATTTCCTAAATTCTCAAATTTTCCTTGAACCTTCTTTATTTCACCCTTTGCAAATGTCAACTAATGTCCTATCAAGTACCTCTTTGCACATTCAACTGATACAGCTTCAGAATATAACAAAATGGCGGTCAGATCTGTACAATATTCTTGCAAAAAAGACGATGTCTCAAAGTCACGATCTCTTTGCAATTCACAAGACCAATATTCAACATCAGGTCGCCTATGAACCCATCGTTGACTTCCTTCCTGTAAAAGTAACTGTTCCTCTTTCCCAATCCTGTAATCGCCTTCAGTTGCATCATATATTCTGCCAATTGACATTTAATCGTTACGTTTCGCAATTCTGGTGCTTACTGTTCAAACAACGGCTCTTTTTATGGCACCCAGGGAAGGATTCAGAAACTGCTATGTGTTTTATTGATCAGAAACTGGCTTTTTTTTCCTTTAAAACTATTTCAAACACTTATGTTAGCTGCTAACATCTGGAAAAAACAGTGTTCTGTCATATTTTTCTTAAGTTCTCGGATTCCTTTTCAACATTCTTCAATTTTTGTGATTTCGTTTGTGTTTTCGTCTAATTTCATTTGGAAGTAAAGAGAAAGCGCGATAAATCGGAATATTTATTTAAAAAAAAAGGGTGTAAGTAAAACGTTTTTACTAGTTATAAAATTATCAGTTGTATTTGGAGCAGTTTGGATGGGTACGCCAGCATTCGAGCTTCTGTAAGACAGCGCAATAATCGAAACTTACCAGTAAACTGATAACTTTTCTGTGTAATTAGTGTTAATTTATTGATAACACTGCTGTAAAAAGAACTTAAATGTACTGTTACAGATTTAAGGATAAGTATTACTACTTACTACTGATTGACAGATATTTCATTTTAGAATTGCATTTAAAAATTATTTTTTAAATTTTAATCCTCTGATTTAAGTTAAAGGATATTATAAATTTTAAAAAAAAATTAGTAGATAAGTTTGCTATATAGTATATATAAAAATTATTGATAATATAACAAATATCTGAACTTTTCAACGTTCTACAGTCCATTTAAAAAAAAAAAACAAGTGAAAATAATTTTGTGCTAAAGCATAAATCTAAGGGCGACCCATAATAATAAAAAAAAGTAAAAGTAAAATAAAAAAAAGAAAGTACAATAAATTAAGGGAAAATAAAATAAAAGTTAGGAAAAAAAAAAGTTAGAAAAATAAGAAAAGAAAAAAACCCCACGCGGACATTGGAAAAAAAAAAAAGTACTATATACGGATTCGAACCGCCAACCTTCAGTACATAAGTCCGTAATCTTGACCACGAAGCTACACCTGACAACTAAAATGAAGTCGTGGCATATCTATCAATTAAGATAACAGCGGAAATCCAATGACAACAATGCCAAATATCTCGAACATGGGGAAGCGTTGGCCTCTAAAAGTAGGAAAATACTCTATTCCTAAGTTGTTTGGGCCTCTGAACACGATGGTGAAGTCCATTTGTCGATCAGATCTTTCGTTCGGGAGTTTTTAGGACAGTACAATGACAATAATGTCTCGAACAGGGGGGGGGGGCGTTGGCCCCTGAAAATACTCCATTCCTATAGTGTTTGGGCTCTGAACACGATGGTGCAATCCGTTTATCGATCCGACCTTCGGCAATTGTTAGGGGTGGACAGACACGGATGGTTAAGACAAACGCAGTAGCTACCAATTTTGGTCGCTATCACAATAGTTCCCAAATGGGTCGCTCTAGCTTACTCTAGCTTACTTAATAGCATTCTGACAGGTTCTTAGGATCTCGATAAGAATTTCTCATAAGCAATGCAAAATGAACAAATCAGGGTTCAATTTCTGATGGAGCTGGGGCATTTTTCCCAGGAATTTTTTCCTCAGACATGTCTTAAGACCCTTCCTAAAGTAGGGTCTGGATTTCTTTCCCAGGAAGGGGCAGGACTGACCTATTCAAGCTTCATCCCTACGGTCAAGAATCATTGGGAATTGCTACTTCCACCCCATCCCAAACCTCGTTTGAGATCTACGAGAAATATATGTTTAAAATCGATCCTTTAACTGGTAACATCTGGCGTTATTTGTTAATTCGGTTTGATTCAATATTTCTTGAAGTATAATTTGCTAATAACATTTTATTTTTTTGTTCTGCTTTTACTATGTTTATAACTGATTTAGGGGCAAAATTTTGAATATGGTTTAATATCATCACACTTTATATCCATATTCGTCTTATATATTTTTATGGAGACGAAAATGAAATGGTAAAATTCTGGAGATACCGCTGAAGATAAGATTTTTTAATTATAATGGGGGGAGGGTGTAGAAAAATCGTTAATGTTTGTCTGAAATACCCTCTTCAAACTTAAAACTGAAGGAATGGTAGCTTATTAAATGAGTTCGAAATAATAATAAGACGTTTGCTTCATCTTGTGAAGTAAGCTTCTTTCATAAACTTCTTGTTTCCTTCGATTCGCCAAATTTTCTCACGATAAATATCGTTGTTGTAATTTTATTTGTTTGTTGTTTATTATGGAGATATTCTGTGGCAGCGAGTCACGCTTTTGCAAAGGAAGGATAATTGGAGGGCGAGTCAAATGAGAACGAGATTTCGATTGCATAATACTCGTATTAAGGGCGCCATAGACGTAAACGCTGGGGCTGAGAAGTGAGGCCTCCCAGTAAACAACATTTGCTGACCTGTTAGTGCGCATGCGCAATTGCAAAAGCAAGACAGCAATCATTGTGTTAAAAGCATCTCAGAATAGTTTTATATGTGGTTTCGAACAATTTGTCTTTTTTTTTTCTATAGAATAAATACTGTACGTGTCGACGTTTCCACTTTATGCTTTGCATTTTCAAGATCTTAATAAGAAATTTCCGAAAGAATTTAAAGCCTACTTTCTTTAAACATTTTTGTTATGGGGTTCCGCTGAAAAATATCTGCTGAATACAAACAATACAGTGTTTCCATTTTATGAAAAAAAAAAAAAAAAAACTAATGAAATACTCATTACTTAAGCTGCTAATCAAACCATGCACTAATTAATGGATTAGGTAAATGGATTAAAACTCACTGTTTAAAACCATCGGTAGAAATCCGTTGTTGAGGTTCTAATCCTTTATGTCTTGCGCTAATTTCTGGGTAAAGGACTTATTTGGAAAGATTTCAAATATAAAAGTTTTATCTCTCTAATCCTAAATTTGCTTACCAAGTTTGAAGAAGATCTATCTAGCGGTTCAAAAGTTATTAATAAGGGAAATCAATGAGTGATTCCTTCTTAGTATTAACTGAATCAGAACTATCTTAGGTCTATCTCTTATTCGTATACAATTATGAATAATTCCTCCCGATTCAACATTCTATGAAAAATATTTTTATTCTATTTAAGAAAAAAATTTAAGTTACTTTTACCTAAATCTATTACCCGACCTTTATTAATTTTTATCTCCTTATTCTTTCTAATTATAATAAATAACATTTTAGGTCGTCTATCATACGTTTTTACTAGAATAAGACATATACTTATATCCCTTTCATTAGCTTTACCAATCTGAATTTCTTTTATAATTTATGGATGAATCATAAATACTAATCATATATTTGTTCATTTAGTACCTCAAGGTACCCGTGCAGCACTCATATCATTTACAGTCATTATTGAAACAGTAAGAAGTATTATTCAACCAGGAACATTGGCTGTTCGTTTAGCTGCTTGTAATTGCAGGACACTTATTAATTACCCTATTAGGATCTACTGGACCAAGCCTATCTGTAATTCTTGTATCTATACTTATTATTGATCAAATTGCTCTACTTGTTCTTGAATAAGCAGTTGTTTTCGTTACACTTTCAATACTCTATTCTTCAGAAGTTTACTAATAGCACAAATATTTCGCGCTCTTCTTATTGTATATAAAAGACCTTGACCACTAACAGGAGCTTTAAGAGCTTTTACATTAACTTCAGGTATAATTATAAGATTTCCTTCTAATAATATAAACCTTTATATTTTAGGACTCATTATCACCATTTTAACTATATATCCCCTCCTCCCACTCAGAAAGAACATAATGAAAATGAGTAGGAGTGGGGAAGGGAGAAGACACATACGGACATCTACATACATCGACCGAATAATTTGATGAGCCAGGCTTGAGTAGACTTGTAAGTCCCGTAGGAGTTGTTCATCTTTTTTTTACTATTTTTAATATGAAGCTTAACACATCAGAGCAACATTACTTTATAAATACTGTTCATCTTGCATTATACATTGTGGCAGGGAAGGTCCCGTATCCCTTCTTCATTGGTAGCCATATTTTAAGAAAATATTTACACTAAGTGTCCAATGCGTCTGTGCGTTCGTCGTTATGCTGTACACCCAAGTTAATATGTCGCCACATCCTAGTTGACATTTTTGGAGTATGTCCGGTGTGATGGTTCGAAATGCGTCCTCAACTGCATTGTGCAATTATTCATTTGTATCATAACGACGTTCAGACACGTAGGCCTTGATGATTACCCACAATGAGTGGTCAGGTGTCGTGATGTTGGGACTTCGTGGTGGCCATTTCAATGGAGCTGGCGATGCTGGAGTACCGCGACCAATCGAGCGTCCTGGAAAATGTTCATGAAGAAACTCGCGCACAGTAAGAGCGAAGTGAGCAGGTGCGCCGTCCTCTGTAGCCATACGCGTTCCATGATACCCGCGTCTTCAAGCTGTGGAATTAACCACGTTTGTAACATATGTAATAAGTTTCGCCATTAACATGACCATCAAACAAAATATGGTCCAAACATTTATTACTACATAACAGGCGGTTCGGGAAGTTCCCGGCTACACTGTACGAAATTTAAACTCGTACTTTTAAAATCTAATTTATTAAATCACATAAATTGCATTTTTATATATCGACAACTAAATTCTCCAGGGCTGTAGAAAAACAAAATATAAGGCTATTCCTTAACGTACTAAACATATGCTTTGATCATATCTGCTCTCCATTCTCAGCGTGTATCGTCAAGATCTCTGAAGCGATCTTTTAATCAAATTTAATCTGAGGTCGGCCTTCTGAGAATGCCGCAAGTTGTGTAAAAGTCTTTCTCGAGCGATAGCAACATCGCGGTCACTTCAACCAAGTCTGTGTTAAACTGATTTCCCAGAGATAACTTTTGTACATGACATAACTTTACCAAATACCTTTAAAGATAGAGATATGTAAAAAAAAAATAACTGAATCTTCGAGTTGAGAGACACGACAAATAAGTCTATTTTATTAAAATCTGATTGTAAGTAAGCATAAGGTTCAAGTTCATGCCAAGGCATCCGTATTAAAACTTAAATTATACAATTTCCAAATTCTTTTTGAATTTCATTAAAGAATAAAGAATGAACTTTAGACAAAAATAATCTAGCAACCTCGTATATCTTTTTCTATAAATAATAATTTAAGCAATATAAAACATAATCAAGGAAAAAAATTAAAAATTTAAAATGTAACTTCGAAAAAAAAAAGTAAATAAGAAATCAAAATATCATTAAAAAAAGAATAAGGCATTGCCGGACCAGGATTCGAACCTGGCTTATTAAACATCATTTTAACTTTACGATTACAGCTACGAACACGAGATAAACAACTCAAAATGCCCATAAGGTGAGTTGATAATTCGGTTTCTTAAGTTTTATGCGAAAGAGGAACTGACCGCAGATTGGTATTTCTCTCTACGTCTACAACGCATAAGCTCTTCAAAAAGGTATCTCTAATATCTGTCCGTGAGTTTGGACTGTAGAATTGTTGACGGACAGAATGATCTTAAGAGCTGCGTCCCCTTATGGCTACTTTATTCACTCTCGAAAAATCTGCCTCAAACCAGCAAATGTCTCGAAAAACTCACACTTGCTCTAAATACAAGCTCTAAATTCAGACAAATCTTAAGCAAGTAAATATTAGCAAGTCGACACCAGCGCCCTTGGCGGCAAGAAAAATTTATCTAAAAACTTCACACTGAAATCTGGATATTCTTTATTCGTAGTTTGAATCTACAGCTTCATTCACCATAATCTCTCCTTCCGAGATGATTTTTTTTTCCTTTTTCTTTATCTCTGCTCTGAAATGAGTTGAGAATTATTAGCAAATCTTAGCTGCAAAATCAACTTCTTTGTCGCTTCGCCGACCGGCATTTATTCATCGCGATCTGAACGAGAGCTAAACGCGATTTACCGCTCGTATATCTAAAGCGATGGCATTTTCGCAAAGCTACAACTGACAAATGGCAAGTTTTTGGAACGCGTTTGGAGCAAGTTTCGAGAGCGTTTAAAGCAGTCATTAAGCTTTTGTGAATTAGTTAAAAATTAAAATCCGCGTTACTTGCTTAAGTTGTCGAAATCGGATTGACTTTAATATTATCGGACCTCGCATTCATTAAAGGATTAGCTAAAAGAGCATTAAACTTCATTGTTCAAAAAAAAAAATGCCGTCTAAACTTAAGAAATACTGTAGTTCTTAAATTCGTTGTTCGTCCTTCCGTAAGGCTCGCATAAGGGTGTTAATGTCCTAGAAAAAAAAACCAATGGGCCATTTAGCTTCCCTATACTTCATTTGTGTGAGCAAATTGTTTGCGTTTATTCAATTAACTAAAGATATAAAATTACAATGGAGCTAAAATCAAAGAAAACGACGACTGCATTTCTTATAATGAAAACTTAATAGGTTTGCTTTAATTTTAGAAAACTTGCGTCTCCTCTTCAGTCGCCTGGATCCCGCAATGGTTGAACCAGCCCTGATCCATCCCATGAACTTCAATCAAAACAGAAGAACGAAATGGCGGATTTTGTGATTCAATTAGCTGCTGCATTTTCACTTTTGTATTAAATAGATGCTACTACTATTATATAGTAGATGGATAGTAGACGATGTATACTAGATGTGTACTAGTTACTTAAAGTATCAGTTTATAGCAATTCTTAGAAACAACAGTTTTCCAGAAAATGCTACAAAAAAAAGCTCAAAAAATCAAAAACTTTTTACGGTTATTTATCTCTATATGACTATAGAGATAAGGATATGGCTTATTATTTTTTTTTACAACTTTATGTGACTGTCTTCAGAGGCTACAAGATATTTCCGTTTCATTGTTTTTTATTTGCACTGCTTTTGTTAATGATTTTTCTATTAACTATTAACTGATAAAAGTTAATATCTTAACATAATGAAAGTTGAATTTTCGAATGATACAATTTAATAATGTAGTTTCGAAAAGAATCTTCAAAGAAGAAAGAAAGAAAATTTAAGAATAAGAATTATTTCAAGACTAATATATGTAACCACAAGTTGATATATGTAACCCTATATTATTACTAACGTAAGAATGGTTCTTAAAAACTAGATCACTGCTATCAAGTAAGAATTACTAATAATTCTAATACTCTTTTATTTATTTCTAAAACTGTAATTTCTGGGGGCACGGCAGTGCAGGCAGTGCAGTGAAGGAAGCCGAAGGCAGGAAGGGCACTACGTACCTTTTCTCGAAGCGTTTCGTCGTATTTTCAAACCCTCATAGCTTCGGCCTGGATAATACTAGAGAGCTCAAATTTTCAGTATAAGATGCAGTTAGCAGACTAATGAAATACGCTAAGTTTCATTTATTTAGCTTTTATACTTTGGATTTTATTAATACCTAAAATACGTCGATTCCGTCACTGATTCACTCACTGACTGACTGACTGACTAACTCACTGACATGATCATCAAAACCTCTAGGGTACTTCCTGAAGTCCTAGAAAGCTGAAATTTGGTATGCAGGCTAGGATTAGCGAACAAACAACAAAAAAATTAAGAAATTCGTAACTTTCACCCTCCAACTTCTCCTAAAGGGGGGAGGGGTTCTCGTTATGTATTATCGAACCCTCATAGCTTCGGCCTGGATAATACTAGAGAGCTCAAATTTTAGGGATAAGATGCAGTTACCATACTAATGAAATACGCTAAGTTTCATTTATCTAGCTTTTATACTTTGGATTTTATTAAGATCTGAAATACGTCGTACCCTCAATGCTTCGGCCTAAATAATACTAGAGAGCTCAAATTTTCAGGATAAGATGCAGTTAGCAGACTAATGAAATACGCTACGTTTCATTTATCTAGCTTTTATACTTTGGATTTTATTAATATCTAAAATACGTCGATTTCGTCCATGATTCACTGACTGACTGACTGACTCATGATCATCAAAACCTCTAGGGTACTTCCTGAAGCCCTAGAAAGCAAAAATTTCATATGCAGGCTAGGTTTAGCACACAAACAACAAAAAAATTAAGAAATCTCTAACTTTCACCCTCCAACCCCTCATAAATGGGGTTCCGGTTCTTTATTATATAACAATTTCTGATAGGTATATCCCACCCAAAACATTTCATGTAAAATAAGTTGGCAAGACTCACATTTTCATAACGCTTTCACTGTTAAAAAGTTATCAGATCTCATCTTACAAAAAGAAATGAAATCCCACCCAAAA
>JAFIDM010002131.1:57745422-57755489 GCA_023159025.1 Thereuonema tuberculata
AGTTATCAGATCTCATCTTACAAAAAGAAATGAAATCCCACCCAAAACATTTCATGTAAAATAAGTTGCCAAGACTCACATGCTCATAACGCTTTCACTGTTAAAAAGATATGAGATCTCAAGTAGAGCCAAGCCCCTAACTCTACAAGGCCTAACTCTACAAGCCCTAACTGTAAAAACCCTATATCTTAGTCAAAAAGTATGGCTTGGCCGTTTCGTGGCTGTCGCACAGACAATCCCATGGAGTTATGTAAAGGATATAGAGTATGCCAAGGCATACTTTTTGAACAAGATATTAGGGTTTTCAGAGTTAGGCCCCCTTGTAGAGTGAGGGGCTTGGCTCTACATGAGATCTGATAACTTTTTAACAGTGAAAGCGTTATGAGCATGTGAGTCTTGGCAACTTATTTTACATGAAATGTTTTGGGTGGGATTTAGATTTTCATTATTTCTATTAAACTAGCATATATGCCCAGTCAGCAATGACGGGATAACAATGTGATGGCTTTTAGTCTTCTAGTCTTATATATGACTAACAGCAAATTAAAATGAATATATTGCTAGAACATAAATGAACATAAATTGTTTATTGTAAGGCTTGATTACAAGTCACATAGAGTGTGAAAATTCTAGCATCATTTAGCAAATGACCTTGACCTTCGTGGGTTTTTTTTATGAGTACTTTGATGTTGTCTCTGTTTCGTGAAAGCGATAATGCAACATACAGTTGGCCAATAGAAATTACCATTTTGCTCAAAAAAACTCCGGCGATTGCGAATGCGGGCACACACAGATAGAACTGCCCTGTAGCATATGCAGATTTACAGGGCAGCTCTCACTCCGTTACACACAGACACACAGATTGGAAAACTATATAATGAAATGGTTTGGATGGACGATGCCTAAATGAAGAATATTTAACAAATAATTTCAATGTAGTCTGCATGGCATAATGTTTAAGGCTTCTAACTTTACATCAGAAGATTGCAGGTCCGATTCCTGTCGTGGACGTTTCGTTGAAGTTTTTCTATTTTCACAGGAAATTAAAATTATTTTCTAAACACAGAGCGAGAGCGTTACGTTATACACATACAGATCTGGAAAACTATGAGAAATGAAAATGTGTCTTGCTAGAATCTACAATTATAAGGAAATCTATAGATTTTTACTGTCTAAAATATAATATTCAAAAGCTTTTCTTTGTTCGTTAAAGAGAGACATGTTAGAATTTCCGAGATTTTTAATTAGGCAATTAAAGAGTTTTTCAATTATTTTGAACTTTCCAGAATCACAAAGGTCAATAAATATACAATTTCAGTTTTTTCAAAGCAGTAATTAAAAGTAAATAAATCTTTCTAGACCGAAACGACCCCTTCCTGTTTTTCTTCCTATCCCATTTTCAACAAAAGGTGGATTAAGGAGAGGGGATTTTTAAACAATAAAAATTTACTATTACCCTTACGTTTTTGTTGCCGTTAATCCTTCGACGTTTATTAGGCCTATTGATTATTCAATCTCAATCGACAGTAACAAGTCTTCAGCGTTATTTTTATGATGTTTCTGAGTTTCAGAAACAATAAAACTGAACATATAAATTTAGTTGAGAATCTATTACTTAATAAGCACTCTAGCTCGGAAGGCTCAGTCTCTCTCAAATACCTTTTACAAGATAATCATGAATTTTTAGGACAAATCCTTTTTATATCGTTTTTAAATGATTTGAACGATACTTTAGTAAAATTTTAAATTTCGATTTTCAATATATGTTTAACTTATTAAAATTTTACTGTTATATTAAATACAATAAAGAAAAAAAAAATAGAAAGTTGATGACGAATTACAAAAAAATTATGTTTTGAATATTTCATATTTTTAATTATTTTTAAATATTTTTTAAATATGAAATATAAAAAAAGGAAAGCCTTGAAATAAGAAAATTAAATAAAATTCAATAAGGTAAAACTTAAAAAGATTTTAGTTTCAGTATTTGAAAATTATTGATGAGTTTTAAAATGTTTGAAATCTAAATTCAAATTTTTATCGTTTTAAAAGGGTATGATCCAAAAAGAAATTAAGTGTGAAACAATTAAAAGATCTCCTGAACAGTCAAGGTCTGGCATTTGTGTTAACTGAATAAGAAGATCCGGAAGCCTACTTTCGAAGCAATCTTGAATATTTATTTATTTATTTTTTTTTACGTTGTGTAACTAAATAGATGAAAATTTCCCGTATATCCACCGAATACAAAACAAATCCATTTCTTAAATTTTTCAATTTTAGGAGAAAGATTAAACCCGTGAATATTAAATACAAATCAATTTTATTCCTATCAAAGCAGGCACCATTTTAAAAAGTTTACTCTCTGTTGTCAAATATCTAAAGAAATCTAGCGAGATTCAATTTCACTACAGGTACTTTTCCGTGGATTTTATCGTTTTCGCGCACAAACTTCTAACAGGAATTCACACTAGGAAGTTTTCAAATTCAAAAGATACATTCGTCTGTACATTCATAAACATGTAGGTCAAGTTTCAAGAAGAACTACTCAATGGTTCAAGACTTAACTCAGAGAAGACAAGCGCACAATGACCATGGATACATATATAGACGGAACTGATTTAACGAGTCTCCCTTTTCTTATGTGATTTTAGGCTAAAAATAAAATTCAAGTTAAAAAAAAACAGAATAAAATTACATAAGTACTTTATAAAAGTATAGACTTTTTAGTTTGATTATTTAAAAATAAAATTCGAAGCTACCTATCCTTTCTTTTATTTTTCTTTTTTTTTTTATTACGAAAAAAAAAATGGGGGGGGGGGTCATTATTTTCCGAATCATTTCTTTTCAGAATTAAGCCTGAATCAGAAGATCAGAATCTGTGTGAATTCAAAATGGCGGCTACAGAAGAAGCGTCATAAGATCTAACGGTTATCATTAATTAAACACTTCAAGGAATCGTTGCCGGAGGCTGGTCGTGCTCGTAAGCCACGAGGACTTTATGAGGGGGGCAATGAAATGATCGTAAATACAGGATCAATATGACCTTAATTGAGGTTTAATATCATTTACTATTCGCGACTACAGTTGGAGGCGGATTACGTTTTCCCCGGAGGAGTTAAAAGAAGTTGACGACTGAGGGGAGAGACTTATTCGTTCATGGATAATCTAAGCCTAATCCAATCATCGAGTAAATAATTGACTTTTATATAGTATAAAATTCTTATAAAGTAACTTTTATAAGTTCTATTCTACTTAGAAATTATCTCAGTATTACGTGTCTATTTTCTGAGATTCTTCATAAATGGTTTTAAATCCAATACATTTGTTTCGTCAAGCATGGTAATCGAATATCCATATTTTAGGCAGACCAAGGTGGAAAGAGGTCATTGCAAGAACGTAAGTAAATTTTGCAATTCATTCGGTTTCGCAGTAACCTCAAATAATAAAACAAAAAGTTGTTTAAAATTATTCATCATATGTATTTCCGTATAATAGTAAAAATAGACCATATACACAAAAGGAATTCAACAAAAAAAAAGCTTAAAAATAACATGTTTCGGGATAATCTCCCATCATCAGATTGCAATATAAAAAGTCATTATTAGTTATAATTCCTATATTGCTGTTATTGTTGTAATCCATTGGTTTGTTAAAGTTGTAATGTTAGCATATGGTATATCATATGCTAACGGACGATGACTTAAGTTAAAGTTAAAGTTGCGATCAGGCCCAGAGGACCGCGCAATGCTGCTGGAGGGTAGGCTCCTGAGTGCAGAACCTACGGGACAAAGTTGAGGACGGGGGGTCGGCCCGTCGCTCGCCCGCCTTTAACTCCCAGGAAAGAAACCCGGTACCCATTCTATAGAGGGCTGGGTAGACCCTGGGACCCGTTTGGAGGAGAAAGAAGCGTGGAAAAATTCCCGTCCTCCGCCGAGGCCGGGAATCGAACCCTCTACCTCCAACCCGCAGCCAAGCGCCCTTACCCACTCGGCTACCGGGCCCACAACAGACGATGACTTAAACTTCGATAATTGCAAACTGTTTATCTAGATCCATATGGGTAAATCACCTGTAAATTTACCCATGGATCTAGATAAACATTTTAGATAGGATAAGACTTCCACAAAATGAGAAGCTAATTTCTAACAATGCATTATAAGCCACTTAATAATCGTAATCTTCGCAAGCTTCGATATGATTAAAATCAATTGGATTTAGACAACTTAAATAGGTATTGGTTTCTTTTTGAATATTCTTTGAAAGGAAAGTGTTTATTGAAACAAATTTGAAATGGTAAAGACATAACAGCTATATAACTATAACAGAAAAGACGAGAACCTAAACAAACAAGAAGTTAAGAACATAAAGCCTACTTTCCTTCAATGTTATTTCTTAAATTTCTTTTTTCTTTGAAGAAAACGACAAAGATAAAAAGTCAACATTTAAATTCTAATTATAATATCTACACAAACAGCAGGAAATTTTCCATTTACTGACAAAACGAAGTATCTTCCTAAATTAATTATCATTATTTACCTTTATATATTGTCTAAATCGGATTAATTTTACTCAATCCAAAACACTCAATGGATTAGCTGAAATTACATGTTCATCGTTTAAGACTTTAACTTTTTTTTGTGCCAGGGAGACTTTGGCACTCTGGCCCTTTTAACAGAATAATATTTTTAAGTACGTAAAATAACATATATAGATTTACAAAGAACACATCATAACAAGGCAGCCGAGTCCATGAAAAACCTTTGCAGTTGTAGGATCACCGCCCTCCGTAAAAGTTGGTTTTCTAACTCGAAACACGGAGGAGCACCTTGTTTACTAGCGCCTCGATTTCTTGCTTATCGCCTTCAGCCCTTGAGATTAGACGAAATAAAGATGTCTTTTTTTTCATTCAAGTTAACAGACCCTCTGAAATCCTTGGTTTAAGGCGGTGCGGTGTTACCAGAAACAGGATAGAAATCCATAATTTAGATTCCAATTCTTTTCTTTGGGAATTCTTGTCGCTCATTTCTAGGCAAGGACCTATTTTGAAAAGATTTCAAATATAAAACTTAGCTCGAACATGCATACTAAGTTTCAAGAAGACTCATCCAGCGGTTCAAGAGTTATTATGGGGACATGTACACCAGACACACACACAGACTGACAGATTTGATGAGTCTCATTTTGCTATTGAAAACTAGGCTGAAAAGGTATGAAATATTTAGAATTTCCTAGCAATTTTAGAATAATCAAATAAATAAATAAGGTCTAACCGTCTGAATATTGTGGCTGAGATTTCTCTGGATTGTTTGTTAGCTAAATAACAACAATATTGATGTATTCTTCCTTTCATTTAGATCACCGTAATATAATTTTGGGACATATTTTTGGGACATATGATTAGACATAACAATTTTTCTAAAAATTATTCTGGAAGGGAAAATTGCAGGAAAAAAGGGAAGAGGAAGACCAAGAAGAAAATTCTTGGATGACACACAAAGGGTTCTGGAGTTCCGAAGCTATTATGAATTAAAGAGAACGGCCGAGGACAGAAGAGCATGGTTGCAGCGACAAGGCGGTGCCTTTAGTACCTGATGACTATTCATTATTTCCGTGTTCTCATAGAAATAAAACAATGACAACATAAGTATTCTTATTAACCATCCAGAAATAATCCGCTATAATCTGTAAAGAACTTTAGATATGGAGTGCTCAGAAGCCAATCAGTATAAGTCATTTTTTTTTTAATTGAAATTTTTTCTGTAAGTCATACTCTAATGTTTATACTTTCGGTTGACAAAGTGCCCAAATCACTCCTCTAAGTATATAGTTGTTATCTTTCAATTAAAAATTTATTCTTCAAATTTACAAACGTTGTTATTTTTTGGTATGTAATTTTAAAAAACCTATTTCATTTTTTGGTTTACTGACTTACACTGATTGGCTTCTGTGCACTCCATTTATAACCTTTTCAGACAAGAAAAACGAGAAGAAATTGCCTTATCTTTAACGAGTTACTATGTGATTATATTTTATTGTACAAGAATTTCTAAATAATTAAAAACTAGTAAAATTAAACTCCGAGCAAAAATTCCTCAACTTCAACTACACATTGTTGACATAACAGAACAAAAAAACGTTTTCCCAATTCCATTAATGAATTCCAAAGAATGTTCGGGAAAAAAGTTAAACAATTCGACAGTTTTACTGCAACTCTATTTCCTTGAATAGTTCTCCCGAATTCGGGAAAAACTGAGTAATAAAAGCCGACTGTTTGTTGAGTTTTTAATCATTGGTAGGCAGATGGGAAGAGCGGGCTTTGGCTCGGATACCAAGAAGAAGCTATTAAACCCGTAATTGTTGCAACACAGCCTCCAAAAAAAGCAACTTATTGATTCGTTAAATTGAGAGCTAATGAAAAGGAGGCACAGCCAGAACGGAAGCTCAAACTGAAAGAATTTTTCCCCAAATGTTTCAAACTAACGAAAAGTTAAAATTAAAATCGTTTTTCAAGTCCTGTAACAAACGCGTTAATAGCTGTAGTTTTCCGTTTGTCAGGCAATTGGAAATTCCTGCGTTTAATTCGTTTTTAAAGACAAAACATTCTTGATGTAAAAAAAAAATAGAAAAAAAATAGCTTAATTAAAATATTTGCTAGAAATATAGTATTAACCAAAATAAAAGCATATACAAAATGTATCTGTTCTATTTTGTATATCTATACGAAACAGTAAGGAAATAAATTATATACAATTCGTCAACGTATAGTACATATCATTTGCGATCCTGTCTATGTCAATTGTAATATAAAATATTTCAACAATAAAATGGTGTGCTATCTCAACCATTGACAATTGATTAAAATAGTAGTATTATATTTATTAAGTAATGCAGTAAATTTCCTTTCCTGTGTTGTAGCCTCTTCTTCACTTTCTCTTCGGTCTGACGTCATTCCTTTATGGCGTCCTGGGGAAGGCCACGGGAAACCACCCCAGTATCTTTCCCTTGTAATTCTAGGGAGTCTGCTAGGGGTTCGCCGTCTTGGGAACACTAGCGCTCCCTGGAGCACGGATGCTTCGGCAACGAAGCTCGCACTTCGGTGCGAACCGATCACACACACACACACACACACAATGCAGTAAAGCAATTAGACTTTGATTTGTTTATTTTCTTTGAATTTCATGATCTACTATTAAAAGTATATTTTTCAAATAATATATAGAACACAAATTAATCTGACATTTATCGCCATGTTTAAAATGACAGAATGTCTAATTTAGGATTGATAATATTCAAAAGGTTTTTTTCGACTTCAAGATACTTGGGTCAACCTACTACTTGGTATTCGAAACAGAAGGAGTAAATTCATCACATTTTCTTTCCGTGTACTTCCACTTAATGTACACTGAATAACAAGGAATGAAGTTTGTATTTGCGAAATCTAACGAATATGCAATAATGATCGGAATTTCAAGACTAAAGTAATGAATGATGTTCATTAAACAAACTAGTTTCGCCCCCGTTAACGGATCATCTTTAGTGAATCTGATTTAGTGAATGAAGATTCACTGAAGATGACCCGTTAACGGGAGCGAAACTAGTTTGTTTTAATTGTTAATATTCATGTTTTTTAACTTTTAACTTTTTTAGACTTTGTGTGTTGGCCCCATCCAAGAACTTAACACAAGATAAAAAAACTTTTTTATTTGTCTCATTATTAACGTATCTTATTTATTTTACCTGAAAATGTTAATTAAATTTAAAATTAATAATGTCAGCTTTTAGATAATTATTCATTGTAGTTTGATTGCTTTAAACATTTTAAAAGAAACAGAACAGTTAAAATATTTTTGGTCATTTTAGGATTGCATGGATACTGAAGTAAAATACGAGGCTTAGTTAAATTAGGCTACGTCTATATGCTTTTCTATCAAATGACTTTTGTTTTTATTAAAGCTTAGTTTGCGCCACTCTGCTACTAACTTAGTGATAAAAAAGCAGTCAAACTGAAATTCTTTCGTCTTAGGATGGCTGTCGGCTATTATAATGCAAAATGCCTTAATGCAGAGGGTTCCCAACCGGTGGGTCGCGGAAGGATTACAGGTGGGTCGCGACTTGATCCTAAAACTATCAGAAACTATCGAATAAACCATCAGAAAAGATCAAAAAAATCGAAAATCGATCATATATATGGAAAGGATACGACACAAATATGGTTTTATTCTATATTCTTCTATTCCTATATATGTAGAGGTATTCCAATAAGGAAAGGTGGTGGTTCGCCAGCTGAAAAAGGTTGGGAACCGCTGCCTTAATGCATTGTAGTTTAATTATACAACGTGATTCCAAAACGTGGGTCAAACATTTAGCCTTAGGTTATACTCGTAAAACCAAACAAAAAAGTTTGTCATATAAACATGGGCCCAGAAATGAATAGTTTTCGAGAAAAACGTCTTGTATTATTATTCAATGTAGGTGTGTTTGTTTCTTGTTTTGTTTTGGTGTGCGCGCGCGCAAAGGAACACCAATTAATTGTTGCTGCAGCCGTGTTTAACTTTATTCACATTCGCTAATTCGACACCGTTTTATTCGACACCGTTTATTAAATCATTCGTTCCATATTTTGCTTATATGTGTTTCATTTTATGAATATTTGCAATACGTTTTCTCGCATCATACTGTGCCAACAAGAAATAAACACACCTACATTGAATAATGATACAATATGTTTTTCTCAAAAGTATTCATTTCCGGACCCATGTTTGGAGGAGCTTTTGTGTTTGTTTTCATGAGTAGAACCTACGATTCAATTTTCGGAATCACCTTTTGGAATCACCCTATATACTGTACTTATAAAGGGATCGTTTTACGGAATATTCGATGGTAATTGCTTTGACCATGATGCTCAGTCTGCTTGAAGTGTCAATCAATCCCGCCTTTCACTCGATTCCGAGCCTTGGCGACCTGATGGATGAACGATCTATAGGAAGAACGATTACGTGCGAGTTCACAAAGATCGGCCAGGGTCATTTCTGTCGTAGTTGTAATAGTGTCAAGCCATCTGGTTGCTGGTCTTCCTCTTCGTCTAGAGCCTTCTGTTTTTCCCAACATAATGTCCTTCTCTAAAGATCTATCACGTCTAATAATATGTCCAAAGTAGGCAAGACGTAATTTGGTGATCCTAGAACCGAGTGAGATGTCCGATTTGATTTCATCCAAAATTGATTTGTTCGTTCTTCGAGCTGTCCATGGTATCGATAACATTCTTCTCCAGCACCACATCTCCAAGGCATCAATCTGTCTTTTGTCTCGTATCTTTGTTGTCCAACTTTCACATCCATAGATGAACACAGAAAAGACCAGACTCTGTACAAGTCTTTTCTTGGTCGTTAGAGAGATGTTATTTGACTTAAAAACTCTATCCAGTGACTTCATCGTTGACTTTGACATAGCTATTCTTCTCCTGATCTCCGGTGATGTAGTTGCCTCGGAGGTGATCATACTGCCGAGTAAGTTGAAGTCCTTTACCACCTCCATTTGAAATCCATCCAAATCCATAATGTTTCCGGGGTACACGGACATAGTCAGAATCTTTGTCTTTTTGGTGTTGATCAAGAGTCCCATATTAGCGCTTTCTCGTTGGACACATCCCAAAAGATCTTTCATTCCTTCCAAACTAGTTGATATTAACGTGGTGTCATCAGCATATCGCAGATTGTTGATGACTCTTCCTCCAATTTTTATTCCTTCTTTATCAGCAAGTCCAGCTTTATTAAAAATGGCTTCTGCATAGAGATTAAACAGGAATGGTGAAAGGATACAGCCTTGTCTAACACCTTTTCCAACTTTGAAGCATTCTGTATCGCCGTACTCTGTACGGACTGTTGCTTCTTGATCCTTATACAAATTCTTTATCAGGCAAATCAGGTGGCCCGGTACACCCATACTCTCCAATGTTTCCCAAAGCTTAGTATGACTTACACAGTCAAAGGCCTTGCTGTAGTCAATAAAACACAAAAAGATGTCCTTTTGAAACTCTTTAGCCTTCTCCATTATCCATCTCGTGTCTG
>JAFIDM010002131.1:57778825-57790858 GCA_023159025.1 Thereuonema tuberculata
TCTGTAGTTTTCCATGAAGAAGATTTCTGCTGAAGGAATCGAAATATAGAGGATTAAATGATGTTTTGTAAGTGGAAGAAGGATTTAATATGAGTTATTTGTATTTATATACTAAAGAAGAATTTTGGAATTTCATTACTACTGTGCAACTTAAAAAGTATTTACTGACTTACTTAATTTTCCCAAAAAAACTTCAGCTGCATAAATCTAATTAATTTTAATAAATATCGAAGTACATTAGTGGATCACTAAAATGATTCTGCATTGTTAGACTTCGATAAAAATTGATATATTAGCTTGTAATGGTTTTCTTTGGGAATTTCTATCACTTTCAAGTGCAAGTGTCACAGAAATTCACACGAAAAAAAATTTAAAATACAAAATTAGGTAGTCTATTGCCATAAATATTCGACAAGACCGATCCACGGTTTGAAACCTTATTGGGCTGGATGAGGGAACGGACAAACACCCAAGACAAAATGATTTTTATGATTTTTATAAGTCTGACTTCCATAGGAAAGAAAGCTAATAACATTCAGTATAATGGTTATAAGAGTCATTCAGTACATCTACAATTCGAGTAAAATAAGTGAATCTTTTATATGACCTTTTAACAATTCACCATCGTATGTGATCAAAACGTCAAAGCATTTTACGATCTGAAATATGAAACAGATCGTGAGGTTTGGAATTAAACTAAATGACGGTCCACAAAGCAAGTAAATTACAATTTATGACCCAAAGTTCTCTCTGGGTCCACTTGCAGCAGCGAGTCACCAATCTGAAACCACAGAATGAGAAAGCGGAAAGCTTGCAAGAGGATTTGCCCTTGGCCAAGAGGAGAATAGCTAACGAATTATAATATTTTTGGAAAACTAAATAAATTTAGTTCCATCTTTCGAATACCAGAATGTTAACATAGTTGTTTCAAAGAGAAGTGGTAGCAAATTTCGAGCATTACTATTTAATTCAGGTTCATTCTGTTGAGGCGCTTTACTGAGAATCACGTGTTGATAGTTTCGACCTCTTTGGGTCCAACAGTGATGATTTTTGATAAGGCTTATCTACCATTCAAACTTTAGGTTTGTAAAATAAATAATTTTTATATTTTCTTGATTATAATCCTTTAACATCAATGTATTTTGGTACTCTTTACCTCTTGGATTTGTATGAACATGAATAGGGATCTTCCTTTTATCTTAAACCAATCTTAAACTTCCTAGGATGTATAGTTTTTGAGTTAACAAAAATCGATTGATGGATTAGCGTATTTCTAATAAAAATTGCTGTTTTGAACTTTTTTTTTCTAATGTTTTTATTGTCTGATATATACGTACTTCTATGCATTACACGAGTTAGACTTAAATTCAATACACTGCTAGCTACTAAGCGAATGTAAAGGTTATAAAGGTTTCAATTGAACAGTGTGTGTCCCAGGAGTAAAAGATAATACTCTGGAAGATCGTTGTATCAGGCATCTTAAGAAAAAAAGATTACATGAGAGAGTGTTCTTTTCAAACGGTTATGGGGATTGAGAAGTTTGAATTAATAGTATTTTGAATTTGGCGCGTAATATTGTCCTTCTCTTTCAACATAAGACAGTGGCGGATTACATGAATGAAAAGTGTATTTTTTCTCAAAAAATTAAAAAAAAAAAAAACAACATTTTTATTTAAAAAAAAAAAAATAACTATTGCACTAATAATAAATATTTTAAATACAAATCATTATTTTCCGAATTTTTTATTATTTCAGGTTTTCATCAAGTTTTTTTTAAGTTAAAAATATCGAATAATATCTCGAAAACGCACCAAAAATTTACTGTTTTTTGAATTTTACTTTAATTAATTATAGAATATTTTGAAAATTAAAGCCTAAGAAAATCTAAATCCCACATGCTTCACAAGTTCATTTTTAAATTTTCAGAATTTTAGGTTCATTGGTAAAATAAATATATAAAAGAAATAAAAGGTTTGCAGTTGCCTGAATTGCTTGAGTCAGGACTTTAAACTGTAACAAATTTGTCACATGAATTGTAAATATCTTTCTTATCAATAATTTAGCAAATGTATATTCAATAGGTCTATCTCAGAAAGCGTTCAGAATAGGACACATGTTCATATAAACTTTTTTTTCTTACACTAACCTACAGTCAATTAATAATGACCATTCCACCTGTGACACCGTACATTTGAACTCATTTACAATATACTGTACAGTATTAAATATGTTGAATAAAAATACACACACACATTTGTAAAATTTAAGAAATATAATACATTAAAAACACAATTAATTTCGACAGGATATCCACCTGTCTTTCTCAAGTGCAAAAGCTACATAGTGCTCACATTTAAATACAAGAATAAAAATTACATCCACATATTGAGGCTGCGCATAACCAATCATAACAACCAATCATAACAATACAATTAAACCAATAACAACATCCGGCATCCCTCCATGGAATTGAAGATCACAACAACACCATAAAAGAAATTAAAATAAAAAATAACTAAATAAATAAACAATATAAAAAAAATTAAAATAAATAATAAAATGTAAATAATATTAAAATAAAAAATATAAAAAAATATATATATATATAAGACATTGGGATCGAAATGTAGATCCCTACAAAACACATCAAAGATACATACTAAATAAATAAATAAAAAAGGATAAAAAAATCACAGTACAGTATTAAATATGGTCGTGATTGGAGAAAAATCAAAAGAATAAAATTTTGTGCTAAACATAAATTTAAGAGCGACCCATAATAATAAAAAATGTAAAAGTAATAATGAAAAAAAAGGAAGTACATTAACGTAAGGAAAAATAAAAAGTAAAAAGTTAGCAAAGTAAGAAAAACAAAAAAACCACGCGGATACTGAGAGGAAAAAAAAAAATAAAGTAGATATATGGATTCGAAATGACAACCCTCAATATATGAGTCCGAGACCTTAAGCATCAAGCTATAACTGACAAACTGGAACGAGTTGGTTGTATTTCTAACATTTAAGCTAATAGCGGTAAGCCAATGAAAACAATGCAAAATATCTCGAACATGATGGGGAGGGGGGATTGGCCCTTAAAAATACACTAATGATATATTGTTTGGACGTCTGAACACGATGGTGAAGTCCGTTTGTCGTTCCGAATTTTCGCTCGGGAGTTAGGGGTGGACAGATACGGACGGACGGACAAGAGAACTATTGTTCACTATTTACAAGCGCAATATCTACCGACTTTCGTCGCTATCACAGTAGCTCTCAAACGGCATCTTTACTTGTCCTAATGATGACAGTTGTAATTTTTTGCCTTACATCAGTGTTCCTTCGGGAACCCTCTGCGAATCAAAAAGCTCACGCATCAATCTGTAATGGCGTCTCCATTAAATTGCATAGAAACAGTTACAGTCATTGTGAATGTTACTTCGTGTAGGAGTTCGCGAATAAAAGAGCAAATTTGAAAAGTTTGGAAATATCTGCATCTCAAATTTTAGTAATTTTCATGTGCTTTGATGCATCTTTCAAATGATTCAAAATTGATTGAGATTTAAGATTTTGGAAGAAATGTAAAGTTAACAATGGCGTACTGATCAAATGTTTAATTTAAAATTTATCAGATCACCGAGACAGAAATGAATTAGCGTATTCGTTTAGGTGCTTCCAAAGCTTTCCGTTCCTAAAAATAGACATTCGATTTGGCGCGCCTGGACAAAGAAGAACATTAGCAATAAACAGTCAAAATATGAACAAACCATTACAAAGATAGGACTTGAGTAGGTGGAATAACTGATCGCAAAAAAAAAAAAAAAAATGAACAACAAACAGTCAACACTAAATGATGAAGCATCAATAGCTAGAACAGGTAAAAGATTAATGTGAATATAAGAAATATGAGAAAAGTGAAAAATAAATCAATATATCACTTCAAATGGATGAAGATATTTTTTTTTAAATAACAGAGATCATTTCCCTTAATACTTTTCCAAGATGATTTCATTTATTTCTCATTTTCAAACAGATTTAGGACTTATTAGTGGAATATTCTTATCAGTTAATTTTCGTTAGTTTGCATCGTAATTAGCTTCTTTTTTTTCGAAAACCTGGTGCACTGGCCATAGGGATTTTCAGGGGAAACCCAGTGGGTCATTGTTACGTTATGGCCGATCAGTTGTTCAGCATTTTGTTTGAAAATTATCGGTAATGGCTATGGTAATGAGGATGGCTGTCCAGCAGCTTTGTACAAAATAAACTCCCAATCCATCTCTAATTGTATTTTATTATAAGTTCATAACTGCATTACAGCAGAGAAAACAGAAAAACAGAAAACCAGTCTGACCGTTCTGCTGATCGTTGACCAAATATTAATCCTTTTTGATCATTTTGTTTATTTACATATCTAAACTTTTCACGTAATTATACTAATCTGTAAAAGTTAAAGAAGTTCTAAAAATAACAATAATAATAACAATAATAATAATAATAATAATACTGAAGTATCCTGGCCTTGATATTATTATTATTTACTTCTATAACTATCTCACGCATACGTTACACATCAAAACTGCGCTTACATAATAATGGTTAGTAACAGTAACTTCACAATTTTTAAAACAATTATGGCTCATGAATGTAACACTTTATTTAAACTGTTTGAATTGTTATTTCAAGAAACAATACTTTAAAAAAAAAAAAGTCTTTAAAACATCCAACACTGAGTTTTAAAAGTTAAAAAAATTAAAAAACTATTACAATTAAACACTACAATGAAACAATACTTTATACTTCAAAATAAGCTTTCATCACTGATAAACAGAACTTACAGCTATTCATCATATTATTCATAGGCTAACAGCAGAAAGTAGTTTGTAAAGGTACTTGTTGGCCGCGCGGTTGGCGTTGTCGCTATGACATCGGCCTCTCACCTCTGAGTACAGGATTCGGTTCCGATGTGGGTTTCGTGATGGTGGACGATCCGCGCTGGGCAGGTTTTCTCGGGGTACTCCCATTTCTCCTGCACTTCTCCCACCATACTTTCTCAGTCTTTCTGTCCTTATTTCCGTGGGATAGTACAATAGACCTCCGCTCGCAGTGCTTGACTTCTCTGCCACACACATTCACTACATAACATAACATAACATAACATAACATAACATAACATAATATAAAGGTATTTGTTCTTCTTCAATTAATTTTTGACACCTTTCAATGTTTCAACTTTTTACGAAGCTATTTAAAAAAATATTAGAGAATGTTAGAGAATAGATGTTAGAGAATATATTTTCTAACAATTTTGTTTTTAATCTAAGGATTCGCCAAACCTTAATCTACTTCTCTACGTAATTTCTATGTTTGTTGAAGCATTTATCATAACGGGACACCAGTTTTTGTGTCCCTTCCTTGTAAAACTGGACCGTCTGTGAAGAGAGCCAGGCTTGCACTGCTTCTTTGACCTCGTCAACAATATTATAATGGCTCGTAAGGTATAATAATAATGCAGTGTATTACTGTAATACTACTACTACTACTACTACTACTACTACTAATAATAATAATAATAATAATAATAATAATAATAATGAGACGATCGACCACATAATATCTGGCTGCCCCCTTCTGTCCCAAACAGACTACCTCCACCGACACAATCAGCTAGCGTCCATCGTTCATCAACAGCTAGCACACAAACACTCACTTATTAAGAACACAATCCCGTACTACAAGTACATACCACAAAGCGTATTAGAGTCACCCTCACATAAGCTGGACTGGGACCGCCCCATCCACACAGACAAAACTATACATCACAACAGACCTGACATCACACTTATTGATAAGGTCAACAAACAGACCTATCTCATTGATATTGCAGTGCCTGTCAGCAAGAACATGCAGAAAACTCACACAGACAAGATCGGTAAATACACCGATCTAGCACACGAGCTCCAGAAGCAGTGGAGGCAGGACCGAGTACGTATTGTACCCATCGTCCTGTCCGCCACTGGTCTGGTACCTCATACATTGCACCCAGACTCAGAACACTAGGACTTCACAAAAACACTTTTGCACAGCTCTAGAAGGCTGTGGTACTCAAAACAACAGGCATACTTAGGAAATTTATTGACACAATCACACTTTCCTAATCATTCCTGCACTCGTCTTTACACTTGGCAGTTTGTGCTTTGGTCCTTTAATATCCGCCATGTTGTCTTTGCTGGGAAAACCCGAGGTTTGAAACTTTTACATAATAATAATAATTCCTCACAATAATTCCAGAATCGAATAAAAAAATTAAGACGAAAGTGCTGCGCGTAAGCTACAGTAAAAACAATGAGACTAGCCGCTGGCGTAAAGATGCAACGAACCGCTTACGCCATGTGGGTTTGTTTACATGAGCTGAGAAAACTAGTTCCCGAATTATGATAATTATTTAATTATAAATTATCTTTACGGGGAGCCTTGGGAGCCCGTTCATAAGTACGGAACGCCGTAAGTCGAGTCGTCCGTAACCGCCTGTATTGCATTCATATTTGTTGACTTATGCAATTTCATCAATAACGTTTTGATTACTCTTATTGGACCAGTAAAGACTTAACAGTGTCTAAAAGCCACTCACCAATCAAGATTTCTATCATTTTGTTATTGCACTGACGGCTGGAACTTGTCTATTTAGGTAATTGTTCATCATTAAAAGAGAGAGAGAGTACGATATAAAACAAAAATATTTAAAAATTAACTGAATACTGAACTGTAGGTACACTATCTCTGTCTTCAACGAAGAAATTCAGAAAGAGTCATATCTCCCAGAGCAACATGTCACCCAATTTTTCCCTTCCATACATTCTGTATCTTTTTATGAAATTTATTTCATTCTGTGAAAACAACTTGGGAGAAAGCTCGGGAATAAATTAAGAGAGGGGGGGGGGGGGTATTATTGTGAGGGGGTTAACGTAACTTACATATGCTGTTATTGTAATTAGGCCCCTGAGTTGTCAATGACGTGCGCTTGCTGGAAGCCAAGATACTTGTAGATCTCTCCCTCTTCCATTGATTGGATCTGCAAAATTCAGGCCATGTATCAGATTTGGTGATGGACAGTGCTAAGTTAGATGATGGACTCGTCTAGAAGGATCTAAGATCTTTGTCACAATTTATACGTATGTATAGAAATGAATTGTAATGCGACTTTTGAAGTACGTACTTGTGACTTTAGTTGGTCTGTAGTCAAGTGATAAGGCGCTTGACTGCGAGCTGGAGGAGCTGATTCGATCCCATGTGAATATCGGAATTTATCCACACTGATGTAGATGGGACCTACGGTCTATAGAATGAGTACCCTAGGTTGATCAACCTACCTAACACCGGCTTTGATCAGAAAACACATGGAAGCTTACTTTTCGCCGCCCCAAGGGCATATTGGAATATAGTGAGATATTTTAACTCGACAACACAACTTTATTTGTGATTTCAATCTATGAGTAGCCATAGCTACTGTAATTATCTATACATGCGTATAAATTGTGACGAAGATCTTAGATCCTTCTAGACGAGTCCATCATCTAACTTAGCACTGTCTATCACCAAATCTGATATAGGGCCTGAATTTTGCAGATCAGGGGCCTAATTACAATAACAGCATATGTAAGTTACGTTAACCCCCTCACAATAATAACCCCCCTCTCTTAATTTTCATAAAAAGGTACAGTATGTATGAAAGGGAAAAATTGGGTGACATGTTGCTCTGGGAGATATGACTCTTTCTGAATTTCTTCGTTGAAGACAGAGATAGTGTACCTACAGTTCAGTATTCAGTTAATTTTTAAATATTTTTGTTTTATATCGAACTCTCTCTCTTTTAATGATGAACAATTACCTAAACAGACAAGTTCCAGCCGTCAGTGCAATAACAAAATGATAGAAAACGGCAGACAGCTTTACCAGTGTTGGAGTGCATTGATATGTGGCTTGAACCTTACGGGACGAAAGAAAAAAGTTGTTTTTTTCAACGCTGATGGCGTTACAGAAAAATATGTCATAATTCTGCGAAGATTCTAAAGATACTCCAGAGATGGGGAGACTCAAAATGGACTGGGAGTTAAGCCTAAACTCAAAATTAGGAAGTTCGTGAGTAGTGAACTAATTAATTTCTAAAGAGAATCATTTATGATTTACGCATATGATTCCGCCGAAAATCAAACTTTCATGATTAGTAATTATTTATTGGATTAATTATTCAGTGAAAGTAAAACTCTTATAATTAATTCAAATTTAGTTGCTAGAGTTTGTTCGATATATTTTAATTTTAGAATGTTTTAGTTTCTAAACACCTACCACTAGTTCAGAGCTTTTTCTATGATATTTGTTTTCTTGTCCGAATCGTTTGTTGGTTCCTTTTTTTTTTTTGTCGTTACCAATAAATAGAGTCGAACTGCAAGGAAAAAACAAAAGTTCACTTCCATCCGGCTTCCCTTGGACTACTGGATCCTGGTACCGTAGTCATTTTTCTCTTTCTCAGCGGGGCCCTAAATAAAATTTCCTTGTTCTTCTAAATTTCTAATATACACAATAATTCCAAAACACCATTGAATAGTAATCTGAATATACTATATTCCATCTCAAATATCTCAATGTTGTATTCTAAGTATAGTACACTGTACTGGTGTATGATTTCTCTCTATAAGGTCGCAATGATTGTACTGATCTTAATTCACTGTTACTATCATCTAACAAACAAAAAGTATACCAGTAACAAATTATGCACAGAAATCTAAGACAACTATAGAGGTGAAAAGATCAATATTTTGGCAGGTTGTAGTATCGGTAATTCTAAGAAAAAAAAGTTTACAAGAACATATTCCTATTCCGAACGTTTTCCGAGATGGAGCTATTGGTGTAGTATTTTGAATTGGGAGCGGAAATTTGTCCTTCCCTTCCATCGTAATGCGCCATCATACTGCGTAATGTTCTCCAATAAGTTACAAAGTGCATTGATGTTGATGAAAAATTCAGTATAAACTGTAATAAATCTGTCACAATAAATATTAGAAACAGTAAATAATATCTCTTTCTTTATCAATACTTTTGCAATTATCCATTTAAATGGCTCTTTCTCGGAAACCATTCGGAATAAGACACCTGCTCATATAAACTTTTTTATTGAGAATGACTCTCAGAACATTGACCTTTCCTCCTATGATACCATGTCTATTTCAGTATTACCAATTTACTATATCAAAAAATGTACATGACATTCAAGGACATGCTGCTTGTTAAGTTTTGAGCAATTATTTCCTTCACTATTGAATTATTGGTATTTGGTCTTTTTTTCTATGAAAGATGGTCAACTTTTTTCATGACTACATTTAAATTCATCTTAAAAATTTGTTAAGTATTAATGATACGTCATGAAAGACTTCCTACTTGATTCAGTACAAGGAATTTCGATGTGTCCCTCTGGCATATCCAGTAATGATAAAGAGGATATTATTTAAATAAAATAAAACAAACAGAAATAAGGGCAGCACAAGATTAAATAAATTGCCTTTCAGATTCAATTATCGGAAGGAACCGGGAACGGCCGTTTCGTCCTGCATGGGACTCATCAGGCCGATCCGCTCTCCCCGATAATAACCCTGAAGGCAAGAACATAAGTGAAGGCCACCGATACACCTGGCAGTAACCAAAAAAAGACGACAATAATAAATGTTGTGCTAATTTGCACAAAACAAAAATCTTTTCCTAATAAATGATAGGATTGAAGGCTTTTATTACAAGGAAATTAAAGTTCCGAAAAGGTGATTTAACCTAAATAATAAATTTAATGTGCTGTAAATTTTAATCAAAAAACAAAAACAGTGCCAGGGTTTCGGTGGCCTTCACTTATGATCTTGCCTTTCAGGGTTCTTTATCGAGGGCAGATGAGTCTCATGCAGGTAAGGACGAAAGGGCCGTTCCCGATTTCCTCTGATAATAATTGAATCTGAAAGGCAATTTATTTATTCTTCTGCTGCCCTTGTTTCTGTTTATGGTTTTCGATTAAAATTCACAGCACGTTAAATTTATAGTTTAGGAAATTATTTCCATACATATATTTATATTTACATATTTTGTTGTTGATGTTATTCAACTTTCCGTTTATCAATTTACTTAATTGAAACGTATTCTGAGGCCCAGCCTGACGAAAAAGCGCATTCTTTTCGTCGGGCTGGCTTGTGCGAATTGATTTCTTCGCATATTCAAATCATCTTCAATCTAAAAACAAACGATGTTAATAATACACTGACTGTCTTTAAGTTAACTTGAAGTGGCAACATCGGATCATGATAATCGCACGAAAAAATAGACTTCACATATGGAACTTTTTTTTTTTTATGTGATGGAGGAGTGATTGTTCTATAAACTATAAGCTTCAATCAGGGATAAAATATTAAAAAATATGCTACGAAATTTCAAAAGCTACTGAACGGTCCTCTTTACTATATAAACTAGGTTATCATAAGATCTACGTCCATAACTCACTTCAATCGATGACTTGTTATTTATTCACGTTCACTAATTAAATCGGAAATTAACAAGTTAGGTAAGTTAAAATTTTCGTCAACAGTTTTGGAATCTGTTCCATTCGCGAAACAAATTCGAACTGGAAAGACAGATAAATTATGTATTTTAATATAATTTCTGCGACAACTTGTAAACTTTATTATTCATGTTCGTTGTTAATGAAGGGCCTTAGAGTCGTAATTATGTCAAACCCAAGTCCATAAAAACAAAGCAGGCTGTACGAATGCGAATGCCATTTGTTATACGGTGCAAGTGAGTTCGTAGCATGTTTATTGTGGTGACCTCTGATGGGAATGGTTACCTCGCATGCGATCGCCAATGGCAAAGACTTGACTCAACTTGAAGGCAAAGGATCTAATATTTGTAAATAGAGAAAACGAAAAATATTACCAGACATAAATTATATATGATGTTTTTACCAAAATAAGTTTGTGTCTTTTGAATTTCTATTCTAGGAGTTCTGTAATTTAAATTCGATGTTACCTTAGTTCAGTGAACTTTTTGAAAAAATTACTTAAATGAAGTGTTTTGATATCTACTTCTGCCTATGTTGGATCTAGCTGTAAAGTACTACGAATTCAAAAACTTAAATTATAGAATTTAAATATTCGAAAATAGTATTAGAAGTTTACCTCAAGAATTCTAGATGGAATAGAAAGATTATGAACTGCGAAGTGTATTTTAAATCATTTTCATCTTTTTTAAGACTACTTTCATTTTAAGCAATCTTTGTTTTGTTCGTATCTATACTATAGATAGTAATCATTCAAAGTCTTGAAAATACTTTGGGATCTTAAGATAACAATTAAAAAAAAAACTTAACATTTATAAGACAATCTACAATCTAAACTTGAGGAATTCTTATCTAACAATAGCTAAAGTACTGTTAATATATTGGGTTGTCCAAAAAGTTCGTTCGGTTTCTTTACATAAGTTGCCGTAGTAGCGCTTATTGTCCTCCAAATGAGAGATGGCCGCCCTGTTTTTGTGCGATCGCGGTGAATTTTGTGTCGCCAATTTAATATTGAAGATGGAAGATAAGCACGCAAGACCGCATGTTTCTTTGATGACCAGGCAAAAACTGGTATAGCTTGGCTGGGAAGTTCTATTCATCCGCTGTATTCACCAGATATTGCACCTTCGGATTTCCATTTATTTGGGTCTTTACAAAATTCTCTTAATAGAAAAAATTCAATTCCCTGGAAGACACCAAAGGCACCCGAAACATTTTTTTGCTGAAAAAGATAAAAAAAAAATTGTGGGAAGTTGGAATTATGAAGTTGCGTGAAAGATGGCAGAAGATAGTGGAACAAACCGTTGAAGACGTTATTCAATAAAATTATTGGTGACGATGAAAAATGTCTTTTATTTTTACTTATTTTATTATTGGCCAACCCAATAATATACTAATAAAGTTAAAGATTAAAATATTATTAATATTAAAATAGAATTTTGATGAAATTAC
>JAFIDM010002131.1:57790958-57801951 GCA_023159025.1 Thereuonema tuberculata
AGTTTACCTCAAGAATTCTAGATGGAATAGAAAGATTATGAACTGCGAAGTGTATTTTAAATGATTTTCATCTTAAAAAACTACTTTCATTTTAAGCAATCTTTGTTTTGTTCGTATCTATAATATAGATAGTAATCATTCAAAGTCTTGAAAATACTTTGGAATCTTAAGATAACAATTAAAAAAAACTTAACATTTAAAAGACAATCTATAATCTGAACTTAAGGAATTCTTATCTAACAATAGCTAAAGTACTGTTAATATATTGAGTTGTCCAAAAAGTTCGTTCGGTTTCTTTACGTAAGTTGGCCATAGTAGCGCTTATTGTCCTCCAAATGAGAGATGGCCGCCCTGTTTTTGTGCGATCTGCGCATGTATGATCGATTAGTTTGGTCAGGCACTTCGTCTGATTTTATGACAGGACGCCGCCATTACGGTAATCGCTTCTTACTTTGCAAAAGAGCATTGTATTTATAAATAATATATATTTATTTATTTATATAAATACTTATTGTTAGCAACTGGTATTGAAATAACGCTAAATAGTCGAGAGAAGTTTTAATTTGGCGTTATCAACAGGTCTTTCTCAGTGAAAACGACGCCATCGTCCATTGTGACAGGAAAACATAATTGATCAGCTACCGGAAGGGCTGCGCAGTTCAAACTTCCGCCGGCCATCTCTCATTTGGAGGACAATAATTGTCTTTAACGTCACTCGACACCATTTTGTTAAGATTGTATTGTGACAGCTGTCAAATCAGCGTGCATTTAAAACAAAAACTGATCAAAATGGGTGAATTTTGTGTCACCAATTTAATATTGAAGATGGAAGAAAATAAGCACGCAAGACCGCATGTTTCTTTGATGACCAGACAAAAACTGTTATAGCTTGGCTGGGAAGTTCTATTCATCCGCTGTATTCACCAGACATTGCACCTTCGGATTTCCATTTATTTCGGTCTTTACAAAATTCTCTTAATGGAAAAAATTCAATTCCCTGGAAGACACCAAAGGCACCGGGAACATTTTTTTGCTGAAAAAGATAAAAAAAATTGTTGGAAGTTGGAATTATGAAGTTGCGTGGAAGATGGCAGAAGATAATGGAACAAACTGTTGAAGATGTTATTCAATAAAATTATTAATGACAATGAAAAATGTGTCTTTTATTTTTACTTATTTTATTATTGGCCAACCCAGTAATATACTAGTAAGTTAAAGATTAAAATAGTATTAATATTAAAATAGAATTTTGATGAAATTATAGAATTAGTGCAACAAATTGAAATTATAATTTTGATTTGAAAGCATCGAGGCCAACTGTTTCGAGAACAGTCAAAGTTACCTTTATACATAACCTTTATGAAGTTAAAAAATATGTATAAGTTAAAAGCAAAATGAGTTCAATAGCCGTATTTATTATTCAACCTCCTCCCTACACCCTCAAATATTCACTAGAGACTCTTGTAGAAGGTTACGGGATAAGTCCCCCAGCTCCAGTTTGAATGACTGCCTCCCATTAAGATGACTCCCCGATCCTAGAACTCTGCCCAATAAATTTTCGAGTCGTAGAACCTGCCCGAGGGGGCGAATCTAGGCGGTCGCCTGGGGCCTAGCGCCTGGAGGAGGCCCAGCGGATGGTTGATATTTTTTTTTTTTTTCATTATTATTTGCTGTAATATTATCAAACTTCCATTCGGCCAGCCGTAAAAATATGGTTATTTTGTTTGTTTAAAATTCATCTTGCTCCAATAAAGTCGATGACTCAAGAGTTATACAGTAAAACCACGTTAAGTCGTCACTCAAGGGACCAAACATTTTTGACGACTTAAGCGGAGTGACGACTTAGGCGGAGTGGGCATTTTTGAAAAAACAAAACAAAACAAAAAACACTGAAATACAGTATTTTCATGAATTGCTGTAGGATTTGGTGAGAAAAACAAGATTTTCAGAAATCAATACATGCAAATGAATGAGTGGAAAATTAAAAAAAAACACTTTTTATAGTTACAACATTTTAATTGTTTTAGAAGTAAGGCAATGTCTGTCTTTGAAACGTTCCAGCCAACCATTGCTGCCGCCGAAATCTTCAATGTTCAACTCCTTGGCTTTTTCTTTGAGAATCACGGAGAAATCGGCACATTTTGCGATCTGGCATGTTTTAGCCATCGAACTAAAACCTCCTCGATCTCGTCAAACTTCGATTTCTTCATTCTCTTTCGTTTGTCTTTGCAGTCAGCTTCTTCAATTATTTGTTTCGATGAAAGAATATCGTTTAATGTAGTCCTGGGAATATGGTGTTCTTTGGCAAAAACTGTTTTCAAAACATTTGATTTCTCAAAAAGTGCAATTAAGTTTGTTTTTTTCTTTAAAAGATAACGAGGTAAGTTTTCGTTTCCATGGCGTGTTAAAAACGTAATCGAACTACGAAATTGTAAGAGAAAAAATAGCCCTTTTAGCGGGGCTTACTCGCCATAAAATGAAGTCACACTCAGAAGCGATCAAGAAAAACGTCTGCACTCGACAGAGTCGCAGGGAGATTCCAAGAACCCAAATCCTCCGAAGGGGTAGGAAAGGAATGAAGTGACAGGCGTGGTCGAAAATTCCCCGTAAAGTCTTGGCTTTCTTAAAGTGAAGGGGCGGGGCTGAAGAGACAACACGATGGCATTAAAAATGGAAAAGAAAGATGCTTTTGGCCATTTTAGAGGGTGACGAGTTATCCGGAGTAGAATTATATTTGGTGACGGGTAAAAGAGGGTTATTTTACATTATTGTGTATGAAACCTTGTCGGGACCAAAGGAAAACGACGACTTAAACGGAGTGACGACTTATCTGGGTAACGACTAAACGAGGTTTTACTGTAGATAATAAAAAAAAAAAATTGTAATTTTAAAAAGCATCTGTAAGGAGGTTTTAGGGAAGTTGGATCGGCGGGGGGGATCAGAACATTATCATTGAAGAAAGAAGAAAGAGAGAGGCCAGCATTTCTAGCTCGCCTGCCCCCGCGCCCCCCGAACCGGGCCTTTATGAATTCCAGTATGACTACATTCTACGTACTTTTGACGTTTATTGAAGTTATTGATATTGCAGTTATTAAGTAAAAACAAAGAAATTGCACAGCATCTTAACCAAACAAAATACAGTGATATCATTTCAATCATTTCGCTGTAATTATAGAAATTCAATCCAATATAAATATTGGTAGAAGATCATTCAAGATTACAATGAATTTGGAAGTCAGTTATCCTTTCACCTTTAAAAGCTACGAATTATAAATACACAGAAGCTCGGTTACAACGCGATCTTTCGGATCCAAGATCTCGAAGATCGCGATATAACCGCGATATAACCGAACTTTTATTACTTCGCGACGTCAAATGTCGTACATCGCACCCTATTATCGCCCATACGATTCCAAATCGATTTAAAATGGTCATTTCGCGATTACCTACATCATTCAGAGCTTTGTGAGAGAATTTTATATTTATAAATACATAAATCATTACCTTTTCAACACTTTGATGGGTTATATTAGCCAAACTCGATTTGGCGCCGCCATCTTGGCATCTTGTATAAACGACGAGTCACGTGGATCGAAACTAGGTATTCATACGCCTATTAGATTACATGGGCCTCTTTACTGGTTGTCATTGGCAGAAAAATAGATCTCGATATTCATTTTGATTAAACAAAAAAGTCCGCGATTCTGGTATTTTCTTTAAAAAATATATTGTATTTGACGCATTTTCGTAACATTAGGGTGGGTATAGAGTCTCAATTACTGTAAATAATAAGGAAACAAGCATATTAATTTACATCTTTGATTTGATTTTAGGCGAAAAAACGATAAATTTTGCAATTTTACAATTATACACCTTTTCTAAAGTAGAAGGGGTCCAAGACCAAATCGCTTATATCCGAATTCACGATATAAACGACCGCGTTATAGCCGAGCTTCAGTGTATATTTATCTAAACAATACAACATAAATTCAATTCCCGTCGCACAGTATTGTAAGGTCAATCTCCCACCTCCCTAAGTACATTATTTAATTAAGAATATTTAATATCAACATAATCCCGATAATTTTCGTTTTTTGTTTTATAAATTATTGAGCACTACAATGGACTTTTGTGAAATATAACAAAAAGTTTTACAAATAAAAAATCCAAATAATTGAACTTACAAAAATTTTAAGATCATATTTGGTTTTATTATAACTAAAAAATTTACTCCATAATAAACTTACTAAAATTTTTTACAATTGAAGTAAAGCAGTTATAAATGTTATTTGTAAGGTTTTTAAAAAAAAATCCCCTAAAAAAAAGAATTATTGTTCTTCTATTCTTAATTCATTAGTCAACTTTCTAGGAAAGTGAGGCTCATCGTTCAGTCTGGGTGTGCGTATATATATTTGTATATCTCCCCTAATAACCACCGAATGGATCTTCTTGAAACTTGGCATGCTTATTTAAAAGCAAGAGTTGATCTAACTTTTATATTTGAAAATATTTTCCTGTGTGGATCTACGTCGAGAAACAAGGGGATGAAAATAACAAAAAAAAATCGAATATTAATCCGCCTTTAATTTTCTTAATATCTCCACGAGTTTTAACATAGTTAAAATAAATCGGATGGAAGCTAGTAAGTTAGTTAGTTAAAGTTTCTCCCTTCGATAGGCCATGGCTGGCCTGTGGGATCGCGGGAGGTCAGGCTCCCGCAGCTCGACCAACGGGACGAAGTTGGGGCCGGGGGGTCAGCCCGACGCCCGCCCGCCTTTAACTCCCGGGAAAGAAACCCGGTACCCATTCTACAGAGGGCTGGGTAGACCCTAGGACCCGTAACGCGGATTTATTTAATTTTTATAATTCAACCATTATAAATTTCCCTAGTGTTTGTATTATAATTTAAAAATAAATGAGACGATTACATGTTGTTTGTATTGTTTTCATGATTAGGAAAAAACCCAAAGAAAAATAGAATAATAAAACTGAGCAAGATGTAAGGAAAGTAGGGTTTAAGGTCTTTCAGGAAGTCCTTACTAAAGACTTTATTTTAGTTTAGACTTTGTCAATTATTCGTTAGATGTAGAATTGAAATTTTTTTCAATAACTATATTCCTAAAAATAAATGATAAGAAATATAATGATAGAGAAATATTTTGTTTTAAAATAATCCATGATTTGAGATATCTTAAGAAACTTATTTCGCTATAATTATAGAAATTCAATCCAGTATAAATATTGTTAGAAGATCATTCAAGATTACAATGAATTTGGAAGTCAGTCACCCTTTCACCTCTTAAAAGCTACGAATTATAAATATATTTATCTAAACATAACGACATAAACGTCTATATAATGCATAGAATTTATATTTAATCTAAAATTCTTTAATTTATAGATTTAGCAAAATTTCTTCAAAATTCCTAAAATTAGGAAAAGATTATTTTTTAATTGATTTAACTGAAAAAAAATGAAAATGAAAAAAAAAATATTAATTTCTAATGAATTGATAACCACTTAGTTTTCAAAAAAACATCGAATTATAAGGACATATAAATTTTTACCGAACATATAAAATTAAATTCTAAATATAGAGTACATTTTAACCTATTATTTATTGTAAAAAGTGCTTTATTAGACGTTGACAGACTGCGTCTTTCGTAGATTCTAGAATTCTCTACATTTCATGTATAGATATAGGTTTTTACTTAAACCAGTGTTTCCCAATCTTTTTCGAGTCGCGACCCCCTTTTCTAATAAATAAGTACTCTGCGATCCCCATCCTGTTTTTGTGACCCTGTTTAGCTATTAAAAATTAGCATTTCTCGCTGAGCTTAGAATCAAAATTAGAAAAAATTTTAAATAATAAACAGACACAGTCTTCCCACTGAAATTGTTGTGTTTTTATTTTAGTGTAGGACCCTTGCTTTTTACTTTTACCTGGCTTGCGACCGCGACCCCCGGAGCAAGACTTCGGATCCCCTGGGGGTCGCGACCCACAGGTTGAAAAACACTGATTTAAACTAATAGCTGGGTTTCCTTTTGCAAGCATGTTCCAAAACAAATTTTAATATTCCTAAATATCTGTCATTTGAAATAAATTTTACTTCAAGATTGTGAAAAAAAATTTAAAAAAATAAAATAGCGTGTTTTTTTTTGTGATCAGTGGTTCCCAACCTGTGGTCCGCGGCCATTATTATGTGGTTTGGAACTGCGTTATTGATTTGATATTAAGTGCTTTCATTTTGCTTTGATCAATAAAAATAAAAACTCAGAAAACTTCGCTTGCAAATTGAACCATGCTTTAAGTCTGTCTTTAACTTCTAATACTAATACTTCCAATATTAATATGGAAAAGCTAAAGAATGAAATGCAAGCCTAAGGTTCCCATTAAATATTTTGTAATTCTAACCATTGAATTGTTTAAATACACAGTATAGATAATCAAAAAATTGCATGTATAATTTAGTTTTTCATTACTATTAGCTTACCATTTCCTTATCATCTGGCAACTTATGTTGTTGAACCTATTTGTTATTGAATGTGGGCCTTTCCATTTACTGAATAATAACAAGTAAGGGTTTCTTGCGATGTTACATTCAAGCTGGTAACTTACACAGTCCGGCCACTTTATTAGGTACATCCCTGCTGTGCCTCACAACAACTCTTCAAGGGGGCGGTGGGGCCATGGTGTTGGGGATGTTTTCCTGGCACATGTAGGGTCCATTGATACCTCTGGAGGCACGTCAGGATGCTAGAACGTAAACATCATAGCTGATCAAGTGCAACCGTACATGCTAACAGTTTATCCTCATACAGATGGCTACTGATGCGCCGGTGGACAAAGCCCGCATCACTATGCGATGGTTTGAGGAACATGACGATAACTTTTCCTTGATACAATGGCCCGCTCAGCCCCGGATCTCAGTCCGATTCAAAATTTGCGGGATGAGCTGGAACTCCAGGCCTACATCTCATCAAATCTTCAGGAACTGCATGGCACACTCAAGTCTGCATGGTACACAATACCTCAAAACGTTTTCAGCATCTTGTGGAATCCATGCCTCGACGAATTCAGGCTGTTTGAGGACTAAAGGAGGCCCAACACGCTACTAGGTGGGTGTACCTAATAAAGTGGCCGGACAGTATAGGGCCTATATGTTGATGGGAATCCTTTGATATAAAAGGGTTAGAAACCACTGTCCTAGATTGTAGCATTTATCAATTGTTTTTCTAATATATTTTGTTCAGTGGTGGATTGTTGAATATTTAAGAAACTACAGATTTAAAAAAAGTATTTTCGGCATGAAATTTATTGATTAAGATTTTCTAGATTTTATATGGTTTTGTATTTTTTGGGGGGGCTTAATTTGTTTTCCTGTTACTATTTCATTTAATATTCCAACTCATAAATCTAACTTTTTTAAGAAAAAGTAACATTTTTTTTCTTAGTTCAGAGAAATTTCTGACATTTGATTAGTTTATGTTTTTAAATAAGATTAATTTAAAAAATTAAATGGTTGTTTTATTAAAAACATTATGTAGTTTAAGCCTATTATGTATAAACTTATGAAAACATAGGTTTAATCAAAAAAACTTTATATTATTATGTAAAAGTTTCAAACTTTGGGTTTCCCCAGCAAAGACAACATGGCGGGTCAAAGACCAAACCACATATTGCCAAGTGTAAAAAAAGAGTGCACGAAATTTTTAGGGATTGGTTGTGTCCATAAATTTTCTAACTATGCGTGTTGTATTGAGTATCACAGCCTTCTGGAGTTGTGCATAAGTGTTTTTGTGAAGTCCTAGTGTGTTGAGGCTGTGGTGCAATGTGTGAGGCACCAGACCAGTAGCGGACAGGATGATGGGTACAACACGTACTCGGTCTTGCCTCCACTGCTTCTGGAGCTCGTGTGCTAGGTCGGTGTATTTACTGATCTTGTCTGCATGAGTTTTCTCAATGTTCTTGCTGATAGGCACTGCGATATCAATGACATAGGTCTGTTTGTTGACCTTATCAACACGTGTGATGTCAGGTCTGTTATGATGTATGGTTTTGTCTATGGCAATGAGGCAAAATATTATTTTTATTATTATTATTATTATTACTATGCATTTTTTTAAAAACGGTTGTTCTTTTTTTATAAATATTATTTACAAAATAGTATAAAAATACAGTATTTTTTAATAATCTGTTTTTAATCGTCTATTTTTTAAAAATAAGACAAGTAAAATAAAGTTATTTCTTTTTGTGGGTTTTTTTTTTATTTTGTTTTTCATTTTTCGTTTTTTGTAATCTCTGTTTTATATAAAGTCAATACTTTAAACAGAGCGCCTTTAGGCAATCGTGAACTGTGAGAGCTTTATACGTTTACACATATATAAAAAAGTGAGGAACCAATTCACACTGTTCAACCAAAAAAAAAAAAACACTAACATTTGCAAGATACTTAAAACGCAAGACCCGCGGTAAAGCGTAGATTGTTTGTGCCTTGATTTACATAAAAATATTGCAATTATAATATAGTTTACACAATTTTTTTGTTTCTAATGAAAAGTTTTATACTTTTCTTTTTAAACAAAATTAGAAATCCTTATTAAAGGAATAATATTACAGCTAACTGCATTTTATTTTTATATATTTTGATATTTCTCATGCCGTTTTTGTTTTATATTCTTACTAAAGGTAAATAGTTTAATAAATACTCAACTCTTCATAGATCAGATCATCAGTTTTAAGTTTGAAATTTAAATTCGCATCAACCATAATCACATCCTTCGTTCTAATTACAAGAAAATGGCTTTTATATGAAAAATTTTCAAGGATCAGTGCAGTGAAATATTACGTACATCTGTGAGATTCATTTCCAAGTCTTCCTACAAATCCAGCTTCATTCAGTGGGTGACCTTATGCAAATGAATCCAGTTCCCCTAATCCATTTAGTGTTCACCGTATTCTCTCACTTCTCTACCTTCTTCCATTCGACCGTTCTCTTTATCCCTTCTCCCTTTATCCCCTCTCCCACTGCTCGTTATTTTTTTTTTGTCCCTAAGTGTCTCCCGCAGAATGCCTCCCCGTTGAAATAACTTCAAAAGGTCGAATTGGAAAACAAATTACACGGCTTGCAAGACACTCATTTCAAACAAATCTAAAGTAAGTGAATAAAGAAGAGTCCGTAATAACCACATCTAAAACTATCTTCTGTTACAAACAAGAAGTTCCTGAGAAAGCCATCTTATCTTTCTTTAAAATATTATCTATTCTGTTCTTTAAACAGTCATGAAAATAAAGGAAAAGTCATCGTAAATATTCTAATATTAAAATCAAAAATTAATTGTAAATCGTAATATTAAAATTACACATTTGTAGTAAATTCTAATATTAAATTACAATTTAATTGTAAATTAATTGTCACTTGTAATATCATAATTATATACAAATTACAAACTTAATATTATATTATAATTTCTGCTGAAAAAAATCTACTTTTAAATTTTCCAATTTCTGAACATTAATGAAATTCTTATTTAAATTGTCTAAATTGACTTAATTTAATTCAAAACACGGCTAAATTTAAAACGAAATATAAATTGGAACCGGTTTTACGCCTTTTAGATATCGAGAACATTTCATTGATGTTCGAAGTACTGAGAATTAATTGTTTCATTTCTGATGCTTTTCTGCGGAATTTTGTCATCTTCACGTGCAAACTTTTGTTAAAATATTAAGGTTAGATCTTTTGTTTTCCGTAAATAAAAAAATACGTACTCAACTAGTTTAGAAGTTATGAGACATACAGATCTTCATTCTATGAACCTAATTCATTAGTAATTTACTTTAATAATAAACTTGATGTAAATCACTTTACAGGAATACAGCACATAAAAAATAGTAGTAACAAGTACTTCCTGTAGCTAGACTTAAAAGTACACAATTGACGAATCATTTCGGTTGTTCTCCCATTTATGCTCCTTCTCTACAATCATCATTTTCTGAATTCGAAAAGGACATTTCCCTGATAATATTAAAAGTAAAACAGCATTTGATCCTCCCTGAAGGAATTTTTAAAGCCAATTATTCTAAAATCATTACATGTGAATGAATAAATTAAGTTATTTTAAATTTTCTTAATATATTGATATTCAGTAAAATCAGTGTACGAAGAAGACCAACCAGGAAGCACTGGAAGAGTTTACGCCGAATTATTTAATGATCGCGTCATCTCTTGCTTGTATGGCTCAGAGTACACAGCGAGACATGGATACGTAAAACATTCATAGTGTCTGCATTTACTGAGATATGGTGCTAATTTTGTATCTTCCATTCCATTCATTTTCGTTGGATGATAGCGCTGAGAATCTCAAAATGATTTAATATTATTTTGTCTTGTTTATTCTATAGTGGTATCTGATAAATGGGGGAGAAGGTGTTATATTATCCAGCTAAAACATATCCTATGGTACAGTGTATAAAAACGGAAGAGTTGTTGGCTGTCAAAGATCATGTTTTAAAAGCACTGGGTAAAGTTGGGGTGACTCTACACCAAATTACATTTGTTTTCATAATTGAGCACATCTTTCAGATTAATTTCATGTTATTCTGACATCTCATATCCGAAACATATTCCCCATGTCAATAAGAATCATCTCACAATAATCCTTCCGTTGATCGTTGCACCAATGACTCTCAACCACTTCTTGAACCGTAGCTGGGTCTAATAAAGTCAGACATATCTGTTCTGATTTTCGTGATAACCATTCAATCATCCACTCTGTATTTTTTCCTTCTAATTTCAAGCCTAACACAATTGTTAGAGAAATTATCTTTACAATTTATATTTAATTTTTATCAATAGGTTTAGTAATTTGTGAGGCCATTTCATAATTTTCTTTATTCCATACATTCATTCTTTTTCTGAGCCGAAAGCAAATTCAACTGTAGCTGAAGAACTCTAATAAGTTCGAAACAGCGTTATAGAGTTCAAACTTA
>JAFIDM010002131.1:57804039-57868664 GCA_023159025.1 Thereuonema tuberculata
TTTTTTTTTATTTTTTCTTTCTTTCTTTTGGTAGATGATAACATCTCGCTAACTTCTGTATGATTTATGAGACAATTTCCCCACCTCTTCCCATTCTCTTTTGTCACTGATACGTGTATCTCAATGGAGGGAAGCTAATTACAAAAAAACCCATTCTCTAACAGAGCGTAATTGCTTTTGCCAAATGAAAGAAAAAAGATATAATGAATGTAGGTCGTATACTTCGGTTGTAATCCACCACAGGGATTACAAAGTTACAATACGATTATAATTACGCTTCAGATGTTCGTTTATTTGCTTTTAATGCAGTAGTTCACAAAACTTTTCGCAAGTCTCCTCCTTTTTCGCCTTTGATAAGATCCTCTTTTTTCAATTTTAATAATGTATATTTCTAAAATTTAACATACATGATAGTTAATATTACAAATTTTAATAAATTAAAGCAAAATTACGTCACTTACAAATCTTACAAATACAAAAATAAATATAAAAAAAAATGCGTTATTTAAATTTACATAAACTTAACAAAAATTAAACCAAAGGTTCCTGAAAAAACTTCAAATCTAGTTTCCATAAAATGGCGCATTCTGTTATTTTGTTTTGTTTTTAAAGCCATGAAAAAAATACAAAGAAAACAGTTTCGCATTTTTAAGTTTATTTGCCGAATTAGTATCTTGAAATTTTCAAACAAAAATGTAGATACCATAAGTCTTCTTAATTCTCCCTCTTCTAGACATTCTATATATTGAAAAGTCTTCAAATCTTCAAAATAAAACAAAAATAAATGTATAAAACAATACATTTATTGATATAAATATCTCTTAATTTTCGACAAGACATGTCTTCTTTTCTTTTTCAAAGCCTAAAACAACAACAATACGTTACAAACAATACGTTACAATATTGAATGTAAATATAATCTAAAATATTTTCGTTATGCTGATGATATTTTAATAATTTGGTTTAGTACTGATCGACAATTTGAAATTTTCTTCAAAAATATAAACAAAAGAAATAAAGACATAAAGTTCAAAATGGAGAAGGAAGTGAATAAGAAACTAAATTTCCTTGACCTGTGTTTAATAAATAAGGACAATAAAATAGTTTTAAAATATTACAGAAAAGAATTCAAGAGTGACCACTTATTAAACTTTGCATCAGGACATAATTTTCATATAAAAATAAACATTATTGAAAAGTATTTAAGAAGGATTGATAGATCATCAAGCAGTGAAGAAGATTACAAAATAGAAATTGATAAAATGAAAACAATTCTAATGAAAAATGGATATACTGAAACTTTTATCAATAACAGTATCCAAAAGTTCAACACATTCAAAATAAAGGAATTGGATATGGATAAGGAAAGGAAGAAATTGTTTATCCCTTACCTATATAAAAATAGTATTGGACTGCAGAGGATTTGTAAAACCTTTAACATTGTTGTAGGTTTCTATTACAGTAATAAAATAAAAAATATTATTTGTAATAAAATAAATACCAGTGACAAAAAAGGGGAAATTTACAAAATAGAATGCATGATTTGTGATGCGTTCTATCTTGGAGAAACCAAAAGAACAATAAAAGAACGAGCATTGGAACATAATTCATACATAAAAAACAAATTAGAGGAGAAATCTGAATTTGCTGAACATTGTATGAAAAAAAATCATTGTGTAAAAAATGAAATCAAAATTTTATGTATTAATACCAAAAAGATGAATATAAATAGAAATGAAGGTGTTAATGTAAACAAATTTATTGTGGAAATGGCCAAAGAGTTTAACAATATAAGTATTTCAAATTGTAAAAATAAGGTGAAAATTGAAGAATTAGGAGAATAACATTTGTAAGTATTGTTGTAACAATACAATTTCATGAATGTCTCACATATGTATCGTTTTCCTCTACTTGTTTGTAACGTATTGTTGTTGTTTTTAGGCTTTGAAAAAGAAAAGAAGACATGTCTTTTCGAAAATTAAGAGATATTTATATTAATAAATGTATTGTTTTATACATTTATTTTTGTTTTATTTTGAAGATTTGAAGACTTTTCAAAAATGTAGATTTGAATTAACGTTTGAATTAAACGGACCTTCTTATATGAATATTTAGGGCGAAAAACTGTATCAGCTTCATATTTAAAAAAAAAAATGTTTTTAGAGCCGTCAAAAGTAAAGAAGCCCCTTCTGGCTTAATTGAATTCAGGTAAGTGTGAAATAGATCTTATGAAAGTTGTAACTTTTTGTTTGAAGCATTTTCTTCTAAAGTTAAAATTAAAAAAATGGTTGCCTGTCATAATTCATGATGGAAAACGGACTACCACTTCTTTCTGTTTAAAATATCAACGTTCCATCAACTGAACGCAAAAACTTTTTTTCATCCCTAAACGATTTAAAAGGATTTTTTTCCTCTATGTAATAATTACTTAATTATTCAGCAGAGAAAAAGAATATCAGTTCTGGCTCATGTAATCGTACAACTACTAATGATCGGCACGTGATCATTGAGACAGTTCGATTTCCTTTGCCATCAACTTTCCATTGTTTTCTTACTTTATTAGAATATTAGGAATTAAAAAATCACTTCAGTATACACATAATGAGGATAAAATTACAATGTATTTACAACAATAAAAATAAAAACAATATATAACAATAAAAAATAAAAATAATTGTAAATTACTTTATTTGAAAATGTTGATCCATGTGATCCTTTAAAAATCGACACTTTTATACTAACGTTTCCGGGCCATTGTTTGATTTCGTTTAGTTTGTACTTTTTATTTGTCTTCTTCTCTATTGTCAGACTCATCACAATTAGAGTTGCCAGAATATCTTTGTTGTTGTTGTTGTTCCGACCTTTTTCTTCTCTTATTTTTATCCTTTCTTCCTCTTTTGTTCTCTTTTTTTTCTTCAATCAAAATCATTTATGAAAAATTATGAAAAAGAAAGGAATCTCCTCAACATTGTTAAATCAACATTAACTGTAATAAATAATTATAAAAATATGTCAAACAAACAATTCTCTGATGAAATTAAGAATGGTACGAATTGCTGTCAGATGTTATGGATTCCAAAAAAAAAGTATGAGACATGGAACTAATAATAAAAATTCATGAATTATGATTTATTTTATATTTAATATTAATGCCGCTCATCCGTCTCATTTGAAAAATGTCTCATTTTGTCTCATTTGAAAAATTCGTTCTGTAAACGATCTATATTAATCATTTGATTTTTCAAAATTCTTCATTAACTCTCCCTCCCTTTTTGTTTCTTTCGTTTCTATTTTTTTATGCTCCGTATAGTCTCTATATAGATCGAGACGTCTCCTATCTTCACTATATGTAAATATCTGGTGCTACATTCAACTAAGGAATTGAGACATGAAATTCGATGGGCAAGTAGATCTCGCTTCACGAATATAAAAACCGTCGAGATAATATTTCTGGAGAGAGGTTTGAGATAGAAGGAGCGTCCTCTGTAAAGTTTTTACGTATTAAAGCCTTTTTTTTTTTTTATTGGAAATAATTTACAAGTCTTTATTATCTTTTTGGTCCCTTTGCTTTTACAACCGAACAGTGCCTTCTTATGTTTTTTTTTTTCTTAAATTAATTAAATACAAACTTAATTTCATTGGAAATTTATATGTATTTACAGCTAGTTTTAAAAACTAATATTGAGTAATTACTGCAGGGTTCTTTTTGCCCAAAATCTACAGATGAAGCAACTTACGATTATTTTAATAATTTCACAACGATTATAAATCTCATTTGCACCCTCAAAAAAGGGATTAAGTATAGCAATAATCTTTCTTAAATTGTATAGTCATCTTTCAAAACTGTAAAACATTTCCAACTAGTAAAGAACGGAAGTGATGCCAGCAATAATTTTTTTTTAAAGACCATTTAAACTTAAAAAGCTGCTCACTGAATAAAACACGGGAGTGTGTTCAAGATTAAAAACAGAAAATTAAATACAGAAAATATATTTATATAAAAGTAAGCAGCAGCAGCTTTTTTTTTTTTTCCCTAAAACAAAATAATAAAATTACGCATTCTATTTATAAATAGAAAATCAGTTTAAAACAAAACAAAGCAAAAAAAATAAATGATTACCTTGTTCCCTATTGAAATCAAAGCACCTTGTATTGTATCCGTTGGTTAATAATCCTTTTAACTCATATGACATGGCAGCAACCATGCTTCTGTGGTGGTCCGATCACTTCAGTAGCTGTTCCATAGAATCGATGGCGTTGCATAGTAGGTAACGGAGGATGATCGTATCCATAGGTACTAATCGCTTCTATGTTACTATGTCCATTTAGCTTGTGGTCTTCAATTGGAGACTGTTCTCTAGAAGAACATTTGATTTTTCAAATATACTAATACTATTTGCTAATACCTTTGCGATTCTCATCTCCATAACAAGAAAACCACTAATTTTAGGAAGACTTCATTTCATTTCAAATTGCCATTTTTTTTCTTTTAGGCCTAATTCCCTTATTTCTGTCTTCAGATGTGGCAAAACCCAAATCAAAAATTCTTAATCTACTCAAAGATGAAACACATAGTTTCTATTAACTGTAAGATTAAAAGACAGAAATATGAAGAAGTATTTTCCTGACTATTTCCAACACTATCCTATACAAACTAAATCAGAGGGTAAGAAAATAAGGAGATTTTTTTTTATGCCAGCGGCATAAGTACAACGATGTACATATACAGGACAACGATAATTCACTGACTGTATTTGTTAACAACAGAATTCTGTAACTAAAGTGTAAATTTATTATATAAGAAAAACGCACATACCTAAACGCATACGGTCACTGATCTAATTTGGTTTTTGTACCACGAATCGTAGACAGTAGTGTTTCCAGTTACTAAACTCCCATCAGTTCAATCCGCCCAGTATACCCAGCTCAGTGAAGGCGGAGAATACACAAAACGACAAACAAACAAGACAATGACCCCTCAATTAAAAAACATCAAAAAGCAAATCAAGAATAAAAGGGGTGAGCAATCAATCCCCGCATTCCGCTTAGCCTACTTAGGATTAATTTATTAAAAGGTTAGTTTATAAATCAAATTTAAATAAACCCCGTATTTAATAATACGTGACAATATTATTATATAAGAAAAAAAAACGCACGTAAGTAAACAAAAAAAATCGACTTTAGTAACTCGAAACAGTACGGTTACATCTTGGAACACCCTCCGTATTCGCCAGATCTGAGTCAATGCGACTTTGATTTGATACTCAAGCTGCAGTCGCTTGGGAAACGCTTGCAAACAAAGATGAAATTTTGAAGACGTTTCGGCGAGAGGTCCAACACTTTAATGACTCACATGCAGCTAATGGTATTTTCCGCCTTCCCAAACGCTGGCAACGTATGGTAGACAATCTTGGAGATTACTTTGAGGGGTGTTAGCAACATGTTAGCATTCCTGTGTTCCTTTTAGTTCCTTAGCTACACTGAATTTCCTTATTAAACGATGATTTCCAAATACACTTGCCCCAATGACGTTCCTCTATTGACCACGTTAGTGGTGTCAATCAGAAGCACATCTAAAAAGCTTTCAAACATATTCTGGAATTGCAGTGGTGCAGTGTTGCCATGACACCCATGTATATAACTAGAGTTGGTTCAGGGAATGATTGCAAAGTTTAAATTCGCAGATCTTTATAATTACTCTGTTTTGCTATTTTCTTTTGCAAATACAACACACAAGTCCTGTAACTGTTTCTGTATTTTTTTGTCGCATTTTTATTAAAGTAGGAAAAATAATAATTTTTATAGACCTCCCCATCAAAGTTCTTTGGGTTAATAAAAGTTAAAAAAAAAATTGTCTAACTAATAAAAAGCTGTTGGTAAAGATTCTTCATTCTGCATTACGGATAGCTCTTACAAAATATTTAATCCACAGGTAAAATATATTTTTATTTCATTATTTCCTAACATGCTCGGTACATACAATGCAAATGTTCACAGATTAAAAACAAATTTTCTTAGCGCAATGGTAATACTGCCGTTCAGGCACAGCCTCATTGTCAAGGCGGCGACCTACAACGAGACTGATGTATCTGAACCTGGGTTCGAACCCAGACACCAGCATGGATGTTAACTTTCGTTCCAGTGCTTGTCTGCTTCTTCACTGTCTCTTCAACTTTGAAGCCATTCCATAATGATTTCCTGAGGAAGGCAAGGAAAGCCCCCTCTGTAGCTCTTGAGAGGGATAACTCCCAACGCTAAGATTGGTTCTTGGTATCCTTGCGTGTATTTCCATGGATCCTTTCATGGGAGCTTCGTATCGGAGAACGCAGTTCATCACATACAATGGTAATGCATGATTTCGAATTAAACAATATTGTGCTAAATAGTAAATTATATATATATATATATATATATATATATATATTACCCACATAATATTACTAAGCATCATATAAGAATTGTTATTTTCTATAATAACAAAGAAATATTTGTCATCATCAGGAATTTCCTGGATTCCTGATTCCATGTTTAATGCGAAATCATACATTGCCATTACTGAAAGAAGGTTTTTTAATCTATAAAATACGTTAAGAAATAATGAGATAATTATGTATACTATCTGTGGATTAAATATTGTATAATTACAAACAAGGTTTATTTCCGACATATTTAATCAACAAAGATAACTATTTTGTAAAAGATTAACAATCTTATGTTAAATAAATAAATCACCAAACAACATCTTTACCGATATTTCTTCCTTTTAATCCAAGGATTTCCTCAAGGTATATTTAATAAATGATAAAAAATAAAACGAAAAATACATGGAAAGAATAAACTTCCCTCCATTTTTCAAAATTTTGTTGGAAATAAAGTATGTCAAGTCATTGTTAATTTTGGAAAATGGAGGGAAGTTTATTCTTTCCACGTATTTTCGTTTTACTTTTTATTATTTATTAAATATACCTTGAGGAAATCCTTAGGTTACAAGGAAGAAATATCGGTAAAGATGTGGTTTGGTGATTTATTTATTTAATATAAGATTGTTAATCTTTTACAAGATAGAAGAATATTAAAAAAGATAACTATTGCTTAAATTTCTTGACTTTCCTATAATTGATTTTCCTTGACATCAGCAAATTTTCGGGCGATTTGCCACTTTTTTTATAATTCATTATTTTTCTAGTACTATCCGTATTCAGTGACATTGACTTAATTTGAATGCAAAACTTCAAATTATTTCGTATTACTGCTTATTTTTAAACCCGTGTCAGTTGTCTTTTATTTTTTTAGATCTTCAAGAAATATGCAGTCGCTTTTAAAGAAAAAGCATTTCAAGAATTATTGTTCCCTTTGACTCGTCATTAGAATTTACACACGAATATTGAGAGAGATCAAATCGTGGGTGAAGGACAACAAGGACACAAGACTTGTTTGTGGTTGTTGATGACAACCTATAGGATTAACGAGCAAACTGTCATTGTATTCACCAGAAGCCTTTGATATCACAACTCATTTCATCCAAAGGCCATGTCTACAATGTTTCTAACCAAGGTACCGTGTTATGGTGTCGAGATTTCACGTGTCCATTATTTAGTTGTCTTCAGTCGCCTTAAATTATAAATACGTCCAGCGCCGTAACATTTTACTTTCTCATCGCTCTCTTTTATGGCTTTAATGTTCAGAAATGTCTTCGTATCTTATAAAACAACTACGCCTTTACGTACATTACTTATCATCATTAGCTATATTAAAACTTTAGCTGAAATGACAGCTTTCAGATTACTGTATCGTATTTCATTGTGAAGCAATAAATAATTAATTCATCCCTTATTTGTCTTGTGTCCAGTGCTATAGGGAGCAGCTGGGTTCGAATCCCGGCGAAGTTCGGAAATTTTTTCTCTGGTTGTTTTTCCTCAAGACAGGTTTTAGGATTTAACCAGGTCTCAGTAAAATCTGGACTAAGTTTGTTTCCAGGTGTTAAAGGTGTGAAATGTCGGACTGATCACTTTACTCCAACTTCATCCCGATGATCTAGGAACTGTTAAGGTCTTATTATTCCACAGCCCCGAAGAGCCAACATGACTTGTAAAATAACTTTTAACTCTTTTAACTTAGGTATCGGAATCGATAACTTTTTGCAAGGAAGAGCCATTTTAGATACTTTTAGAAATTACAGATTTTGGTCTAACGTTTGGAAAATATACGTCGGAAAGAGAAAGGATTAGTAGAGGAAGGGAGGGGATTGTCGGATAGGTCTGGTAATGTCGGATTTCAAGTATCGTGTCCATCTGTTGAAAGTAATCAGTCATCGTGTGAAAGTAATTAATTAAGTTCTCCACAACGAGGCAAAAATGTGCAAGGGCAGCCATTACTGTTGAGTGCTTCATTGTATGTAAAAAGTGTGTTTTCAATTTCTCTGCAAATATCAAACTTTTGAAGGGTAAGTAAAATGATTTTTGGTTAAAAGTTTAATATATGTGCCCAACATAAAATGCACTGTTTGATAGACCATGAACGGGGCCTCTTAATTCCCTAACTGTAGAAATGCTGCGGACAATATGTTTCATGTAAATGGCTTGTTATTCTGTTCGTGAGGAGTCGGCTAATCTCGGATACTCGCAACAGATGCCCAAAAATACTGCTAAAAAATACAAATCTAAAAACTAGCAATGCGAGCAGCTGTATGCCAACTAATGCCTCCAATACTGACAAACAAACTCAAGATGCAACATGTGCATATTGCTCAGGAAAATTCTCTGACGATGTACAAGGTGAACAGTGGGTGCAATGTACTATCTGTGAAGACTTGTACCATGCCGATTGTGCAGGTGCTTGCAGTCAACAATTTCTGTGTGATTTCTGTTAGAAACTGATGGAAACTTTATGTAACTACTTATTTATGATATGAATAAAAATTATAGGCACATTTGCACTTTCTACATAAGGGTGATTTTTGTATCCGACATTACCTCCCCTTTCTTTCAGTGCTGATAATCGTTCTATTTTGCCATGGCAACCTTACAGCAAATACTTATTATGTGAATGGCCTAATATCCTTTACACAATATGCAGGAACTCCAAAGGTTATTTTAACAATAAGTAATACCAATTATAAATCTTTTTACTTAGGTTAAATTTCAATATACCACACGGTATCCGACAATCCCTCCCTTCCTCTATTTGAAAAAAATGTTTTCCAAATGGAATTTTAAGTCGACAATCATACGTCCGTTAGTCTACGATCACGATAACTCAAAAATTGTACATTTCCTAGAAATCTGAAATTTTTAAAATTTCCTGAAATTTAGGTTGTAACAAGTAAGATCCTATTGATTTCGGTAGCTATCGGCCCAGTAACTAAATATCTACGACCCAAAAGCCGCCAGTTCCTTGTGAGTCTTATGTGATCAAGATAACTAAAAACACTACTTGTCCTACAAAGCTGAAACTTTTAAAGACTTTAAACTTTAAGGATGTTTGTAAGAAAGATCTCCATTGATTTTGGTTAAAATAGGACCAGTAGGTACGGAGCTACTGAATCAAGAGTGTTTTTCAATGAAAAGGTTTTATTATTATTATTTTTTTTTATGTTTCAAACCTTGGGTTTCCCCAGCAAAAACAATATGGCGGGTCAAGGACCAAAGCACATATTGCCAAGCGTAAAGACGTGTGCAAGAATGATTAGGGATATGTGGTTGTGTCCCTAAATTTTCTAACTATGCGTGTTGTGTGGAGTACTATAGCCTTCTGCAGTTGTGCATAAGTGTTTTTGTTAAGTCCTAGTGTACTGAGACTGTGGTGCAAAGTGTTAGGTACCAGACCAGTGGCGGACAAGACGATGGGTACAACACGTACTCGATCCTGCCTCCACTGCTTCTGGAGCTCGTGTGCTAGGTCTGTATATTTACTGATCTTGTCTGCGTGAGTTTTCTGCATGTTCTTGCTGATAGGCACTGCAATATCAATGAGATAGGTCTGTTTGTTGACCTTATTATTATTATTATTATTATTATTATTATTAATATTATGTAAATGTTTCAAGCCTTGGGTTTCCCCAATAAAGCAACATGGCGGGTATTAAAGAACAAAAAGCACATATTGCCACGTGTAAAAAAGTGTGCAAGAATGATTAGGGATGTGTGGTTGTGCCCTTAAATTTTCTAGCAATGCATGCTGTGTTGGGTAACACAGCCTTCTGAAGTTGTGCAAAAGAGATTTTATGAAGTTCTAGTGTGCTGAGGCTGTGGTGCAATGTGTGAGGACGATCGGTACAACACGTACTCGGCCCTGCCTCCACTGCTAATGGTTCTCGTGTACTAGGTCGGTGTATTTGTTGATCTTGTCTGCGTGAGTTTTCTGCATGTTCTTGCTGATAGGCACTGCAATATCAATGAAATAAGTCTGTTTGTTGACATAAATAAAAATTTATTATTGAAAAATTTCTCATAAAATAATCTTACGACAGCGATATACAAGCTGAATACCTTATCAACAAGTGTGATGTCTGGTCTGTTGTGATGTATGGTTTTGTCTGTATGAATGGGGCGGTCCCAGTATAGCTTCTGTGAGGGTGATTTTAGTACGCTTTGTGGTGTGTACTTATAGTACGGGACCGTGTTCTTAATAAGTGAGTGTTTGTGTGCTAGCTGTTGATGAACGATCGATGCTAGCTGATTGTATCGGTGGAGGTAGTCTGTTTGGAAGAGAAGGGGACAACCTGATATTATGTGGTCGATCGTCTCATGCGTAGTGTGGCATTTCCTGCATCTGTCGTCATGTGTGTTTGCGTCATGTAGAATGTGTTTCTTGTAGTTGCGTGTGGGGATGACTTGGCCCTGTATCGCGATCATGAACCCTTCTGTCTCCCCTAACACCTCACCACTTGTCAGCCATCTGTTCGACGCTTCCATGTCGACATGAGGCTGCCTGAGTTCATTGCGATGTCTGCATGGAGTTCCTTACGAGCCCATAATTCACGCAGCTGCTGAGTATGGGTGTCGGGGATGCTGAGTGTTGGTTAAGTGTTTTCGAGGTCCAAGGGCGTGAGGTGTGTGTCAGCCTTGACAATGGCTAAATAGAGTGAGGAGTGTTGTGCTCTTCAGTGGAAGTGTTCCCTAAGTGGGTGTACTTGTTTTTCGTGTAGAGTAATGAGGTTGATGAGTCCTCGGCCTCCCTCCTTGCGGGGAAGAATCATCCTTTCCGTGGCGAAGTTGGGATGGTGCCTATTGTATTTCGTGAATGTAGTGCGTGTTGTGCGTTGTAGTGCGTGTTGTGCGTTGTAGTGCTTCTAGTTCGGTGTTTAACCATGGAATGCCGAAGGAATATGTTAATGTAGGGACGGCAAAAGTGGGCCCGGTAACCGAGTTGTTAGGGCGCTTGGCTGCAGGTTGGAGATAGCGGGTTCGATTCCCGACATCGGCGGAGGGCGGGGATTTTTACACGTTCCTTTCATCGCCAAGCGGGTCCTAGGGTCTACCGTAGAATGGGTACCGGATTTCTTTCCCGGGAGTTAAAGGCGGGCGGACATCGGGCTGACCACCCGGCCTCAACTTCGTCCCGTTGGTCACGAAACGCCGGGAGCCTGACTTCCCGCGACCCCGAAAGCCTGCATAGGCTTATCGTGGGACTAACTTTAACTTAAGGGACGGCAAAAGTGTTGATGGCTTTCATTTTATTTATGGCGTTGAGTTGTGTTTTGAGAATGCTGTGAATGCGTTCTTATTATTATTATTATTATTAAATGTATCAAGCGCTCTTACCGTGCAGGCATTCGAAACCTATATCTTGTTATTTGATGAATTTAATTATCAAATTACAGCACAGTCAACACAAGACTGACAGTGAATTTAAGCTTATAACTCTTTTTCTTTTCTTTTTTTCTTTTTTTACTTTTTTTGGTAAAAAAAACGGACCAGCAGTTAAGGCTAAGAGGTCGAAAACCCATCAATATAAATGAATCAACATTTTTTCTTTTTTTGGGGGGGGGAAGAAATAACTTTTTGTTTAAAGAACAAAATAAACTTCTTATTTTTTTTTCTTTTTAGCTTCTTTAGCTTAAGGTGTATTCAAAATTTGCTACGTCATCTAAATCTTTTTTCTTTCTTCTTTTTTTTTTTTTTTGTCTTTTCAAAATTTTAACAAAATCCAAGCTCCCAAATAAGACTCAGACCTCCTCTCCACCAATCAAACCAGAAAATCGCTACGACAATCAACAAAAAAATTAAAGTAAATAAATAAAGTCATTAAAGCAAGACCCTCAATATCAGATCCGGAGTCAAATTATCCATCAAAGAGCTGCAGGCAGTTCACCATGGGCTGCCTTTCTCTGAACTAGGTTATTGATGAAAAGAATGTTATTTAAATTATCGCTATGTGTATATAACTACAGTAAAATAAAAGAATTACTAAATGCCAGTGCGGGAATAGAAAACCTTTACAGAGTTCACTTTTCCAGGGGATAGAAGTCATCTTAGAAGCGCTATCTACACATTAACAAAGCAGGAAATAAATCAGCAGAAAGATAACGAAATATAGAAAAGAAAGCAAGCTGCTAGCATGTACTCGAGCAAATTGTCGAAAGTATAACACGAGATCTCAAATTAAATTATTAAATCATTTACCCATTCGTCGTTAAATAAATGCCTACAAGCTCAACTTTTAACGTTTGCTTTTGTCTCAATGCTTTATACCAATTCAGCTCAATCAATTTATAGTTTAAAGATTTCCAATTCATGAGTAAATATAGTTATGTTGACTTTATTATAGTTACTAAAAACCTATTTTCAATTACTGCATTCAGTAAACCTCCCTTTGTAATATAAACCACAGTTTTGTTTCCAACCATTTCACAATTTCCATTATTCTATTCTTTTCCATTTAAACATTATTCCCTGCTGTATCATAACCGAACTTTTTTCTGTAATTATAATCTATCTTTGGTTTGTATTCAGTCTTCGAAAAAAAAAATTTTCAGAGTTATGACGACAATATCCCTTGGGTGACTTTGTGATTTCCGTAAAATTGTACTTCTGTGTGAGTTGCGATTCGATCCCACGCACAGTTCAATCGATAAATTTTTGTTAAGCATTTTTTTCCCTAGACCTTCGCCATAATCTTCTCTAACACATCACACGAGTTTATCGAACTGGATATAAAAAAGTATTGAAATCAAGGTCATATAGAATTCACAACGTGAATACACCGATCAAATGTAGACGTTACTATAACAATAAATGAATTAATCGTTGATTTACTTTGGAATTTGTATTGTAACTGTTGGCTCAGTATTCAAGGTGATGTCTTAAGTCTTTCTTATAATTTTTTTTTATTTTTTTTTAATTAAGTTTATGCATTAAGATATCTTATTTTCAATTTGCATTTTATATTCAGCCAATTAAAAATCACTTGTATGAAATAGCATTGTTGAAATAACAATTTTCATTTTTATAAGACTTTGTAGTTTTAACTATGTATCATATTTGTTTCATTTTTTTATTATTTAGTCGATTTTTGGTTGTTAATTCTACTCATCCTTACCTCAGGTACTAATATTTTTTTTTTCAATTCAGTTTATACCAGACTTTCCTAAAGTCAGATGAGATTATTTGTTTTTTAACGAGTTTATTAGAGTTACAAAATTGGCTAATGATACTAGAAGCAAGTTTGTGTTGTGTTTATTTTGTTTTCCTCTTTTATAATTTAAAAGATTTATTTTCATTTGAACTCTCAATTAGCTTAAGTCCTGTCTATTCTGATCCTCGTAAAATTAAAAAAAAAAAAGTATTTACTTTTCAAATATAGGGAAAACTTAGTCATTTACCTATTTCGTATTTAAATTTTATCTTTTTAATATTCTTAGAAATAAAATCTAAAAATTTAAAGTTTTTTTTTTCATCGTCAACTATTAAAAACAAATGCTTAAGCTATTTTTATGAGCAAAAACTAAAATTATCGTTTATTCAATTTCCGAATATTTGATCTTTGACCTATGACGGCAAATCAAAGTTCCATTTCCTATCGGCGAGGCTATAATATTCGGATTCCCAAAATTAAGCAACTTGGAATAATAAAAATTGTTACTTGGAATAATAAAAATATACATATTTTAAAATAAAATCGTTTGACCTCGGGGTATTATAAATTCAGGCCCAATGATATTGATTTATTAAAGTAATAAAACTTATTATTATCCCAAAATTACAAAATTCTTTAACTCAGCCTTATTAATTTAATTAGACTAAATCCATTTTCAGGTGAAGGCACTGCACTGGATTTTCTAATACTTCATTTATCGGTTTGTCATTTTAGCCGTTAGCGAAACAGAATATTCTAGATGCATTCGTATTGCAGTTGAAACCTATAAAATGCGTTAACAACCATATTGTGAAATACTTATTCTGAATTAATAACATGACTCTAAATGACGATAGACAGATAAATAGAAAGACAGTGTTGTTAGTATCGTTGCTCGCCGGTCAACACGAAACAGTCTAGTTTGAAGTCCTCGTAAAAAAAATCAATAAACTAGACTATTTCTTTTTTTATATTTGTGTGTGTGTGTGTTTTGAGCTCATGTTTTAGCTCTGTTTATCTGGAATATTTATCATGTCAAGCTCAGGTATGTTGAAAATGACAGAATCCGGGAAGAAAAAAAAATCGATATAATGGCTTTTCTTTCCTCGGATATGTAAAGGCATTTGCTCACAGTTTGGTTTCTTTTACTGTGTTTATTTCGTACTGGGCCACAAATTCTCTTTATTTAAAGTTATTAGACCAACACGGAATTTTATTTATTTATTTATTTTGAGGCATTTTTTGGAAAAGCGTCATATTTATATTGAAGTCCTTTAAAAACATTCGAAAGGCTTTGAGGAAGAGTATAACGACGCTTTGTACAATAGTTTAGTTTTTGTTTTTTTTTATCTTACAACGTTATAATTAAAATCTCAATCAAAAATAGAAGGCACCGTATTTTCAAAAATAAGCTTCAATCATCAATCAAGAACATCCCTTCTCTTTTGTTGCTGAAGGAATTACAGAATGAAATCTAAATTTAAAATACTACAGAGGCAGTAAGAAAATGAATAGCACACAGCCTGACTTTTCACTATTTAGATAGTTTATATATATTTATATGTGGGCCCGGTAGCCGAGTGGGTTAGGGCGCTTGGCTGCGGGTTGGAGGTGGCGGGTTCGGCTCCCCGCCTCGACGGAGCACGGGAATTTTTCCACGCTCCTTTCTCCTCCAAACGGGTCCTAGGGTCTACCCAGCCTTCTCTAGAATGGGTAACGGATGTTAAAGGCGGGCGGGCGTCCCCGTTAGGTCGTGAATGCTGGAGCCTACCCTCCAGCCACCCCATAGGCCTTTGTAGGCCTGTAAGTGGGATACTTTACTTTTATATATATGAGTGTGTGTGTGTGTGTGTGTGTATCTCTTACGCAGCATAGCTGAAGTAGCAGTAACCGTTCGAACCACCAGAGTATAAGTTAAGCGTATGTGAGTTCGTATCGCTTCAATGGCTATTATGAGGAGATGTTGCTGATGTACTAAGGCAGATAATTAATGTTGGAGTATCTGAAGCATTCTTGTAAATCAGTATCTAAAAACTTGTGTTCAACTGTTTTTCCAAGATTTCAAGAAGGTCGTGAGCAATTGAGGACGATACACAAAGAACACTATTCAGCATCTATCCACTTTTTAAAATTAAAAGACGATTATTCGCATTTCTTTAATATTAAACACTATCCAGAAGAGAATGATGCAACATCTGAAGGAGGTTAATTTGGACCAGTTTAAAGTTTTCTACTAATTCATTAAACTGAGATTAATTTAGGTTTGAATCATTATTAAAATTTTTAGACCATGACGTTTTTTTGTTTTTCTCTCTCTCTACAAAATTGGCCTCCTTTTTGAATAATTTTTGGGGTAGAGGTTAAGTAGCAGTTGTCAAACCCAGTAATACTGTATCCTTAATGTTGCTCTACTGAAATTAAGATCTTAAAAATTTTCCAGATCGCTCATTTAAATGATAAACCACAACATATTTACAAATGCCTACTTTTTAATCTCCAAAATGATTTTTATCAAATTTGTATTGTTAAGTACTAACTGACAAAATCATCTAATGGTATGAAAGGTTAGAATTTATTCTGAAATGCAACGGTAGTATAATAATATTAATAATATCTCAAAAGAATTTCTAATATTTGATTAGTATTTCTATTTCAGTCATAGAAAAAGGGTCGAGTTACAGGAGCCAAAAGATATATTCTAGTAGCCATCACTGTGTTAGAACTAATTGTAAATCTACACTGAAAAAATTGTTTTGCTACTCATCTAACCTTCTCTAAAAAATAACAAATTCGTAACAAATCCTTTAATTTTTTGTGACGTCTTTTTTCTGTTCTTCTGATAAAAATTTTTAGTATCTTTTTTGAGAAGAAATAGAACAGACAAGAAAATATATATAACTCCCAAGGCAGAAAGTAGCGCCGCAGATCGGCGTTTTGGTAAAATGACAATTTGTTATTTTTTTTTTCTATTTTTCTATAATGAAAATATGATTTAACTTAATATTCTTGAAAATTAATAAAAACAAGTATGGTATTGAGTTCCGTTTGTTTTATTGTTTATTCCATTGAATATCAGTGCCAGATACTTAAAAGTATTTGAAAATTTGGCCAAGTAATAAACTGGGTACTGGGCCAAGTAAATTTGGTCCTACCCGAAATATTCTGCACTTAAAAAAAATCTTCGTTGCTTGTTGATGAAGAGAATAAATGTTCGATAAGGGCGGCGAGTACTTAAGAGTCGGTGGGCGGCAAAAATCAAAAATCCGCCCCCGTTCGTGACCATTTTCTTAAAATAAAAGAAACGATAATATTTTGAAAGGAAGCGTGACAGATCTCATTTTATTAATAGACTCTTTTTTATAAAGATAGAAAAAACTTGCTTACCTTATTTGTACGTCTTTCGTTTGTAATCTTAATTGCAAGGCTGTTACAATACATGGTTCTACGAAAGAAAAGAAAAAGTCGTAATTAACTGAAAAACAAAACAAAACAAAAAACAAATGTAAAGACAGTCTTTGCCAATAAAATAATCTTTACCTGGTTAAAAATGAAACGCTCATAAATCTGGAGCACGCTCAGTCCTTTTGGCAAATTCACTGCTGTTCAGCACGAAATTTCTTTTTTTTTTTAATTTCAACCATTTCTCAAAGAGATTTTAAATCCCTTTTAATCAATTCATTGTATATTAATTTCCTTCAAATTGCAATACTAGGTTGAAAACTAAAATTCAGCGTTCTTTTATCTTTAAAATTTATTTATTTATTAAGTCTGGAGTTAAATTCGTTTCTTTCTAGTATTTCCTTTTTTGTTTCATTTGGGCTATTAAGCAATGGGTAATTTGGGCTGATGAGAGTTCTCCAAGATAATTAAACAAAGTAACACTTTTTTTTTACAAATTTGTGGAGGCGCGAATTTGCTACTTCAGAAAAATCATCTAAGCATATCAGTGTTCTTAAGCCCCGCGAACACCATCCAACTTTGCACCAACATAGTCGGCCGATTTTGACGTCAAGAGTTGGTAGAGACAGTCTTGAGCCAGTTTTTCAGCGATTTGCCACCAACTTTAGTCCAGAATGAGGCAGAATTTATCAGAGAGGTTTCGAAACCTCGATTTTTATCGGATTTTCCACAGCTGCTGGGGGAAACGCATTGCATTATGGGATTCCATATGGGATTGCATTTGCGAGTTGGATGGTGTGACGGCTGACAAAAAGTTGGCGGACTCGAAGTCGGCCGACTAAAGTTGGTGCAAAGTTGGATGGTGTTCGCGGGGCTTTAGATTGCCAAGAATATCAATTAAACAAAATAAGGGTCGTCCATTAATTACGTGAGATCGAAAGGGGTTGGGGGAGGGTCCGGCAAAATCTCACCAAATCTCACCAAGGGGAAGGGGGGGGGTAAACGAAAATCTCACTTAAACTTTTTCATTCAGAGAAAATATATATTATAGCAAGATTTCCGTTTTTTTATTGGTAGTTAAAATTTTTGAAATCTCACCAAGGGGGAGGGGGGGGGTTCGGCAAAATCTCACCAAATCTCACCAAGGGGGAGGGGGGGGGGTCCAAATTTTTTAAAAAACACCTCACGTAAATAATGGACGGCCCCATACATCTTTAGCCTCTCTTTTAGAATTCAGTAACTGAAGCCTCAGTAAAACTTAAACAGATCTGCTTCGGTAATAAAACGGTACAGGTTAAATCATTTATCACCAGAAAAATAGGTTTTTCATTTCACTTCAATTTTTTTTTAATGTACAGTATGCCGCAAAGGTGTCTTGGCGGAACTGCAAAAGGTTTGCACAGTTTTCTTTAATAATTCTTTTCCCAGGCCCTCCCGGCTTTCGATTTCTGTCTCGATCTTATCCTGGACAGTGTCATGAAAATTTTGATAGCTAAATTTTAGCTATTTTAGAGACCCCGAATATTTAAATCACGAATATACCAACAAATAATTAATCAAACAAACACCAAACAGTCACACAAAATACAAATTAGCATATTAGATTTGGTATGTGGTATATTTTATATATTTACTGTACTTTTTTAAATAGCAGTAAGAAAATGTGTATTACTGAAAATGTCTGTTAAGTCCAGCATAGAATAAACAAAACAATTGCCTTTTCCGATTCGTTTTACGGGGTGGATTAGGGAACAGCTGTTTCACCCTTCTACGGGATCATCAGCCCTAACCTGTCACCCTCGATAAAATGAATCAGAAAGGCGTAGCCTATGGTGAAGTCAACAACCAACCTGGCTGTGACCTCCCAAAGGCGAGAAGTGCAATAAAAAAAAAGGTTAGGGCTGATGATCCCGTAGAAGGGTGAAACAGCTGTTCCCTAATCCACCCCGTAAAATGAATCGAAAAAGGCAATTGTTTTGTTTATTCTGTGCTGGGCTTAACAGACATTTTCAGTGAAATTTGTCAGCACGTTAACTCTTTCTTTTGCTAAAATGCATATTACTCATTGGTATTTTTTTCCAGATTCTATTTAATAACTTATAACCGGTAAATCCCAATTTTTTTTTCATTTCAAGAGTTCTGTAAGGCTGATTGGTTCTTTCCTTAAATTATAAATTATAAATTACTGCCTTAAATTATAAATTAAATTACATAATTAAATATTTGTTATGAAAACCAAGCCCATTTATAGATAAGGCAAAAAACTGGTTTTGTGTTGTACATGAAACAATAGCAACCCCATACGTGTTTCATTATCGACCACCTCCTTTGAGACAGAAAACGATCACAGACCGGAGCTGATATTTTTCTCCCATCTCTTGAAATTATAAGTTTTCCAATAAGGTATCACGTCTGTCCGACTTTTAGTTTGGCTGGAAAGATTGTGACTGACGGATTGACAGACAGACAGACATAACCTTCTTCAGTAATTCCTCCCTTTTTACACTTGTGTACGGGATCGCTTAAAAAAAGATAAAACTGTTTGTAAATTAGATTTGTAGAACGAATAAAAATATAAAAATATAATAATTCCATATTTAATAGACAAACGACCTTAGACAAACAAAAGTTAGATAATTTCAACATATTTCGATCTATATTCTCATAAAAACAATGCATGTTAAAAAAATAAAAGGGGATGAAAAATAAAAAAATGTAAATAACGTCAAAAATAATTTTATATTATTACTGTAAAACAGGTGTTTAAAATTCATAGACTTACTGTAAGTTAGGAAAAACGAAATGTAGCCCACGGATAAGACAAAAGCAAGCAATCCAAACTCTACATCTTCTACCAGTACGTGTTCTTAAACATTGTGAATCGAAAATATTAACAGTGAAAATGGTTATTACAATTGGGCTTTTGAGATCCGCAGCATAACTATCACAGAATAGGTTTGTTCTAAAGTTGCGACCTAGAGAAAAATATAAGGGCTGTGATAACAAAGTTTTAAAATGCAATGTTAAGTGTATATCCTCATTGTTGTCTATCCATCTTTAATCAAGATAATCAAAACTACTTGTCCTAAAAATCTGAAATTTTAATGGAAGGTTTAGATATTTATAAAGATGATCCCTATTGATTTTTGTATATGTCGGACCAACAGAGTGGAAGCTATTGGTCAAACCACCGTAATTTGTTGGCTTTCAATTCACTACCAAAATAACGAAAAAAAAAATGTAAATAAGAGTTCTCTTCCAAGTAATAAATTCTTCTCTTCTCAGTTGATCTTAGAAATATTTCTTTTCTTTTTTCTTCCAATTTTCTTATTTCCTTCTTCTTCTGTATCTTATAAATGAGTAATTGTTATTTTTTAAAATCTTTTGATCATTGTGTTTTAATTGTGTGAATAGTCGAATGTTACCACATTAACTGTTTGATAATATTCAAATATTGGTAATACAGGATGTCTACAAATGATTGGAGTGGTTTCATGATTATACTGTGGGTGTATTATTTAACATATCATCAAAAAAATTGTACAGATCAGAGAAACTCTTCATTTTAAACATATTTGATATGTGCACCGATATTGACTGCACACATCAACTCTGTAATCAAGTTTGTCCCACATTCGATGTAGCATGTTCCTTTCAACTCCAGCAAAAGCATTGCAGATGCGAGTCCGCGGTTCTGGCAGATCAGCCGGTAAGGTTGGCACAAACACTATATCTTTCACTTACCCCATAAAAAAGTCACATGGAGTTAAGTTAGGGCAGCGTGGAGGCATGATCATCATTCCAATTACGACTGTATACTGCGAAACCGATGGATTGGTCGTACAGAGAATGATGATCACGCACTGCTGCCATGGCCTCCACGCTCCCCTGACTTAACCCCATGACACTTTTTTTATAAGGGTATGTGAAAGATACAGTGTTTGTGTCACCATTATCGGCTGATCTGCCAGAACCGCGGACTCGCATCTGCAATGCTTTTGCTGGAATTGACAGGGACATGCCAAATCGAGTATGGGACGAAGTTGATTACAGATTGATATGTGCAGTCACTATCGGTGCACATATCGAGCATCTTAAAAATGGAAAATAAAAACTTCAAAGTGTTTCATATGTTAAATAATACACCCACAGTACAATCATGAAACCACTCCAATCACTTGTAGATACCCTGTATTTAATAATATTAGTAATATTTAAGTATCTATGTTATTGTTTAAATATTTTGGCAGCAATTCTCAACTATTGTGTTCAAATTCGTACCTTGATCCGGTTTCGTGAATTTAACATTTATACAGACCTTTCTAGTCCTAATGCTCTCAATTAAAAAGTTATCATTGGACTAAGTCACGGACGAGAGCAACTAAAGTACCGTTACAGCCTTCGTCGTAAGCGGTGCTCGGACAGTAATTGCCTTTTTCTTTTTCTGCTTTTATCGCTGTTTTGAGGCCAATCTTTCTTGCTTTCCGCGGAAGATCTCGTCTTGTCTTAGGGCCATTGTTCATCGTAGTGTGCTGACACGTCGCCGGCAACAACCTAATACTTTACGGATTATACCGTTTTGGTGTTGGCATTACTCTCTCGAATGGCACTCCTGTCGCTTCCTCCGACACTCGAGCCGTGAAATACGGAGCTGTGGCGGCACTCCAACGGCCGTTCTGCATCGCTGATGCCGTGTTTCATTGACTCCCGTCCGGGCGAATCGATACCGTATTTCACCATGAACTAAGCCCACTGATGTACGAACATGGCGGAGTTATAAAAAAAAAAGTAGAAGAAGAACGAAAGAAAAGAAAAAGGAAACGAGATAAACTGCCGTTGCAAAGCAACGTTACAGGCACCAGCTGTAACAATTCGTTTCCTGTTAATGTAGAACAAACACACAGAATAACAACATTAACAGGAGCTGGCTTCATTACCTTATTACTATTATTTTTTTCTTAACAGCACAGTAAAATAAAAATATAAAAATCAACTCATTAAATAACATTTACAAGATTACTATAAATTTGTTTTGTTTTTTTTGTCAAATAACAAGACGACAACTTAGTACATGAAAGAACTTGAAATTTCTCCCTAGGGATCCACGCGGTAAATTATCTCGTGTCCATAAACAAAAATGTCAAGTTTCAGGAATATTCAATCGCTGGTTCAAAGATTATTAGTTAGAGAGACATATACAAATGAAACTGATTGATTTTTAGGAGCCTCAATTTTATTTCTAAGATACATCCCCAAATAAGAGACATCAGTTATATAAAGAAGTTCTAAATTGTTGTTAAGAATTGTTTTATTATTATCATTATTATTGGGTGTTCAATAAAAAAAATTGATTTTTTTTTTTGGTAGCTCATTTCTCAGTTTAGTTAGATCTAACGTATTCTTTATTATTCTTAACAATATTTCATTTCTTTTAACAAGAACCTTCTTCAGATTATATATATGAGGAAAAGAAAAGCTTTCTCCTTCCTCTAAGACTCCATAATTCGTTATGAAAATAACATAATTCGTTATTTGAAACTTAAATTTACAATAATAATTGACATCGAGCTTAATTAATACAAAACTTTGTTGAAATTTAATCTTTAATAATATAATTCTTAATTGACATAAAACTTTGTTCAATAACAAAAAATAAAAAAAAAAAAAAACCATTCCTCCCATACGTTTGTTCAAATCACATAATCTTAGTTCAATCTATGAGGTCACAATAATTTCCTTTATTTAAATTTAAAACTACACAAACTTTGTTCAAATTACGATATCACAATTATATTCTTTTGTTTTCCATGTGCTTTTTATATATTCATAAGCTACTTCACTAACTTTTAGAAATTTATCTTTATTCATACATAGTTGAGAATTATCATGCTTGATTCTACCATCAACCTGTCCTTGCTCTTCTTGAATTTTGCAAACTTTGTCTAGCTGAGGATCTGGATTGAGCTTCATTTTTGCAATCGCTCAATCTGACATATTCCTCTTATGAATTTAAAGGCTCTTATGTGTTCCGCTATAAGAGCCTTTAAATGCAATAAGAGGAACATATCAAGGGCGTTGGCCCCTGAAAAGGCCCATTCCTACCGTATTAGGGCCTCTGAAAACGATGGAGAAGTCCCTTTGTCGATCCGATCTTCCGTTCGGGAGTTGTTAGGGGAGGACAGACGGACGGACGGAAGAACAAACGCAATACCTGCCAATTTTGATCGCTACCACAGCAGCTCCCGAATGGGTCGCTAAAAATGAGTATTTTCATTTTAAAAATTCGCCTATATGCCTAAGAATGGGTGAAAATTTCTTTGTTAATCAAATACAACATGAAAAAATTTACATGTAAAGAAAAGTCAAGCACAATATATAATATATTACCTTTATATGTAAAAGAAAATGTTAATAGTTCCTATTAGCATTACACCGAAAGTACTTACAGTTAAAAATATATATTATAAAAAATATATACAGGGTGTTTCGGAAATGATAGACCAAGCGAAGAGATACGGGTTCCAAAGGTCATTTTGATTCGAAAATATTTTATGACATTTTGTTGTATGGGCCGTAGTTTTAGAGTTAGGAAATAAATGCTTTAGGAATGGTCCCTAATCAAAGAAAGTTCTGTTTTGGCCATTTTGAGAATTTTCTTTAATTATCATACCTGTTTTCAGTCATGACATTTGTTATCGGGATTGCTTTTTGTAATAAACCTTTACCTTATTTACTTACACTTTCTTATGTGAACTGAGCTTTCTTTGATTAGGGACCATTCCCAAAGCATTCATTTCCTAACTCTAAAACTACGGCCCGTACAACAAAATGTCAGAACATTTTCCACTCAAACGACCTTTGGAATCGGTATCTCTTCGCTTTGTCTACCATTTCCGAAACACCCTGAATTTATATTATACATTTAACGAGAAAGTTATACATTTTTGTAGAAAATATTCGCAACGGGAAACTTCCACCAGCATTTGTATGTTTTTAGATAAATTCATTTATTGATCCTTTCGAGGAATAACAACTAGCCTTTTGAAAACAATCTGTTGACTATAAATAATTGTTATCATTCTTTATTTGAGATCGATCATGTATTGCAAATTACAAAATGAGATTCCATAATAAAGATGCGATGTTTCAATTCATACAAACGAAATCTTATATTTCTTATCCAAAGCAAATTTCAATGCTGGGACTTTTAGATCAAGGAGCAAGGAATACCTGACCAATAAAAAAAATAAAAAATACCAACAGTGAATCAAATAGTTCCAATGACGAGTATTTATACTTGATGGGTCTGTTTATAAGAATAGCGTGTAAGTTATTGTAATGTAGTTTGGTTGTTATACACACTGCACGGCCTATATGTTTGTTATTCCTTATCTAAAAATTCGACTAAACATTTGTCTTCTAATAAAATTATTTCAATATTATTTTAAGCCTAGGAAAATGAGCTCATTAAATTAGTTCCCCGCTTCTAATAACTTTTTGAACCACTGGATGAATCGTCTTGAAACTTGGTATGGATATTTTAAGGAATAGACAGATTCCAACTTCTATATTTAATCATTTCTAGATCCTTGCTGAGAAATTAAATGGTGACAAAAAAAAACAATAGGGAAACATTCGAGGTCAAATAATGTCTTACCAAAAAAAAAAAGTGAATATAATTTTGTGCTAAAGCATAAATTTAAAGGCGACCCATAATAATAAAATAAAATTAAAAATAATAAAAAAAAAAGAAGAAAGGACATTATTGTAAGGAAAAATATCAAAAAAAATTTGGAAAAAAATAAAGTAAATGTTTCTTAAAGAATAAGAAAAAAAAAACAAAAAAAAAAACAACAAAAAAACCCTATGCGGATTGAGAAAAAGTTAAATCACAGCAGATGTGAGGATTCGAACCGACAACCTTCAGTATGCGAGCCCGCGACGTTAAGCATCAAGCGACAGTTCATAATTGAAATGAGATGGTTGCATTTCTAACATTTAAGCTAATATCGGAAATCCATTGAATGCAACGCCAAATATCTCGAACATGGGGTGGCGTTGGCCCCTGAAAATACCCTATTCCAACGTTGTTTGGGCCTCTGAACACTTTGGCGAAGTCGACAGAAGTCGACAAAAAAATTCGGAAGTTTTTAGGGGAGTACAATGACAACAATGCCAAATATCTCGAATACGGAGGGGGGGGGGCGTTGACCTCTCAAAATACCCCATTCCTACGTTCTTTGAGCCTCTGAATACAATAGTGAAATCCGTTTGTCGATCCAACGTTCCGTTCGGGAGTTGTTAGGGGTGGACAGACACGGATGGACAGACAGGACAAACGCAATAGCTATCGATTTTAATCGCTATCACAATAGCTCCATTATTAACAAATGGGTCGCTAATAATCCATTTAATTTATAAACAACTTTCGAGCGATTTGATATGATGGAAATTAATCAGAACAAACCAACTTTAAGCAAAATAAAGGGATTTTGGTTTGGTTTGTTTTTCTTTTTTTTTAGTTTGAGAAATTTCTAATATTTGTATAAAGTAGTTGTTATACTTTTAAACAAATAAAGTAGGTTTTTCTACTTTGTGGTCCCACCACCGAAAAATAACGTAAATGTTAAGGAATAAGATTTCAAAGAAAGTAGACGTAAGTTCTTTCGAGAACTTCTTGATAAAACTTTAAATTAAGTCATGAGAAATTCGTGAATGGATTTAAACACACACATTAATAAAATGCTTTTGGATCGAAAAGTCACCGCAAACATTGCATTGCTTAACATTGATTGAAGTATCTATTGGTCTGTGGTGCAGTATTTTGGAGTTTTAATAAAGATTTGTGATATCTAAAGCACGTTTAATGTGAATGAGAATGGACGGGATTTCCTAGTTTTCCAGGAAAAAGTTCTAAAAAGGAGAAGATTAGATAACAAGAAGTTCAATAAAGACCTTTGCACATTCATACTAACTAACAAAAAGCCGGGCTTTGAGTAGACTCTCGCACTGCTAAATTCACTTCCGAAAATTTGCATAATATATATATGTTAAGATTGAAGCTATTTAAAAGTGTCTAACACGAGGACGCTGTAGGATTATTAGAAATTACAAGTTTTTGTTTCGTTTTCAGAAGTAATGGCGCTTTTGTTATGGCCTTTCTTCTGACTTTTTCCAAGTTTTTAAAAAAAGATAATTCTTATAAAAATTTGGAGTTATGATTGTGCACTTCTGTACAGATTTCTACGTGGGCAGGCAAAATTTCATATTTCTAGCTACAGTAGATAAAACGGCTCACAAAATGTAATCGAGTGGGCATGGAGTGACTCGTTTCGCTCGTCTAATTCGTTAACTCTACTTCACCAAATAACATAATACACAAAGACAAATTTTCGAAGTCTTTACGGCGACCTCTTTATCAAACAATAATTCAACATAAAAATACCAAAAACAGAAGATCTTACGAATATATAACAAATAGGACATTGCAGTAACGAGAAATATACGTAGTCACAACAATTTTAAATGAAAATAACATAATAATTGAAATTATTATAATAATACAACTGCATATTACAACGTTGTGTATTATTTAAATGAAGAACTATTTTTCTTGCCAAAGATATTTTTAGGTATTATCAATATTAAAACCATAATTTCTGTTAATGCAATCTAAAATCCGAATATAAACCCCTTCTATAATTTTCCGCTTTTTCTCATCAGATTCAAAATAAAGAATTTGAGCTTCAATTACAGGATTATGACAAAATGTTAAACAATGTTTCACCAATTCAGATCTACCACAATCTTTTCTTCTAAAATATCCTCTGTGTTCCGAAAGAAGTTCAGAAAGATATTTCAATTGTTATTTCATTTTCGCTTACCATTGTTGTGGTTGTATTTTTTCATTACTGCTATGTTCTGTTTCTGATGTATTCGTGCGATTTCTCTTCTGTTTTTGGTATTTTTATTTTAAATTTTTGTTTGATAAAGAAGTCGCCCTAAAGACTTCGAAAATTTGCCTTTGTGTATAATGTTATTTGGTGAAGTTATTTAACGAGAAGTTCGTAAGAACTTAAACATTCTTTAAAATGTTATATCTTAAAATTTCTTTATTTATTTTAAAGTTTTTTTAAAGATAAAAACGAAAAACCTACATTGATATTCCAGTTCTAATATCTAATGAATACGAGCAGCACAAATTTTTCATTTTCTGAAAAAAAAATGATTTAAATCATTATTTGCTTGAATTATAGGATTAATTTTAATGCATCGAATCACGCGGAAAGGATTAAGGACTTAATATATTCACAAGACAGTGAAATATTAACAGAAATAGAATAAAATCCACTGTTTAGATTCCAATGCTTTTCTATGTCGTCTTTTCGTGCTAATTCTTGAAAGGACCTATTTGAAAAAAAGTTTCAATATAAAAGTTAGATAATGCCTAGTCCTCGAATATACAAACAAATTCAAGCAGAACCATTGAGTGGTTCAAAAGTTATTGAATAAAAGTTACTAGTTGCGATCCTGTGAAATATTCACGGAAGTAAAACAAATTCCACTTTTTGAAAAACACAAGATTGAAAAAGATGTTCTAAGCTAATTTTTTTAGAAGCCATGACTTCCGTAATAGCCCCCATGTAATTTGAATATCGAATTATTTCTTAAAATAATATTATAATATTGTTAAAATAAAAAATATAAAAAATTGATTTACCACTTTCATAGTAGCCAGCGCTGTGGTTTCTCATTATGAAACATAATGGCAACCTGCTGCCCTAAAAGAATAGGATCGTCGAAATTGAGGCAATATTAACGGAGGTAAAACAAATGCCACATTTTTGAAATATCCTGAAATTTTTGAAAAACAAGATTGAAAAAGATTTCTAATCTCATTTTTTAAAAGTCATGGCTTCTGCAACAGCCCACATATAATTTGAATGACTAAGCCAAATTTTGTTAAAATAAAAGAAAATAAAAAAATTGATTTACCAGTTTCAACAACAATAAGAACAAAAACGAATGTCCAACAGCCTATACCAATAATCCTGTCTGGGCAACAATGGCGGCACGTGCTTCGTCATTGTCCCCTACTTCGTTGAGTAGTGAGCGAGCGGCTACACAGCCGAAATTATGTAAAAACTGAGGTTTTATAAACTATCTGATAAATTTTGACGCATGAACTTCATGCATTTCAGTGTAAACTTCATTTAGCCGGCCGTCCACTGGAAGCGACAACGCGCTATAAATTTGTAGCGCTACAACTAGCGACATATGGCGACGCGATACACGAATCAAACGTATGTAATAGCATTGGAGCTCGTCCAGTGGAAGAACATTTGTCGTGCGACATAGCGAGTTGTCGTGCTACATCGCAAAAGATTCAATATTGTTTGTGTTTTTTTACCGTGTAGCGCGACAAAAATGGATAGTGAGAAATTAATAAATTTATTCACGAAAAAAAATATTTGTGGGACCAAGAGCCGCAGTACCACATGAGAAATGTGACGATGAAGTGGTGGAACGAAGTAGCGGCAGAAATAGTGTATTTCTGCATTCGAAAATATGAAAAATGATGTTGTTCACTATCCAGAAGATCACTGTACAAAAAAACTCACCGTACTTCCATTTCTTAGCTAAAATTCTGTTAACCCACTCTTTTCTCCTTTTCTTGGCTCTCCTCTGTCTAATGAGAGGGAATCAAGGGCTTAAAGTGTTATAAAAAAAAGACATTGCAGCATGCGATTGAAAAAGCTGACTGAATACTGGCCATAGGCCGCGCAATTTCGCTGGCAGAGGACGAGGTCCTGTCGCGCTACATCGTGTCGTGCTACGTCGCGTGTTGTAGTGCTTCATCTTCGTAGCGCGTTGTCGCTTTCAGTGGACGGCCGGCCTTATGTGTGAAAGAAAATCTCAATACGCTGATAATAATTGTGTAATCGCGATCTGTCGCGGTGAAGTGGGACGAATATTAGAGATGCCATCTTTAAACATGGGTTCTTGACGTCATGCCTGATGTGTTCCAATGCTGCACTGTGATTGGTTATTTCTCCGACTCTGCTTACAAATCTACAAATTTACAAAGATCCGTACAATTTTTGCCTATTAATAGGATGATTGAAAAGTTAATTACCACACACTGAGTGATTCGATGAATCTCAGTCCTCAAATTGAGAAAACTAAAAGAAAAAATCTGATATGTAAGTTAATCTATGAATAACAAGGAACTCGTGTGAATATTTGGGTGTCAATCGTACGTTTTATTTTCCAGACATCCGTAGAAAGTTCAAATTAGCATTGACTGAAATCACCTGAACTTCGAGAGATCCACAACTTGCAATAAGGCAATTTTCTGCTTCAATTTTTTTTCCCCTCGTAATTACAGTTTACTTGTACGGCACGCTCTCTATTCAAAAATTTCACTTTTCGTGCTAGAACTGATTGAAGTGGAACAAAAAAAAAAAAACCAGAAAGAGTATTATTAATAATAGCGTGGATTGGATCGATTCATAGTAACTTAATCCATTCAACCTCTTCTCAAAAATAGGATTGTTCGTTTGTGATATGCAATTGTTTTGTCGAACTTTGAAAAGGTTCTATCGTTCAGAATGGTTTTTGTTTCTCGTCACGAAGCAATAAGTATATAAATAAATTCTTAAAAGTATATGAAATACTTTGCATTCGATAAAACAGAGATAGTAAAGCAATGAAATGAAAAACATTTGGAAATTTAAAGTTGAACACTGATACATTCGTAAAGAAAACTTCCACCACTTCTATTTCTTTGCAACAATTGTATTATTTCTTAGTTTCTTTAGCGTTTCTTTTTCAGATTCTACTTATCTAAAAATTTTGTTATTAATAACTTACTTTACTACGGCTTTTTTTCATTATTGCCTATTCGTTTATTACACAGTGAAAATTGAAAAAAGTAATATATTAATTCTAGTTCTATCATAAATTAACTAATTAGCAATTTTTAGCGAATCCGGAGGTAGGCGCTGCGCTGTTAGGATTCCCTTCTGTGTCTGTGTCTATGTAACATCCTCCACAACCAAAACCGGAAGTTGGAGCCATGGAAATCATCTCGTTGGACTCCTTGGCTTATAGGTTTGAATAAAATCCCACATATGATCCAAGCCACTGATTACCTAGAAAATATCGCAAAGGAATTCGGACAAAATTAGGGTGTATCTATCCTGAATCCACTACTGTTAAGAACGAATATGTTACCCTCTCGACCAAATAAGGCACTTCCGGTTCTTGTTCCTGTTTATTGAGAATGTCTAGGGGGCAACATCAGTCCTGCAAGCCCGTTTGATGGAAACTGAACTTAGACTCCTAAATTTTAACTGCTGGAATAAATAAGTTCTGTGCGCCAGTCAATAGTAGTACCGCTTTTAACAACGTAAGCGTTTGATAGATTTCAAATTGAACGGGGTCGCTTGCTTTTGCGTTTACTACTAAACTGTTGAACTGACTTGTTCGTGAATACTTTCATCACTAATTCTTCCTATACTATTTTGTTCTAGCAGTAAATTTACACCTTCATCAGGATATTCAAGTGAGATACGCAATAGTTTCATTGTTAGCAAATTTCGTAATTCCAGAACACAAATCTGGCACAGGAGTCAGCTAAGTATTACTGCTTTCAATTCAATAGCTATAATTAGTCTGCCACTTCTTCAGGATTGCTGTTATTTCTCTTTGAATCTCGTGAACCAAAGAGATCCTTGAAATCTCTTGGATCTGGAATCTTTACTGGACCAATATAATACATTTTTACTATTGGTTTTTCCCTAATTGACTGAGCAAACTACTTGAAAATGTTTCTCCGCTGTTTGTTTGTTTGTTTGTTTGTTTGTTTGGGCCTCACGCTTAAACGCCTGGAAGGATTTCCATAAAACTTGCTACGTAACTTATTCATGGTTCAACTTAAAACTTAGGCCCATTTATTTTGGTCTCCTTTCATCCCAAGCCTCAAAATTGGTCCCGAAATCCTTTGCTTAAACAATTGGACTGATTTCTTCAAAATTTGGTATGATGATTATTTAATGGTTACTTTTTAAATATGAACACTCCTCCCATTTCTCAAAAATGACCTCCGAAATACAAGTAACCAGATATTTCTTAATGATCATCTGATACGATATTTACATCCAACGTAAAACATGAGGTCGATTACTTTAGTTTCCACCGTCCTCATTTCTGAAGTTGATCCCTCTCAGTTCCAATTATGCGATGGATACTTGAGCGTACACTAACAGATAAAATAAGTAAGCAAAGTTTCAGAATCTTCGTGGAAAATAACTGTGGAACCTCTCAAAGTAAAGAACTACTGTCCTCCAAATCTGAGATGGCCGCCCTGTTTTTGTGAAATCTGCGCATGTATCATCGATTAGTCTGGTCAGGCACTTCCGTCTGATGTTATGACAGGACGCCGCCATTACAGTAATCGCTTGTTACTTTGCAAAAGAGCATTGTATTTATAAATAATATATATTTATTTATTAATATAAATACTTATTGTTAGCAACTGGTATTGAAATAACGCTAAATAGTCGAGAGAAGTTTTAATTTGGCGTTATCAACATGTCTTTCTCAGTGAAAACAGACGACGGCGTCCATTGTGACAGGAAAACATAATTGATCAGCTACCGGAAGGGCTGCGCAGTTCAAACTTCCGCCGGCCAACTTTCATTTGGAGGACAGTAATTGACATTTATAATTTTCTAATTATAAAAGCATTTTTTTTTTCTTTTAATGCATTTAACTCTTTTGAGGCCGAACGCAAAGCTAGCACTAGAATTATTTATAATTTTTACAAATTCTAATACAGATTACTAGTACAAATTCTTTTTGAGACTTAAATGCATTAAAAAAAAAAAATGTTTTTATTGGAATAGGTTTCTGTCAAATTTGCATATTGTACTTACAAAAAAAAATAATTATTTTGAAAATTCGTAAATTCCTAAAATTTGAATTATTACATGCTTACACACAGACAGACAGAAAAATCATCAACAGCAGTACTTTTTAAATGTATAATAGAAGGCGCCTAAAAATTAAATTCTCGATTTTTTTTCTTCGTAATTGATTAAATTTTCCAGAGGTAATTTCTGAATTCACTTCTAATATTTAGAATGAACTAGAAGATTTAAGAGGTCACTCGGAAATACCAAATTCTTCACGATGTCATCATTTGTTTACTGGTTTTCTTCAAAGCCAAGACGTTGAACAGAAATTAGAAGTTAAGGTTTTCTTTAACTTAGGAAAAGCACCTACTCGACGAGAAACAGCCATTCTTAAAAGTGTGCTTTTAGCTTCGTAAGCAAACCTTCACCATTTAGAGACCAATTGCCGCTTTCTTAACTCGGGCTCTACATTTACGTCAAAAGCCAACTTAAGTAATGATGCTGCGGTAAGGCTTAACGGTGCCAGAGTAAAATATTCTAACAAGCTTCCTTCAAAGACGCTTTAGAACTTAAATTAGGCTACTAAATGATGGACAATCTTCTACATTCCCGTTCTTCTTCAAAGAGCAGCGGTTTTCAGTGGCTCAGAAAGATACGTATTTTGAATGTTTGACTACAGAGGAGAAATTTTTGTGTTTAATTTTTTAGCGATTCCATACGGGAGGAAGTTACTAAGATTTTTGCGTTTTTATACGTATTTGTGTATGTGTAAAACGTCGTTTACAGTTCAAACCGGGAATCGGAGCCCCAGAGTCATACCTCGATGGACTCCCCATGGCCTGGAAGTCTGCGGTAAAAGCCGACTTCCGGTCCAGGCCATTTCCAAAAAAGAAAAGTTTTCAAGTAGATACAATGATACAATGGCTAATAAGTTATCGTAATTCCTCTTTTTGTTTCAGTGGTATGTTAATAAATTGAAATTAAATATAGAGTTTGACCAATCATAAAGATTTTTAGCGCCGAAAAGTGACTTTAAAAAGCCCTTAAGGCATATTTTGCTTGGTTAGACTTTAAGAAAGCAAAAATGCTCTTCTGGAACTATTTATAGTTAACAGGAAGTTTCTGAAAGAAATTAATGTCTATTTCCTTGTTCTTTAAAAAAAAATTTATAAATAAATAAATAAAGTTGTGAAAACATTAAATGAAAAATGTCTACTTTTCAGTTATAGACTTAAGTTGTCTAATACAAGCAGTAGAAATTTTCCATTTTCTAAGTATGGGAACCTAATACAGTGCAACTTGGATAATTCGAACGTTTTTAATTCGAAATCGTGGTTAATTCGAAGATTTCTCTTGGTCCCTTGAATTTCTTAATAAATCAATGTTAAAAAATCGTGGTTAATTCGAAGTTCAACTTCCTTAATTCGAAGTTTTTTATAAAAAATTTCGAACCATAACGACTTTTCGGCGTTTCATCGTTAAGAAATTCGAAACTTGACAACTGAAATCCCCTTCCCGCCACCGTTCCACACGTGACGACATTCGAGCTTCCTGCTGTGAGTGTTACCATGTCTTTCAGTAAACCACGCGTGTACAAGAATTTAACGTTCGCTGAAAGGGTCGCCGTCATTCGCGTGGTGGAAAAGGGTGTGAAGAAGAAATGCCAAATCGCCAACGAGTACGGGATAGCGCCGAATTTCGTCGGTACATTGAAGGACAAACCAACGTAAGTGAAGCTGTTTTCCGTTCACTAAACATGCTTGATGACTTTGCTAACCTTAAGCGACTGAATTCTACAAAACAGTCAGACATCGCACAATTTTTTGAGAAACTATAATTTTCTGTATTGAATGTAATATGTACTGTAGCTTACGTAATACAAATCTTATTTTGTTTACATACCTGGTACATATAGTGTTTAAGTCTTTCATACCATGATCTTTCTGAATAAATATTTACTTATTGACAGAATAATCTTTTCAAGCATTTAGTGGACCTAAAATTAAAGTTAAAAGATGTAACTTGTTTAATTCGAAGTCTTGGATAATTCGAAGTTTTGTAGTGGTCCCTTCAGCTTCGAATTACCCAAGTTGTACTGTAATTAAATCCACTTTACTTATAAAAAGGGCTAATATTTAATTAATTTTAATCGTATCAAAGCCCGCGTACAAGAACTACTCAGGTGATTTTTGTATATTTATAAAGATTTATTATTTCCCTTATAAAATTTGTTCATCTTACCTCTCTTTGTCTCTGTGTGTTAAGAATACTCAATAATTATTTTTTTTAAAGTTTTTTATTAGCAGTCAGCCTCACATTCTTCGATTTAGACCGGATTATAACGTAGTTGTATAAGAAAAAAGTATTAGTAAATTAAAATCGCTAAGAAGAAAAGGAGATTTCAAATAAATAAATAAATAAATAAATAAATAAATAAATAAATAAATAAATAAAAGATGCAAACAAATTTATGCAAATTACAAAGAAATAATACAGTGGCTATATGAAAATTAATGAGAGACCTTGAATACACGAAAAATAATATTCCCTAAAGACCGATTGTAAATTCATGTAGTAGTTCCGTTCAGAACTTGGCAGGGCTTCTGAATACAGTATGAGAGAAATGGCGTTACCTAGAAACGAAGTTATGGTACTGAGCAGAGAGAGAATTTAATGAAGAAACTACATGATGTTTTGAACGAAACAGAAATTTTTATTGCTTTCTTAGACATAAGAATACGACCAGCAAATCTCAACACAAACTGATTTGATAAAAGATATTTAAAGGAGATAGTTCAAAAATAAGAAGCTTAGATTTACAGTCTAAAAGACTAATTTATTTTCAAATGTAACTGGCAGTTTAAAATGAGATCGATCTGTGTTTACTTCCGATGTTTTTACTTTTCTAAAACATAAACGAAAGATCTCCGTGTATTTGTAAATTTGTTGCCGAATAAAAACAGTAGCTTCAAATACATTTCGTTTCATTTGCTAAAAAATTAATTAAATCCACAAATACATATTTGCTAAAAAATTAATTAAATCCACAAATACATAATTGCTAAAAACTAATTATTTTGATTCGTATCAAAGTACGAGTAATTGGCTCGAGTATTAGTCGTAAAATAATTAACCCTAATTTAAAGCATTAATGTGCATTGTTAAATAATAAAAATTTTTACGTATGCATTGTTAGATGTAGATGGAAATTCATTGTTTCAGTTTTAATATTTTTGGGGGGAATTTTTAATTATTATTTTCTATTTTAATTATTATTAAAAATATCAACATCCCAGAAGAAATTTGAACTATGATTGTCTCATATCCGTAAATAGATTGACCAAGTTTTAAGAAGATCTATTCACCCTATTCCAAGTTATTAGTGAATATACACGGACATGGAGGTATTTTGAGCCGCGTTTTCCTTAGGAAAGTAGGCTGAAAGATCATATATTTATATTTTTACAATTAAAGTTCGCTCTTTTAATTTTCAGTAATTCAGGACAAAATTAATCGGCAACCTCGAGAGCGTCATCTACGGCATGTTTTATTTATTTTATTTAAATGCAATTACTGCACATGTTTAACATCTCCAGTCTTTCTTTTATTCCGAAACTGAAGATATAAAAGCTCTGACCATCACTGACCCAAACTAACTGTCCACAATTAAAAGGTTTATGTAAATGTTATGTAGTAGTCCAGGCCCAATCGATCGTCGAAGTCATGCCCATAAAAGGCAAATATTGCTGTATTAAAATTAAGCACCGACTCACCAAGAACAGCATGATCAAAGAATGACACTGAACATGCATATGCAGATATACAATCAATAAATTGAAATCGCTACTAATATTTTCAATATTTATTTCTACTTCAGTTATTAATTTCTGTTTCAATGATATCCTGCATCACTTTAAACAATGCACAGCGTCGTCCATATTCATTTACTATCTTTCATCTCCAATTTTACAGCAGGAATTTGTTCTTGTTTTGTTAACACCAAGCTATATACACTATCACTCAATTTATCACTAAACTCAAGACAGTGACGCTGGTCCGCATTTCTATTCAATCCTCAAACAAACAAAATATTTTATTACGAGGCTAGTTTTTAATTTTTAAAAATCGCTTCCCAGTTTAGATTTTAACTTTGCTATTCTTAAATATAACCCGTAGGAAATCGGGCAGATCAGATGAGGAGTGCCATCTGGCTTATTTCACAGAATACTCTAATAACTTATAGTTCTACATTCACTTTCATATCTGTTTTATTTATTTTTTTGTTTCATTCCGAGAAGCCCAGCACGAGTAGCTGTGATTTTTTTTTGATTGGATGATGTGGAGTCGATACCAAATTAGTTAAGTATTATTATTAGTTGCATTTTAATAAAAAGTTATTGAAAAAAGACGTGCAAGCGTTGATCTCCGGGCAAAACGGATCATCCAGGTTACGCCCATAAAAGGCAAATATTAAATTAGGGCGCACTAGGACCTCTTGCACAACCTAAAAGTCGCATTTATTATATCTTATTCACTTAATAACTTAAGTGACATATGCCTATTTATGTCACTTATTGTCCTCCAAACCAGAGTTGCCCCCCCCCCTGTTTTTGTGAGATCTGCGCATGTAGCATCGATTAGTCTGGTCAGGCACTTTCGACTGATCTTTTGACAGGAATCCGCCATTGTGCTAATCGCTGGTTACTTATCAAAAGGGAATTGTATTTATAAATCATTAAAATATTTATTATTAGCGATTAGTATTGAAATAATGCTAAATGTTAGAGAGAAGGTTTATTTTGCGTTATCAACATGTCAGCGGAGAAAAATATCCTGGAAGCATTCTTCGTCGTCAAGCAAGAGAAATACTTGCCTCTGTGAAGGGATACTTTCAAAACCTCAAATCTAAGAGACATAATTTATAAAGGAAATTCTCTAAATAAACAAGTATTTTTCTACATTACAACTTCTCCGATAATTAAACGTTAGCCTATTATAAGTTAACTATACTTTCTCAATGAGAACAGATGCCGCGCCGTCGTCCATTTTGACAGGAAAACATAATTGATCAGCTACCGGAAGGGCTGCGCAGTTCAAACTTCCGCCGGCCAACTCTCATTTGGAAGACAATAGAATTTAAATGAAACTATCGAAAACTTGGAAATCTCCTCTAAAATCTTCATCTTATTTAGGAGCAGTTGCCCGTATTTGGAATGTAAAATATAACAACTGCTGAAAACACTCGGTGTTTCAAAGAAATTAGGCAAATAAATATCATTACGTAATCTGCTAAATTCCATTTTTGAAATTCTTTGGGGAAAGGGGACTTCTCTCAACAGAGGAGACTACGGTCTCTTCTACGGTGCACAACAAACAAATTTTTCATAATCTACATATTTTTTTTTCTCTTTCAATAATGCAGAATTACAGTATTAAGACTCTACTTTTGCACTGTTTTCTGATTATGGATTGAGTTCAAAAACCATTTCTTAATATCATTACATTTATTAGCTGCTGACTAACGAATTTGATCTTGACTAAATATTCTGCTCTCACAGGTGTTAAAACGACCAAAACATAATCGTACAAGTCGGTTCTCTACTACTGCTGAGGTGAATTTTCCCGAAGGATGGATGACCTTGCGGACAACCTCGTCTAACTCGTCTTGCCTCACTAACATCTAGATGTGACCTTTTACCTTTTAGCTCTTAACTTCCTTAGAAGTTTTCATCCCATTCTGACAACGGCTTTAAAGATTCTCATCGATTTAATTCTTGTCATGTTAACAGAGCATTCGTCTCGTTTTTTTCATTCTATATCATGCCTAAATTTGCCATGTTTTGCGAGTTGAGAATAAAACTTGGTAATTTATATAAATTTCTATAAAACCCTACATTACACTTTAAATAAAAAAAAAAGCTTAAATCGGAGGGAATGAGCAACAACAATAAATCAAATTTGAGACACTTCTTTTATGATTTAGTTTTTCGCCTGGCAATCGCTAGATCTAATTTTTTAGTGAAATACAAAACCCTATCTCAGTAATAGAATATCAGTAATATATGATAGTAATATCTGAAAGATTTTTTTGTTGTAATTAGACAGTGCAAGTTTTTTTTGTTTTTCCCTCAAAGACATATGCTAATGCTATTGAATTTTGTAAGATAGAGCACATTCCAATTGCTTATAGCCAAATCACACGGTTTTATTTTATCTTCGTAGTTCTGATCACTCACTCTATCACTGAAGCTCTACGATCATGTGATTTGTACCTGTCACTATTTTCGTCACCAGTTCTATCATTGAAGTAGCTTTAGAACATACTCTAAAATGTAGGAAATTTCTATCACTATGGAGATTAGAGGTTGTTTGAGGATTGAATAAAATCAGGACAGACGAAACTGTCGGTCACAAAGAACCAGTCGACGCCATTTTGGCCACCGTTTCAATTGAACTAAGATTATTATGAATTAAGTATCGCAGTCAGGAGATTATCTTTGAAAATAAATATTTGGCTAAAGTCTAGTATACGGCACACCTTCTAAGGATACATCGGATATGGGTATTTTTACAGCTTTCGGCGTGCTCCGGTGCGCAGAGATACATGACGTCATAGCTGTCATATTGATCCAGGTGTTTACTGCACGTGTGTTCTATTTTCAAGATTTTGCAGGTTACAGGTGAGACACAATTGATAGGTCCCGCAACATTACAGGATGGTTTCTGTGATTTCAGTTTCTTTGTGAGAATGCGAGGTAGATGTAAGAAGGATGTTCTTGATTTTTGTATGAGTCTTCGATTAATTGCGAAAGAATATAAGTGTCCAAAGTGTGGAAACAGCATGTCGTTGAAAAAAGCGACACCGTCACATAAGGTAGGCCTAATTACGTGTGTTTTATAATTCTTCCCGTTTCAAATTATGAGATCCGATGGTTCATAGTGATAGCCCCTTTTAGAAGAGATGGTTCCCAGTGATAGCCCCTTTCAGCAAGGGGGGGGGGGAGCTTTCCTGTGTTCACTACCCAGTCATTCTCCGGAAGTTGAAACATCCCACGTCATTTTCTGTTTCCGGTTTCTGAAAATAGTTCGGAAACGGCCATGTTTGACGACGCGAAAAAAATAACACCAAGAGCGGGTACCGTAAGACTTTTACCAAATATTTTTATTTATGTCTCACAGATGTGCATATGTCAGTTCTTTAGAGAGATTTTTCATTTCTTATGGGGTATAAGTCGCTATTCGAAAACTTTACACTTCGTATCAATAATGCAGTCCGCTTCCGTTTAAATAGTAAAGATACTAAACTACAATACACAATTAGTTTCGAACAGATTGACAACTTGTTAACAGTTATTTAATATTCTACGGAAACTGAGTTGCCGAAGGCGTCTTTAAGGCTTAAAAAAAAGTTGAAAGTCGAAAGATTTAGATCTCGTCGCTGATTCGTTTTTGGCTCCAAAAGGCTTTAAAAAGCAGCGCCAATCACATCAAGCGTTGCTTCATATTGTAGTGATTCTTTTATATTTATTGTATAGTTTTATCGTTATTTTATCCTTTTGTATTTCTAGTTATTCCGTTTCTCTGTATTCTAATCTTTATTATTCAATTTCTGTTGATCAATTTATTTTTGAATTTCAACGGTTGTGGCATCTTTTAATTCACTTTTATTTAAATCACAACGGTTTAAAAACCCGTTGTGATCACATGGCATTTAAAGCGCCCAATCAATTTGTAATCGCCACAACCAATCAAATCCTTTTGTACATAGTCTATAAATACCGATGTTAGCTGTAAATAAACGAACAGAGTCGAACAGATGCAGATCCAACAAGTCTAAGCCTCCTTTATTTTACTACGAACCAGACACATCGAAACACACAACATATTTTGCTGCCGAAACCCCACAATATTCCATCTGACCGTTTAATTTGGAAGAAGTCAAATGATAGGAACTTATCATCGAAAACAAAAAATAATTACAAAACAATGACGAAAAATAGGACCTTGGCTATTAGAGAAATTTATTAATTTTAAAATGTAATACAGTGCAACTTGGATAATTCGAAGCTGAAGGGACCACTACAAAACTTCGAATTATCCAATACTTCGAATTAAACAAGTTACATCTTTTAACTTTAATTTCAGGTCCACTAAATGCTTGAAAAGATTATTCTGTCAATAAGTAAATATTTATTCAGAAAGATCATGGTATGAAAGACTTAGACACTGTATGTATGTAAACAAAATAAGATTTATATTACGTAAGCTACAGTACATATTACATTCAATACAGAAAATTATAGTTTTTCAAAAAATTGTGCAATGTCTGATTGTAGAATTCAGTAGAATTTCAGAATTCAGTCACTTAAGGTTAGAAAAATCATCAAGCATGTTTAGTGAATGGAAAACAGCTTCACTTACGTTGGTTTGTCCTTCAATGTACCGACAAAATTCGTCGCTATCCCGTACTCGTTGGCGATTTGGCATTTCTTCTTCACACCCTTTTCCACCTCGCGAATGACGGCGACCTTTTCAGCGAATGTTAAATTCTTGTACATGCATGGTTTACTGAAAGACATGGTGACACTGACAGCAGGAAGCTCGAATGGCGTCTGAAGCGTCACGTGTCGAAGGGTGGCGGGAAGGGATTTCAGTTGTCACGTGTCGAATTTCTTAACGATGAAACGCCAAAAAGTCGTTGTGGTTCGAAATTTTTTATAAAAAACTTCGAATTATCCCCGATTTTTTAACATTGATTTAATAAGAAATTCAAGGGACCAAGAGAAATCTTCGAATTAACCACGATTTCGAATTAAAGACGTTCGAATTATCCAAGTTGCACTGTATTTGGATGCTTTCACTAACTTTTGATATTTATTATGACCTTTGATATTATAAAAATTCTTCTTATCGAATATTCGATTCTGTAAACATACTTACATGCTTTTATTTGAATCTAACCTCCCATTCCTTCTGTACTGGATTCAAAACACTAGAAATTTTCAACCCTTCTTACGAACTTAATGTTTAACACTTTTTTCCTTCCTGTCAACAACCACACAGTAGTCTATAGTATACCAACTTATGCGATCATTGTTTTCATTTTTCCGTGCAGGCATTATTATTTATCATTGTTTTCATCAACAAATTTTAAGTAAAAAGAGGACACAAAGAAAAATACCTACTATTTTTCAAGTACAATTATCGACTGAAATATTAGCTTCTATGGATTCCTTATCCTAAAATGGACAAAAGCATAATGTACATAATCTGTCTGGTGTGTATTTTTCAAAAACCTATCGAATGTTTTGAAACTAAATTCAAAATTCAAATTTTAAATTTTAAATTCAAATTCAAAATATAATATGTGTTGTGAAGCAGATTAACCGATAACTATCTGTGCAACAAGTCAAGATAAAAAAAAAAAAAAAAAAAACCCAAATGATTCCCTGACTTTTTATAACCAAAACATAGTTATATATCGATATCTATTTTGTTTAAGAAAGGGATTATAAGATTTTAAAGGAAATAAAAATATACATTGATAGAAAGGTATTAAGGTATATATATTAAGAGAAATGAAATCATATGGGAACTTAGTTGGAAAAAAAAATCACAACCTTAACATATGAATTATATTCTGTATTGGTATGTGTATGACTCTTCCTCTATAGACAAAGAACAATATAGAAACTGACGATTTGTTTTTTTTTTATTTGTTTTTTTGTTTGTTTTTTTTTGTAGTATTTGCACTTCCTAATTCCTGTAAATTAAAAAAATATTAAAACAAAATTTAGCAAATGTTGTACCCTAACCGTATTTAGAAACAATTGTTATTCTGCAAACAAATAAAATGCCAATACGCTAGTAGATAAAATTAACGTGTGTAGAATTATTATAAATAAAAAATAATGAGGCCAACATACCAGATTTTTAAGTATGAATTTTAATCTAGTGTGTTGGTCTCATTATTATTTATTTATAATAATTCTATACACGTTAATTTTATCTAATTGTTATTCTGTATTAAGATAAAAGCAACATTTATAGCATCTTAACAATGCTCTAAGCTTGGCTGGGAAAGAAAAAAAACAAAAGCAATCATGAGCATGTCAAAGAAAGATATTCCGAGATTAATGGAAAACTTTATTAACTGTAAATTAAAATCCAATAAAAACAATAATAAATAAATTAACAGTTGATTTGATATGGATGTTTTATATTTCTTTTATTCTTTTTTAAAACAGTTTTGGCTCTAACTCAGTGTAGAGTTTAGACAGACTTTAATAGTTATTGGAGATATTACTGGACTATTAAAAATATATCTTTTCAAAATTAATATGGATTTTTTTTTATTGTGATTTTCTCTTTTTTTTATGTTTTATTCCTTAACTGTGAAAGGGATTCAAGCACAATTCCAAAGACACCTCCAAACTTTTATCCCCGTCATTTTTTTTTTTTATAGTTTTACTCCTTTCTGGCTTTTATTGTTCCCCAGTGACTTGGCAAAGGCATCAATCTCGGCTTTTCCCCGAGAGGCAATCTGGTAATTTTTGTGCTGCCGCCCCCTCAGCCACACACTCCATTGGCTGAGTAAAGGAGTAGCACAACCACACGCCATCTCCAATCCTGTCAATGGGAGCTCATTAAAATGCTCGTCGTCTGTTTGATTTGTTATACGAACAGATGGATAGGTTAATGGCGAAAACTTTGGAAATGACTCATGAACTGAGAAGAAAACGGGAGTGTAACATTGGAAAGTCATCTTTAAGATTTAGACGATTTAGCAGTTTAATACACACTCTATCGAAGCAAAATAGTGGATTAGATCCACTTTAAGTCGATATTTCGACTTAAACTAAGATTAAAGATAAAATGTCAAATGTCGTGCAATGTATTCTCAACCATTCTCTCTATTAAACTGCAATACAACGGTCTGAATTCTTTTGTTTTGTTCAATATTTTCATTACAGAGTTGAGATGAAATGGAACAATATCGTTCTTTCCGCATTCTAAGTTATTAGTAATCCTTCATTCTATGAAATTTTCACTATATTTTATACATTTTTATCTGCGTGGATGTTAATTTACTGATACGAAGAATGTTGGACCTCTTGAATGTCTTCATTTAGCATTTGATTATAAATACACCTGTGGTTCCAGTTTTTTACTTGCAGATTTCTTCTAATATTATCTTTTTAAGGGCGAATCTTTCCAAATATACCCAATAACAAAAGACACACTAAGCAGCCAAAAAAGCAAAAACACGAAGTTCTGAATCAACCACAGATTTTTTTTTCCTGCGAACCCCTTGAGAAAACTGCAATGCACCTTCATATTTTTCAGATTATGGAGGGTTTAAGTAATTAAGTAAAGTAACACACATAGCTATTAAAAATAAAGATATATTTACAATTAAAATACAAGCACTACTAGTTTCGCCGGCCAATCCGTTCGGCCTCTTCAGGTGACAAGAATTAGAAAGAGAAAATGGGTCAGACTTATACAATTCTGGATGGATGAAATTTGTATAACCAATCAGGAGGGAGACGATTCCACGACGTGGCAGTGATATCCCGGCATTTACAGGCTTTCCAACCCATTACTTAATAGACGAAACTCTTGGAGGTTGCTGGATGTAACTGCCACGTCGTGGAATCGTCGTAGAATCGTCTCTGCCTGATTGGTTATGCAAATTTCATCCATTTGAATTGTATAAGTCTGACCCTTTTTCATTTTCTAATTCTTGTCACCTGAAGAGGCCTAACGGATTGGCAAGCGAAACTAGTGGTACTTGTATTTTAATTGTAAATATATCTTTATTTCTAACGACTATTCACTTCATTTAATTACTTAAATATTACAATGTCGTAATATTTCCTGAGTGTTCTTGACACATCGTTGTATCACTACAGTCGTGATTAGCACTCTTTTTATTCATATCTGATTTTTATTACACAGAAACAAAACATATCTGTAGAAAGTTTGATATCAAAGATAATGAGACAAGCTAAGTTTTATAGCTGAAATTAAAGATCAAATAAGCCTTTTAGCATCTCTTCAATGTAATATTTTCTGATAATCATCAACCTATAGGCCTACTTTCACTTAATCTTTACCTTTAGAGCTTTAAGATATAATGACAAACTTGTGTCTGAACTTCGTGACATTACTGGGAACATTGTTATAATATGCAGGATTCACAAAAACTTTAAGCTGATGTAGGCAGGTAGGTAATTCTCTCTGAGCCCTCATATTGATATAGGCAATGGAGAAATCATTTATTTGGATCAAAAAAGATAAATATTTTCGTAATGGATAAATTTAACGTAAGTGAAATTATTGTTAAGATATAAAAAGGAATAAAACGCACACGAATAAAAATCGTATTTTTACGAGTTGCTTTTGGAATTTTTGATATCGGTAATCGAAGATAGACTGTTTCAGATTTTTTAACCCAGTATCTGCTTTTCTTTTTAATTTTTTGTTTTTAATTTCTTGTCAATGGTTTTATGAAGGGCCGTTGTTTTGTTTATTTGTCTTTTGTTATGTTTCTTATATTTTCACTGGAGATACTGGGTAAATCTAACGGAAGATCGTTAAAAAACTTTGAAACAGTCTATCTTGGATTCCCGGTATCAGAAATTCTCAAAGCAGCTCAATGGTTTTTATTTGTGCGTTTTTATTCCTACTTATACCTTAATTAATATTTGTACTTGATCTTTCTAAAGACTATCGTCATTTCAGAAAAAAAAAATACAATCTGAGAAAATTGTTATAGGTTCGAACTTTTAGTCGTTTTATTTGACTATTATTGAGATATAGAATATTATATTTTAAAACGTAATTTTTAAGGATCCAGTACAATAATAATACCAATATATTGTTAATGTTAAACCTATAGAAGCTTTTACATAAGCTGTGTTCAGTTTATAATTTCTACTACGTAGAATCTTTCCTTCAGGATAAGGGGAATTTGTTTGACTATAATTTAATGTATTACTAGGTGCAACCCGTGAAATATTAACGGAAGTAAAACAAATTCCACATTTTTGAAATACCGTGAAATTTTTCAAAAACACAAGATTAAAAAAGATGTTCTAATCTCATTTTTTAAAAGGAATAAAATGTATAAACCCTGCTGTATTCGATCTATTTGCTTTTTCCTTTGCTGAGAAAGTCAAATTATCTTATTTCTTTTTTTTTTCCGCCTTGCATGGGATTCGAACCGAAGACCTCCGTCCACGCTGTCAGAAACTCTAACCACTGAACTACTGCTGGTCTTCAAAATATTCTCTCTCCGCTCTCTTCACTGTGATGACAAACAAACATCCGTATGTTTTTTGCCTATTAATAGTATGATTTTTTTTTGTTACGGAAAGCATAACATTCAAATGAAATACGAATAGTTTCTAAAAACAATTAAACAAACCCATATAAAATCAAAGGTTGTTTCAATGTCAATATTAAGCCTTTTATAACATTTATATTATAAGAAAAAACATTAAATAAACTAAGTTAAAAGTAGTACTAATAATAATACTAGAATAATAGCATATTCGGAAGTTAAAATCAGGGGATTTATCTATAAAATTCTTCGTAACTTCGATAATATATTTATAACATAAAACAACTTCCTAGTATAATCCAAAACCTCTACTTTATTCTTCACGATATTTCATTTCGCTTTAGCGAGATACTTCCTCACGTGACAATATTTGAGGAAAGAAAACTAATTTCTTCTCCAATACAACTTCATCGGTCTTAATGATTACATAATTTTGAATAAATAAACAAATTTCTCATTACAATTCTTTTAACGACAATTCAGAAGTATAAGGAGATCTATTGTTTGCTTGTTTTGTTTTTTCTGTTTTCATTTCTGAGATAAAAACGCTTTCTTGAGCTGTAATGTCGATGCTATATTCGACATTTAAATCTATATTTGTTGTACAAATCACAACGATTTTCCCAACTTCTATAGAAAAACTCAATTAATTCTGGGCTTTTAAATTTTCTTTTTAAATTTATATTCAAAAGGTAATTAGGTGCAGCTGAGAGCAAAATAGGTTTTTGCGCTTTAACCCATGCTTTAAGACTTCGTTAATGTCAATACATTTGGTCAAATCTATTTCAATGCAAAGAAGTGCAAGGGCGTTCAGCCTATTTTGCTGCATTGTAGATCTCAAATAGTCTTTTATTCTATTCAGACAAGAGAAAGACCTTTCAGCTGAGGCATTTGTCACTGGTGTACAGACAAACGTTTGGATAAACTATTTGCAGTTTATTTTCTCTTAGCCACTGATAAAGTGCCAAGGATCTTTTAATTTTAACCTTGGTACTCATTAGATTAGACTTAATATGAACAAGTTCATCGCATAGAGAAGGTTCCAAGTCATCTTTGAAAATCAAGAGCAGTTTTTTTCCCTCTTCTGAGGAGTAGTCAGTGACCATTACTTTATGATGGCAGCAAATCTTTCACAAAACTCTCCGTTGACAACCATCTTTTTATCAAGTTTTGCTTTGTATAGAATTTCTAGTAGATTATTAACTACTAGATGGAATATTTTGATTTTGAAATGGTCACGACCAGTAAAACGTGGACTTCATCATCACGTGTCTCATGACTCTGAAGTGTTATGACTATCTGACGTCTTTCATTATGTTCGTACGTTTTTTCTCGGAAATATTGAGAGCATTCCTTTCATATAAATCAAACTGGTTTTGGAGCTCTAAACTCTTTTTAAACTCGAAACTCTAAGCTCCGGCATGAACTTTACGAGTAACTGGAGAATTTCGGCCATTGCCCAAACATCACGTTCTGCAAGTATTTACTCATGGGCACAACCCATGAGCTTCTGTGCTCATGAACTGAACCATGAGCTGTGCCATGAGCTGCCTCGAATCTCTACAGATTGTTAAGTAAACCTCTTGCTTCTGCTCGGGTTCCTGAGTTTTGGGTTTCATCTCTTTCTAGATCCTTGAGAGCATTGGTGACATCAGACCCATCTTCTTTTAAAGCCCTACAGGCATCACATCTAGCTGACCATTGAGTAGTGGAGAGGCTTTTGGTTGTCAATGTAGTATTCTTGTGTTTGTTTAACACGTCCCATCTGTGTGTAGAATTATAAGAAATTATAAAGCTCTTGAAGCAGGCTGAAGAACGATGTAACTTCAAGGCAACAATCTACAGCATATGTTTCTATTAAACTTATTGAGTGGGCTGTTAATGGGATGTAGGAAGTAAGAGAACTAACTTCGAGTATTCTGAAGACCAGAATATATGCCAGACATATTTGACGCTTTTTGGTATGATTGTTCCCGGCATTTCAAAATATCAAGATCGTGATCGTGCAGAGTCTTAGTTACAGCTTCAAGGTAAAGTGTACATAAAAACTTGATGGATTTCTACGGGTTCACCATTTTCTTTAAGATAACTTAAGTTAATATGAGTTGATATGAGACATCGGGAGTTGAGTCAACAGCAATTGAATAGTACTATTGAGTTTTTTGCTTCATTTTTAATGTGAGTGGATATTTTCTTTGCTAGCAGCTCAATGAACTCATCACAAATGGTTGATGAGAGATAGGACATTTTTCCACTTCCGGGGTTTCCAAATCTTCTGATGTGATGATCCAAAAAAGAATCAAACACAGAAATTATTTCCAGCATCAACTTATAGTTGCAATTATTATTTGAACCAAATATTTCATCTGAACCTCTTAATGGTAATCCACGAGAAGCTAGAGCTTTTATTCAACTACTATTCTTTGTAATATCATTTGTATTAAATGTGAATGCCTTTTAGTGAATGTTCGTCTTTTTATCTCTCATCATCTATAAATTAGTCCATAACAAACCCTTAGATTGAAGATTAAACCGCCGCGCTGTCGGGATTTTTCTTCCCATTCATTGTTATAAAATAATTTTATAAATAATCCACATTTGCGACCCGGTGTGTCTGCGCCTTACGGGAAATCCGGCCCTGGTAGTTTTGAATATTTGTTTGCTTTTTGTCAATCAATGAATATCTAGTCTCTTTCTCTTTGGTTGTTTTAATTGAGAAATTTTCAATTTGTTTTTCACCAATTATAGAACAAGAAATTTAAAAACAAGAGGCGGAAGGATCTGTGACGTCATTTAAGTAAATTACTCTACAAAAATAAAGAATGTCTTTTGTTGAAACTTTAGCTTTGTTTTTTAGCTTACTTTCCTAGGAAAGCGAGGCTCATCAGATCACTTACTCTGTATATATGTTCCCCTAATAACTTTTGAATGGCTAATGAATCTCCTTGACAATCAACAAGTATAAGAAACTTTTGTATTTTAATTTTTTTTTCTTTGTGAACTCTTGTAGAGAAGGTCCCAAAAATTCCCAAAGAAAAACATTAGAATTTAATTGAACTCTATCGATTGTTAAATAAAGAATATTAACTCCGCTTATCAATCCTATTAAAACGCAGCGCACAAATATGATAAAAATTAATTGGATTCAGATAATTTAAGTTGCTGGATATAATTTCTTTTATCAGAAAATGTACAAATCCTTCCTGTTTGTATTCAATAATTAATTATAATTTAAAAGCATAAAAAGCTGGCTTTACATTCACATTTTCATGACTTAAAAAAAGAGAAGAAAATGATTGGTTTTAAGCATAGTAGGCTTCAAGTTCTTTAAGAAGGAAAAGTGTTAATTTCTGCGGTTTTTGAATACAGAAAAAGGATCGAGTTATTCTCTTTATCAGGTAGCTTGAAAATAGGTTATTATTGTAATTTATTCAGTGCACATCGTGGTGATCGAAGTGTCCTTCTTCAAGCCAAGGCGGGACAATCTATAATTCCCCAGAGAAAAACCGCAGGGACTGCCCTGCCTCTTTGATAACAGATGGCCCGTTCAACTATTGCCGTGAACGGCATTTAATCACAAATAGAAAAGCACCGATCAATGGACGAATTGGAAATACATTCAATTGCATGCCAACTGATTGAGGACTATATTAATAGCCGGCTACATTTAGAAATTAGACGGAGAATCGAGTGTAGAAATACACGAGAAAGGCTGGATCAATGCTTCAACTGTTAATGCCCGTATGATAGAAACGCCCTCTTGTGTTTGTTTTTTGTACTTCATATTAATAGATTTCTGTATTAAATTCGCATTACGAAAAGTTAAAAAAAAAATTTACACTGCAAGAAGGAGATGCAATAAACCTCCTACTAGCTTCGCTCGCCAAACCCTCTTCGGAAAGAGTTATTTGATAATTTTGTTTTCTTTATTTTAAAATTAAAAATTGATTAAATTTATTTGTTTGGCTATTGGTTAAATTTAAACAAATTTTTCAGATGAGGTGATATATATTTTAAGTTACTTATACAACATACAGTAGAACCTCATTATAACGGACCCTATTATAACGGACGTCGCTTATAACGGACAGTTTTAAAAAAAATTGTCAGCATACAATTAAGGTGGGCAAAGTAAAACACCATTTAAAGTTTGTTATTCAATATGTTGAACAATCGGCAAATGAAAATGTGTTGCATATTATGAACACTTATGGCACCTCCGTCAGTTATTAACTGAAGAAATAAGCAGCAAACAAAGCCATCAGAAAATAAATTATTTTTTTAAACCAATGAATGTAAGCAATCAATATGAACCAGGACCTTCTTGTTCTAAAGATTAATGCAGTGAATACGTACACATCTTTTTCAATTCACCTCCTATGTTGAAGGCTGTTTTTTATTTGATATATAATAAACACTTTTATAGCTAACTATTGTACTTTCATTGATATACATTGATGTACTGCTGCATTACACCCCTATAAGAATTATTTGTTATAAACCGGACTTTCATTAAAACGGACAACCTTCACCCCCTATTAGTCCGTTATAATGAGGTTGTACTGTATTTGTAAATTCGGATAGTATTTCAAACATTTAACTGTTAACATATTATTATAATACTACACTTACCAGAAAGTTTTGATAAAACTCTCCCGATTTATGTAAATATGTTTTGTTTGTTGAGCGTCACCATTGACAAAGAGGTCAACGAGACAACTACATAAACAAGTTTGTTTACTTATTACATTAAAATAAATAAATATTTAATTAGGAACTTCATGCATAATGTAAAAAAACCCAGCAACATTTTGTGACTAAATGAGATGAAAGATCGCTGCATTGTCACAAAATTGAGCTAAATAATCTTTTAATTCATTAAAATAAATCTTAAATTACGTAGCATTTACTGTATATTAAGATTAAATAAACAAATCAAAGAAAATTTATGAATTGTTATTATTTGATTTTATTTCATCATTTTATTTCGTAGGCTTCTTTGATAATTTCAAAAAAGAAAAATCAAACATGATTTGAAATATAATAATAGTAAAAATAAAGTAAAATAATATTATTAAGTATATAACTTATTATTAAGTAATGTATATTATAAATAAGACCTCCGCCAACAACTGCATTTCGCAACAATTTGCACTCGTGTTGCCTGACAACAGGCGTATTGTTGCATGGTCGACGCTGTCCAAAACAAAGTAATTTCGCTCGCACGTTGCCAGGTAACAAATTTCCGACTGTTACAAACGGATTTCAATATTCTATTGCATATATTTTTTTAAAATTTAAACTTTAATTTATTTTTAGTTTTAGTTTTGAGTTTTACTTGACCTAAACTAAAACCTAATTTACATCTTTTTTTTAAAAAAAAATTTGAATAAATAATACGTTTTTTCGTTACATATGCAAGGCTTCTGGAGCAAAGCGACGGGCAGCCGTCTAGTATATTGTAAATAATATATTATTTTTAAGTACTATTCTTAATAACATTTATGAAATAGATTTAAAAACTATGTTGCTGTTTATTAATTATTTATTTTTATTTATCATAAATAATATATAAGCCTAAAACAGTTGTTTTATTATTGCTACTGTTTTCAGGCAATTAAAACAATAAAAATCTTATTTTACTTAAATGCTCAACATTGATATCCTCTGTATTTCATATTTTATATTATATATTCTTTTTTTTTCTTCTTCGACCTACGGGATACATTTCCCTAAATTTACCCTGAATACAAAAAACTTCCTTCTCAATTAGGCTAGTTGATGGCACCATAAATCATTGAACTTTGAGTTTCAAGTTAAAATCAATGCATCAATTAAAGTAATCAATGAAAGAGCTGATCTTCGTGTCCCACAGTTGGGTATCTGAGAGATGGATTTCATATCTTCTTTTACTGGTTTCAATTCAGAGATTTTTTTTTTTTTTACGTAACCAGGACAATCAAGTCCGAATACAAAGTACAATAGTAGTTTTATTCGTGGAAGTGAAAGTAAGTAAATTAAGTAAACTTTGAAGGAATTTAATTCCAGCACGTAGTCTTTATTCAAAAATCATGAAATAATACAAATATTCTGATGTATTATTGCCTTTAAATTAAACAAATTTTCTAGTTTTTCTCTTCGTATATCATTATCAAATAGAATAAGGCCTAAACACAGTTTAACGTAATATGTTAACAGCCCAATTTTTTGCAAATGCATTTAAGGAAGGGATTGTTGGTATTGTTTTAGGGACTTAAGAAATAGCAGGTAATATTGGCAGAATTCTGTGGATTGACAGATTAAGTAGGAATATCCTTACTGGAATTCCAAGATCCTAAAATCCTAAGGCTACCGGACTACTGGTTTTAAGACATTCAAAATATTTACACTGTGGAAGAAGTAGAAATAGCTGTTGATTCCGTTTGTCAGTCCACCACCACTTTATATCACTCTCTTAGGATTTTTCATTTCAAAGAATTTTACCTTCTAATTCAAATTGTTTTGTGAAATAAACAGCCACTATTATAAAATATTTGTAATACAGATAAAATAAATGATGTTTCATATAAAAAGCCTCTTAATGAATACAGAAAAGCCAGTGTTTTATCGGAGAAAGAGGGGTATTGAAAATGTTCCTAGTATTTCAAGAGTCAATAAAATTTGTACTACAGTTTTTTTTTTTATTTAGAACTTGGACAGGCATGATCGTAGTCTTGCTAGGATTGAGAAGAAACTCTTCATTAAATTACATTTTCCAGTTATAATGCGTTTGGTGAATGTAAAGGGGTGGCTTTATTTAGTTGCCTAACTAGGAGACAGAGTACAGTACATTAGAGACCCTTGGAAAGTTGTAGACGTGAAGTTATCAGTCAAGACTGGATTGAGCGATCTCTGTTCTCAAATAATTTAAATCTCAAGAGAAGAACAAATCTTTTCTGGTCTGTTACAGAAACGATTGATTTATTAGCAAAGCACTTTCACTTTCTATTATCTTTCGAACAAGTGTAGCTTTAGGATATCAAACCAATGCAGGCTACAAGAGTTGTGTTCATTGTTTTAAGGAAGGTGACCTTCATACTACAATACATTCTTTTAAATTAATTAACTTATTCTCTTTTCTCTTAAAAATGAAGGATAAGTCTTTAGATAGACACAGAAAAAGAGCTTTTGGTTTCCATCCAATTCACCCAAATTAAGCAGACAATTTCTTCAATTCGGTTCATTTAAATGACTGCCTGTACTTCATTCCGTAGACAAAGCTTTCGGGCAATAAAGTAAAAGTAAAAATACTAATAATAATTTGTAACTGATGTCATTTGAGACAGCCAAGCCAACAGCAATTAATTTATTAAGAATACTTAAATACTAAATACTAAAATAGAGATTCAGTAGTGAAAGCTTGATAGAATCATTTTACTAGCTGAAAAAAAAAATATTTTATTTATTTCAGGTTGTAACAGTAACAATCTTCCGAAAAAACAATTGACAAAACTCATCGATAGGACAGAATATGCTGGTTTTTCCAACCACAAGCGAAGGTATGTGAATTTTAATGCATTGTTTTTCTTTTTTTTTTTTTTTTGTTAATTTTTAAAAAAAGCTATTAGTATTACAGTATTATTAAATATTAAAGTTAAAGCATTACATCGGTATCTTCAAATGAGAGTAAACAGCACAGTAGTACTCCGGTCCTCAAGCCTACTGGAAGAAATGTGTGGGAGGGCCAGGATTTGTTCTTCTTAATCTCAGGAAACAAATCAAGCATTCATTTGCCCAAAAATTGGATGAATTCTAAAATCCGTTTTCCATCTTGAAAAGGCTGAATGAAACGAAATGTTTTAAGATTCAAGGAAATATCAAAAGTAAATTACTATCAACACGTAATTTATATCTGAATCTCTTCTGCTACACTTACCATGGAAAAACCAAAAATTGCAAATACGAAACATTGACGACCTAGTGTTTTGTGTTTTTGTCGAAGAAAGATGGTGACTAGTGTACTGCGCTGACAACATATCTATCTTGGATTTTGGCTGCCCGGTTGGCGTTGTCGCTATGACACTGGCCTCTCACCTCTGAGGACCGGGGTTCGGTTCTCATGTGGGTTTCGTGATGGTGGACGATCCGCGCTGGGCAGGTTTTCTCGGGGTTTTCCCATTTCCCCTGCACTTCTCCCACCATTCTTTCTCAATCTTTCTCTCCATCTTTCGTTCTTCCGTGGCCTCCGGCCGCAGTGCTTGGCTTCCCTGCCACCCACATTCATCACATACACATAAACATCTTGGATTTTCAACTTTTTGATTTCCATGTTTAGTTCAGCAACATTTTAAAGGTCGCGCTCTAGAAAGTGAAAAGATAACAGTAACATTATATCAGACTTTTTTTACAAATATTTCGTTTAGAATTTATTTTAGGCTGTCAGATAGGCCAACGACTTACTTGCAGATCAATGAAGAAAAAGCAAAATCCTCAATTTCCAACCACATATAAGAAAAAAATCACTCATCACATGTATAAACATACCTTTTTTAATTTTTCTATTTGCGAAAAATTGAATGGAATGCTAGCAAAATCCAAAGATTAACTAAGATCGCCTAATCACAAAATCTTCAAGACTAATCTTTTTTGATTAATCACGAAAAAAGAAAAATGCGTCGATCTTGATATTTTAAATTTCAGGAATGTTTCAGACCTGTTAGCCTTCCCTTCCCCTCAAAGACATGTAAGTATTTTATATTATTATATGTCTTTGTCCCACTAACGCGACTTACATAAAACAGCTTCGTTTTCATTATAAAAAGAACATAATATGTTTTTTTACAGCTTATTTTAAACGAGGCTTAGTCACTGTATTTCTGCTAAAATAGTTCTACGAACTGACTTGTATTTACGACTTATACTTTTGTTCTGTTTTTTTAATTAGTTTTCAATTTCTAATTTCAGATCCTCTACAAGCGCTACCACGGAAAATTTGGAGTCCAGTCCTCCTGCTTTCAAACAAGGTAAAGAAAATTTCTTCAACTGTATAAATAAAATTGCTTTATTTAGTTCTAATTTTCGTGGAAAAGTAAAAACTCATCTCAAATAGATTAATAACAGCAATTATATTTAGAGGATAAAGTTCTCAGTTAACATTAAATCAATGATTTTCCAAGTATTTTTATGATTCACATTAAATCGTAGGAAAACCTATGGGTATCTCACAACTATTAGTTTATAAATATTTTAGAACAATCCATACACACTTCATGACTGTTAATCTACGTACTTACACTTTCTAAATATAAAATACAAATTCAGAATTTTTTTTTCTTTCTAGTGTTTTAATTTTTCTAAACTACTACAGGATATTCTTTAGCTTCCCTTTCTCTACAATATATTTTCATATTACGCATCAATCCGTGTTTATATGGATTCTGTGGTTGAGAATCTTTGGACACAAAAACTTTAAAAAGAAATAATACACTGATCTTATATCAAAACTTAAATTAAAGTCTTACATTAAATTCGGATTTCATTTTGGCATCTATAGATCCATTTACGAGCTTCTTTCTGTAAGAACCAAAAAAACTGAAGTTGAAGAAATTTACATTATAAACACAAACTGATCAAAATCAGATCTTTACTCTTAAGAGTTAATGTCTAGACATCAGAGTTAATGTCTAGCCTTGATTAAAATTCGGTATTAGCAGCATCGTTATATGGTTCAAATTACAATAGTAATCCAAAGAATAATCATTAATTTTTTTACCAAATTTCAAATTTGAGAGTTTCTCATTACTGTTCACTGATTACATTCTGATGTTTACGAATCCAACATGTTGGCCGTTCTTATGTCTGTGCCAAAAATACTAAGTAATTCAAGGAATAATGCACTCGTTAACAATTTAGAATGTGTAGATTGATTTTCTTTATCTATTTTACCAGACACTTTACTTAAGGGAGCAAAGATAAAACCTTCTGAAACTTCCCCAGTAATGGACTGATGTACAATAAGATTACTGTTAAACTTTGTGGACTCGACTATATTATGGTAAAAATGTGTTAAAACTTTATTTCTGGTCGAACGTTCGTTTCCGATCTTTCCGATGGAAAAATTCTTGCAATGATTGCATTGATATTTAAGATAAACTTTATAGTTTCTTTATTTTTGTTTGATGAAAAACGATTATCCTAATAATAAAAATTTTGATTTCCAAAGCTGATGATTAGTATAATTCTAGCAAGAGATATAGATACTGATCTTTCCATCCAAAAAAAGAATAGTCGAATTGGATCCAACAGATTTCATGACAAAAAAAGAAAATATAATCCGATAAATTCACAACACATTGTGTTGTGAATTTATCGGATGATATTGCATGATTTTCTTTGTTTTGTTATTGCTGCCGTTGTTGGTTGTACTGTGTGAGCCTGCGAGCTCTTTGGATTGTTGTAGTTGCTGAAAGTAAAGTTGTTGTTTTTAAGTTTGCTTGTGCTGTTTGTGTAGGTTTTGCTTTGCTTTATAAGTGCCAAGAACTTTTAAAAGTATATGGGGTCAGATTTATTGAAAAGCCTTCTGATCACAACAACATGAATCATATACCAGCAGGAGATGTTTTGGTTGGTTTTTTTTTTGTTTTTTTTGCGGGGGTGAAGTGACACCGTTCATAATCACCGTTTATAGCAAAGTCTATAAATAACGTACAGTATTCTTACCAATCTATCTTAATGATACAAAAGTAAAATTTTACAGAAAAGAATTTATATCCAAGAAAAATAATTGGGAGCTTCCCTATTTTAGAACGTAGAGAAATAAGGGAATCACTTGCAATACAAAAATTGTTAGGAATTAATTAGATATTTGGAAAATCTTCGTCCTCGGCCGTCTATAGTTACAAATTTAATTTCAAATTGTTAACGCAATTATATTAGTATTAATTAATTGTCGAAAGATGTTGTAATTAAAGTGTAAAGTGTAAATTGTAATTAAAGTGTACAGTAATAATATTTCCATTGTCATAGTTTCCTATATTCTATTTGTTAATTCTGTAACTGAAGAAAAAGTCGTTAAAAAATTAAATTTGCTTGAAAATGTCTTCTTACAAACACGAAAATTTGCGGCTGATACGAAATGAAATTCAGTTTGATATAGGTGTAAGCTAATAATACTTCTGATATATTTAAAATGTCTATGTAGGTTGGGTTTTTTTTTTTAAAGATACCGACAGACGTAAGTTCACAAAGACAAATCAGTAAAACATGTTCAATAAACATGAGTCGGAAATGCGTCGTTTTCTAAATATCGATATTGAACGTAGGGAGTATTTGATGAGGAGAAAGGTGAACAATATATTATGTAATTGTTTTGTTTGTTTCTACATACTGCCAGTATCCATGCTCGTGGTGAATGATGCAAGGATAGTCATTGCTTTCATCGAAATTTATTGTGAATGTGTTTCAAATGTATTATTAAAAAATCTAAAATTGCTTTCGTTCGTTTTTTTTTTTCGTATGTACGTAATTACATAAATTCTAGCAGTATGAGTTTGTATTCGTTTTCTGAAATGGCTAATATGCATTTGATATATGTATCGGCTGATGGAAATTAGATAAGCACCTCGGATCTAGATAAGCACCAAGAACGTTTCAAAGCTTATTCTAAAAATGAAATGTTAGCCGAAAAACATATTTCCCAGATAAGCGGAACCTCACCACACAACATTTGTTACCTTAAATAGATGCCTCAGAGAGCAGGAAAACAATGGAAGGCCCAACAGTTTCGCAACGTCCGAAAGAATAACCGAAGGTTATTTTGTAGGACACAGAACCAGTGGAATTAAGACGACTTTCTTTTGTTTTGGAACGAAATGATTCGTAAATGCGAATTAGATATGTAAACGATGGAAAACTGTGGCTTTATTTTGTATTTTTAAGAAAATTACAAATTTATGTGGCACTCTTTTTCGGAAGGACCCATATAACATAAGAAAAACGGCGGTGTTTGGACTATTTAAAAGACGGCAAACAAGTTACCAAATCTAAGGTCATTCCGAAACGAAAAGTATGTTTTTTCTTTTGTTTTTCCAAAAGAAACTGGAAAGGGTGATACCTCACTTAACCTAACCTATGGTTATTTTGTTTTGTTTTTGGTTTTCTTGTTTTACTTCGAAACGGAAAATAGCCGCCGGGTGTGTTTTCCCAAAGACGCTACAACTTCTTGCTTTGAAAATGTGCATCCACCGCTCGCGAAAGAGTTCCAACTAAATTTCGAATTTTCTTAAAAACAAAAAATGGAAACCAGAATTTTTCATCGGTTTTAATAGAAAGAAAGTACTTCTGAATGTTTGGTTCAAAAATAATGAAAATTCGTTGTAATCCCACTGGGTCTGTGTCCACACAACAACCAAACCGAATTCTTGACGCGATAGCCACTGATCTAGGAATAACTAATAGAACAGAAGAGATTATCGAGAACAGAAGAGATTATCGTACAACAATTTGGAAGAAACTCCATGAATAAATACTATATCCCTATCATCTTCAACGCTTCCAAGGGTTAGTTGCTGCAAATTTTCCTTTAGGATTGCAGTTTCTGTCTATGGTTTGTTTTGGGTTTTTTTTGCCCACGGTGTTAACTATTGTTAACTATTAAATTTGCATCTATAATTTTATTCACTGACGAAGCTTCATTTCCCGAAATGGTCTTATGAATTTTTCAATAATGCATATTTATGGACACAGGTAAACCCAAATGAAATCATCCAAAGAAAACACTAAACAAGAGTTTTCTTTAAAAGTGTGGGCCTTTACTTTGGGTGATCGGATAATTGGTCTCTACTTCCTTCGTTCTCCTTTAAATGACGAAGTGTACTTTGCTTTCCCTTCAAAGACACCTAATCGAGATGTTGTAAGAGATTAACATGAAACCGAGAAGTAAATAATGGTTCATGCCTCGACGGAGCCCCGACCTTTGAAGTCCGTCAACTATCACTTTCCATAATGCTGGATTGATCGGGGTGGTCCTGTTACTTGGCCAGCACAGTCTCTAGATTGAAATCCTCTGGAGTTTATCTTTGGGAAAAATTTCATATTTTGGGAAAAACCTGTTTATCAATCAGATGTTTCTGTACAACTCGAACAGAGGATAGGCAACAGTTTCAGCTAATTCGGAATACATCGGGAATTTATCAGAGGATTAAACGTTTACTTTCCGGACTTTTAGGCTAGTGGTGGGCATTTTCTTTTATTGGTGAGGCTTCAAGCGAATACTAAAAACTTATGTGTTGCCAGTCGTGTTCTACAGAGAGTAGTTTACAATCTATAGTAACGATTTGGATTCGGGTCTATTTCCCAGAAATTCCCTTTCTCCACCAACGATTATGTCTATTTGATGGCCATGAGATACTGCTATCGCTCTGCAGCGCAGTTTCCATTGCAGGAGACTACTGCGAAGAACGGGAAGACTTATACGTTGCTACTCCTGCTGACAACATTTCCAGAGTCCATCCAATGAACGAGGACGTCGTCTTCCCAAGGCTCGTTTTAATAGTCCAAATGCGCAAAAATCCATGGGCGATGCGTCTGGAGACTTCACTGGTATCTCGGTAAACGGTATAGCCTGGATTCCGGTTTGCTGTTCCATTCGTGTCAGAAAATTCTTGGTCGATTTGGACGTATGGCTGGACTCCTTGTCTTGGTGGAGACGGACCTTGGAAACGTCATTTCCGTAAAGAGCAGATAGTTCCTGTGTATAAATTGGTATCAGTACGTGATCCTGATAGTACGCAGAATTCACCTTTACATTTTGAGCCACCCTCCGTATCAGTAGCTTGCCTTGATAGGAATAACCCGCAACGATCATGAATCCCTTCGAAAAAATTTCACGACATTCTCTGTACCAATTTGGAAACGATTTAGCTCCCACTGGGCGATAAAAAATCGCCCTTGGTTTATTGCAGTCGGACAGATAAACATATGCTTCGTCTAATGTGGCCACATACTTCCATTTATCCCCAGCGAGATGTCGTTCATACAGTTTTCTGCAATTTGTCTTATGTCCTGAAATGTGCTTTGGTAAGAGCTTGTGAACCTTGCTTTTATGTCTCTTTTGAAGTCCCAAATCTTTATGGATAATCTTGTTTACGGTACGAAGAGATGTTCCTACCTTCGCACCAATGATCCTTTGAGTCGCTGGATTGTTCCCCGTCACCATTTTCTTGACTTTCTGAATGACAGTGTTTGTGCTATTTATAGGTGGCCTTGGATTTGCTTGCTTTTCAGGCCCGGAAATCTGTCCTTACGGGCCAAACCAACACCAGCCAACACATTATGAACTCCTTTCTTCGAAATGGTGAAACCTCTTTTTCTACATGCCGTAATTATTGCGGAATAACTAAATTTCGCGTCGGAAAGGGCTGTAACGTACCCTTCCCAAAACTGTGACACTTTCGGCGGCATTTCTCCGAACAAACTAACCTGCACCCCTCCACACTAATCTTTAAGTACTCACCTGTGCGTTTGCATAAATTTGCATACCTACTGTGATTGGTTGCTGTCGTCACGCGCCATGCAAATCGTTACCATAGATTGTAAACAACCCTCTGTATACGATGTGTGAAGGACTTGAAATAAACAAATTGGACACCAAAAGATTAGAAGCTCTCGAAATGTGGTGCTGGCGACGGATGGAACGAGTGAGTTGGGTTTCAAATGAACAGATGCTGCAGAGAGTAGGTGAGACATGCTCTTTAATGGTGACAATTAGATCATGCAAGTTGCGGTGGACTGGCCATGCAATACGTCATGGAGGTATGCTGGTCGAAACATCCCCGGGAAGAGACCTCGTGGAAGGCCCAGAAACACGCTTATTGGGCTGATGAAGAGAGAAGCTGCATGTGCATCTTATGCTGAACTGAAGATCATGAGAGTTGGACAGGGATTATCATGGGGGCGAACTAGTCGTAAGAATAAAACACCGAGAGATACAGAGATAGAGAGGTGAGATCTTTTTCTTTGTAATTTTTGGAACACACAATACATGTACACATTATCATTTTTGTACTAATCGTTACATATAATATTATGCAAGCATTTTTTCATCATGCTTCTAGTACAATAATGGGTATTAACTCATTACCGATGCATTCTTGTCCCTGTGTTTATTGGACATTTTTTTTACTGATTTGTCTTTGTAGAACCTGTCGGTACCTTTAATAAAACTCCCTGTGTAATATACTAACAGTTTTAATGTATGTTTTCTTTAAGGATTTCTTCAAATCGAAAAGCCACTTGCTAACTTTTCGAAGGAACCAGGAGAAAACGTCAAATTGCGGTGCGAAGTATCAGGAGAACCGAATCCCAAAAAAATCTTATGGTATAAGAACGAAGCTCCAGTGATCGAAGAAAAAGGACGAGTCATTATTAAGGACTACAGGACTTCAGCAATCTATGGCTCACGTCTTCGTATCAATGATTTGGAAATACATGACACAGGATATTATAAATGCGAAGTGACTAATGGTGTAGACACCATTGAGTCTACCAGCATCCTCATTGTACGCCTGGGAAGTAAGTAACTAGCATTATCTATTTCTTGAACTGAAAGATTAAGTTAGTACAGTTACAACTATTATGTAAAGTTGAATCGAAGTGTATATTGATTGATTATATAATTATGCAGCAAGGCATTGACAACCTATACTACAAACGAAATTACAAAAATATGTAATTTAGCTGTAGATCCTCATAATTTCGGTTGCCAAAAATGACTGCCGTTATCTTTTTTTTTTTTTTTTTTGGCAGCCGACTGACCGGATCTGTATTTATCTTAACCACTTATAGTAAATATGTTAACTTTAAATTTCCATATATACTCTTAATGCTTCGTTCACTAATGTAACAATTTTTCACTTATTTTAATTTAATTGTCGTGTGAGGATATGAAAGTATTCTTTAGATCTCTGTCCACTTCTTTCTAAACTTTGTTCTAAAAATATAATAATCTGCTGATTAATTTCTGATTAACTGTAATCTTTTATAAATGTCATTCCTAAAAACAGCAAAATCCATTCCATTCCTTTTTTTATAAATTTATTAGTAAACTTTTAACATTTTTAAATAAAAGAATTTCAATAAACTTTCTCCCTTCATATGCAACACAATGATTTATATAAATTGAGAAGATAAAGAGCTTTTAAAGAAATATAATATCTCTGCAGACGTGAATCTAAATCTTTATTTATTTATTTATTTATTTATTTATTTATTTATTTATTAAGAATCCAAAATACAGTAGTTTTTTTTTTTTTTTATATATCTCATCAAATGGTGTAACTGACGATTTCAAATACAAGGTGATTTAAATTAAAGTATCCCAATGCAGAGCACTCTGGAGAGAGAACCAGTGGGAGAAACAACATCAGACTTGTAGTGTATATTCCAAATCAAGGGGAAAGGATTTCTGCAATTAAAAAAATTAGTTTATAAAATGACCAACAGGGAAAATATGGCGCTGGAAGCGGCACCAGTTGTTGAAATTTGCATAGCGCATATATCATAAGGCATCGAAACAGATATAAAATGAAGTGTGAGGCTGGTCGGAGATTTTCTTCGACGAAGCGCCTTGCTTTTTAAAGTTACTCTGTCAGAATGGTGAAAACGTTGCTGCAGCGCTTCGCGAATACAGACGCAGCAAATTATTGGTCTACTGACACCATTTATATAGTGACGCATGTTTCATCTATTTGAGGGAACGGGTAGCCTCACAATCTGAGCAGAAAGAGGTAAACCTAGGATACCTCAAGTCGCCGGTGAGCCCGATAGTCGAGTGGGCATGGGCGGCTGCGGGTTGGAGGTGGCGGGAATTATTCCACGCTCCATTCTACTCCAAACGGGTCTTAGGGCCTACCCACTCCTCTGTAGAATGGGCACCAGGTTTCTTTCCCGGGAGTTAAAGGCGAGCGGGCGTCGGGCTGACCACCCGACCTCAATCTAGTCCCGTTGGTCATGAAACGCCGGGAGCCTTACCTCCCGCGAACCCTTGAGCCTGCATAGGCCTGTTGTGGCGACCCCCTTTAACTTTTTAACCTCAAGTGGCCGAAGATGTTGCAATGGCTATCGTTGAGCAACCATGTGATAATGTTGCAGGGACGTGTGTTACTCGTGCCATAGCAAAGCAGTTAGATGTATCATAAACAACGGTATGCAGATGTTTGTGCAAAGCATTGCATAACTATTCCTGTACGTCCAGCCACTTCCAAGAATAGCAATCTGACGATGGCGACAACCGAAAAACGTTTGCTTTGACATTACTAGCAAACATGCAGGTCGACGAGGAACATCCAGTGGAGTGATGAAGCTCATTTTCATAATTGTGGAACATTGAACGCAAAACTGCCGCTTCTGGGCTACAGATAATATCTCGTCAGTTTCAACAGACTCACTCACATTCACCAAAGTAACACTATGGATAGTGTTTATTACCCTAATTCTGATCGGCCCGATTTTCTTTGAGGAATTCCGTCCAACTGTACTTGTGAACATCTCGGTAATCGTAACTCGTTATCAGGACATGTTGCAGTTTTGTCATCCCGCACCTCCAAAAAGACGATGCCTCAACACAACAAGATGGAGCACCTCCCAACATGGAACGTCATGTTCAACAGTTGTTGTGACCACATTCAGCAGAACTTAATCCCTGTAATTGGGGGAGTGGGGGGTGGAAATTACCACAAAAGCAAGGGCAACATTATTCACGTGATAGATTTGAAGGACAGAATCGTACTGCATACGCGAAACATCTGTACAGATCAATTGTGTTCTGCTGTCGAATATGTTATCACTCGGTATCAGTTTTTGATCTTGGAGAGAGGCCAAAACATTGAACATTACATCTGACTACTCTTGATAGCTCCCTCAAGTCTCAGTTAGCTCTCGGTGCTATTAACCATTTTTATGTAATGCAGGAATGAATGAATAAAAAAAACCACTCGATAACACTTGGTATGGCGATGTTTACGGTTCCTTTCCCATTCACATATCCATCTAGTTCATACTACTATAATTGGTACCCTCATATTTCCCCCGTCGGTCATTTTTTATTTATTTTTTTGCAATCCAAATCAGTTGTTGTTTCATCCACTGGTTGTCTCTCAGAGTGCTCTGCATAGAGATACTTTAATTTGAATCACCTTGTAATTTCCCAACAAATTTAGGAAATATCATTAAACATATTCTACGACACAAGAAACAAATGTTTAAATACCATATTTATTTCAAAACAGCAAATTTTCAAGGAGAAAGTGTATATTTAAATTTTAATATTAAATTAATAAATTATAAATTAATAAATTAATAAATTAAATTAATTAATATTAAATTTAAATATTAATAATGAAGTAAGAATTTTATGCAATGAAAAGAATACATAAACTAGAAAAGTAATTGAGAGCTTATGTATACGAATCATAAAAGAAAAAAATTTAAATAGGAATGAAGGGATTAATGTGGATGAATGTATAGTGAAATTAGCTAGATCGATAAAGAGTATTTAAATTGCAATAAAAAGGTAATAATTGAAGAATTGGATTGTTAAAAAACAATTGAATATAAAGTGTGTTTATATCATTCGTTGATTATTAAGTCTTAAGTGGTTATTGTGAAGTAGAATACGATATTCCCTAATATTGTATTAATGTTATTGATTGTTAATATGGTATTTACAGATATTGTAATTAAAGAATCTCGCGACTTATTATTATATGTAAAAGATTTGAAAAAGGGGAGACGTTTATTTCTCCTTGAAAATTTGCTGTTTTCAAATAAATGTGGTATTTAAATAATTGTTTCTTGTGTCGTAGAAGATGTTTAATGATATACATTACAAAAATAAGGAGTTGAAGAAGAAATATGGGACGTTTTTATATAAATTTAGGAAATAAACAACGTATATTAAAAAAAAAAAAAAGCTGCTATCATAAAAGCTGCTTTCCTTTTGAATTCTAATCCTTATCCTGCTATACATATTCTTAAAAACAAACTTAATTTTATTTAGAAATTAATACAAAGAAATAATAAACAAGCTTCCTTCAGTTTACATGATATATTCCTATTTTTTTTTTTTTAATTTTGATTTTTTTTTTTAATAAGGCGCAATTTGCATTTTTGTTTTCAATTTCTTGTATTTTTGGAAAAAGAAAAATATTTTTCGGAGAAATGTTTGTGACCAATTTAGTAGAATTTCTTTTCATTAATTAAAATCATGCTTGAATAATTGAGTATAAAAGATGTCCTACATGTCTACCCAACTTTAATTCATTATTTAGAACTACGAACATTCGTGTTTGCTAAATATTCTTGGAATTATCGATGATGTATAGAATCGATTAATAAGTAATCGAATGTAG
>JAFIDM010002131.1:57869064-57890664 GCA_023159025.1 Thereuonema tuberculata
GAATTATCGATGATGTATAGAATCGATTAATAAGTAATCGAATGTAGCAGTTACATTCCGGTAACTACTTAAAATTAGTTTTAATGACTAAGAAACTCTGAATAGAGAAGGGTATTTAGGAAATATCCTTTATTCCTCTTTCGCCCGTAAATTTCAGAGAAGAGCATCACTTCCGGATGGACCTTAACTATAGATAATCGATAAATTCTAATTACAAGTGATGTTCAAACAATCGCATCTGGTTTCACAACAACCCAGCGTGAATTTGCCCATTTTCTCGTTTCCACTGTTTGGTTGCAAAGAAATGAAGAACTTCGCCTGGAGACGAGTTTTAAAGACATATCCACAGCGAAGCTATTTCCATTTAAATTTTTAAAATGGCAAAATGTTAGACGAAAGCTTCTGCATTAACGTAAGTAACGTCGGTAAACATAAATTCAAGAAACAAGGCTTTTACATTTTTTTTTTCGTAGCAAGTGATTTGCTTTCTTTTAAAGAAGAAGCAAGCATGTACTTTCAGTTTGTTTAATACTTGATATTTTTTTTTTCTTTTTTCAGACATTCCATTCATATTATATTGCACTTTTCAAAAAATGCAGTAATGTAATATCTTTACTGCCTACGGTATTAAGTTACCTACTAACAGCTTACTGCAGAAAACTTATGTATTTTGTTTATTGGTTTAAGGTAGTATATGAAAAAAATGCATTTCTTGCCACTCGAACCTGAGTTTTAAACTTTTAATACGAATTTGTGTCATCTTTGCAAAGATCAATGAGGTCCCACTTAATTTTATTACCTATAAATTGTAAAAAAGTATCAACAAATTTAATTTCAAACTAAAAATGTTAAAATGTACAATTATCGTACAATAAATAAGATTTGTACCTTTTTTTTTTTTAAAAAAAAGTTTGAAATTAAATAAACAAAATACAGATAAATTAATTTCACATTACTATTATGTCTTAAACTGTGCAACTAAATAAAAACAAAGAAAAAACATATTGTACACAGACCCGTTCATGCTTCATTATCGGCCATTTCGTGTGAGTTCGTGTGAGTTCGTATTTTCTCCAATCCGTAAAGGTTCCAATGAGGAGGCTCTCATTCTGTCCGATTTGTACTGGAGAAATGGCGAGTTTCATTTTCAGTGACGTCACTTCCTGTGAGATAGGAAGTGACCGCAGACCGGAACTCGTTTCCTCCATTTCTGTAAGTCATAAACTTTCCAATAAGTCATTCAGCTTCATATGACTTATAGTTATGGCGACGGACGGACCGACGGACAGAGAGAACCTTTTTAAGAGCTGCCCTTACCCCTGTATATTTTTTGCTGTAAAAAGGGAGGAACAACTTTTAATAAAAAAAACAATTCCGAAAAATCTTGAAAAACGATAACATATTTAACTACGGAAAAAAAAATCAACATAAACTAACTTTCAACCCCCAACCAATCTCTAATCTGAAATAACTTTCATGCTTTTTTATTTTTAATATTGTATAATTAGAATATCTTTTATTTTATGGTTTTTAGAAGGATTTGATGAACACTGGCCCATTCGCAAAAACACTGTCTTCACGACAGGTCTAAACTCTGGAAGGTTAGTATTTTTGGTTTTGTTTTGTTTTGCTTTTTTGGATTCGTTTACAAGGGATGATAATTTCTCTGTAATTGCTGAGATTTCTGTTTAGAACTAGCCCTGAAACGGGTGTCCACCTTCTGTGAGATCTGTAATAAAGTTGCGATTATTCGAACTGATCATGATCGAAATTAAAGTTTGTTTGTTTCAGCTTTCGCTCTTCAAGACAGATCAAGAAAGTGTCTAAGAGATTATCAAATAACCATAAGCCAGCAGCGTGTCCACATAGTTAGAATAGGGTGGAATTATGATGATCTCTATCCAATCAACCGTGGCTTCCTGTTTCTGGATTAGAGGGGAGTTGTGAAAGTAAGAAAAATAAAAAAAAAGGTCCAGAATGCTCGATATTTCTCATTTTCAGATGTAAATGCGAAGGCGGGATGTTACAACTCCCTTCAGTTTTTCTTCCCTCCCTTCGATACGCCATTGACTGGAAGAACTCACTGAACAGGAAGCAAAGCACAGGAGTCAGGCGAGATGATAAATATGAAAGCAAAAGACAATTTGGATAACATCAAGAAATTATGAAGAGAGAAAGGAAGGTGAACGAGAAACGATGCAGCAACAACAAAAAAACAAAGGAACTCCTGATTCCCCTCTAAACCAATTTTTTTCTTGTTAACCAATTAATTATAAAAATTAACTTTTTAAAGCATCATTCATAGTTTTCATTCTTTGTTAAACTAGCAATGACTGTTCCAAACTATATCTTCAATATTTTACGATATTGTAAAATAAAAAAAGTTTGGATCTATCCTTACTGAATAAATTCGAACCCCAAAAAAAGTCATTTTAAATGAGATAATGGTAGGTCAGCTGAAACGAAAAAAAAAATCCATACAGTGTGTTTCTAAATTCATAGGACAAACTTTAAGTGGTGCTATGACACACTAAAACAAACATTTTTTGTTAATGTATGTCCGCAACTGTCGCGTTTACGTTGACGAGGTCGCTGTTTGGTCGTTGACGATATCCGCCCAAAGGTTCAGAGAGTTTCATTGCTGATAAGCATGTGTCCGTGTAGCGTGTGGATTTGCGCTTGCCCACATACTGTGCACATTAAAAGTGCCAATGGTAACAACGTGTAAACAATGCTTCATCTGTGAAGAGCACATGTGCTGGAAAATTCGGCTGCACTGCACTGCTGCATAAACCAGCGCAGAAGTCTACGCGCCGAGGATAATCCTCAGCTTTCAAATCGTGAATTCTCTGTAAATGGAATGGCTGTAATTGCTCCTGGTGTACTAGTCTCCATACGGTAGTTTGGCTTGCATCTATGCTACGTGCAACAGTTCTGGTGCTTGTGTCGGGACTTTCCTGTCGTAGAATGTAAATGCGACAGTTGCGGATAAAAATTGTTTGAAAAAAATGTTTGTTTTACTATGCCGTATCACCCCTCAAAGTTTGTCCTATGAATTTAGAATCACCCTGTATAAGTAATAAAACACAACATAGTTTTTTAGTCTTTTTTAAGAGCACATTAGTGATAACGGCACTTTTAAGAGAGGAAGTCAGTCACAAAGCATTATTCAACGACAGCGATAAATTTCCCTATAATTCTTTTCGCATCATTTGACGAAACTTTCATTTTTATACGAAACAGTATTAGATGTCACTGTCCTGAAGTTGGCTTCGAAAAATCGATCGTCCAAATTTAGATCGTTTGAAATAGATTTACAGCGAGGAATCCCTTTCGGACTAATCATATTAATACATGAAAATTAGAATAAGATGTATGAAAATTTAAGACAGATGAAAAAGGATCCGAAATATATTAATTTAACAAAATAACTGGAAACAATACAACGGCTTATCCACGATGTCGACGTCACAGAAGTTTTAGAAGGATCTCGGGGAAAAAGACACAGAACCGTCAAAACAAGGAAAGAAATAAAAATTTCAAAACCTCCACGGATATGAAATGATTATTTAACAATTAGTTCCAAATCTGCTTCAAAGAAAAAAATGTAAAATTAAAGCATTACATCAATAATTCTCCACTTAGTGCTAAAGCAGCATCGAGCTTTTCCAAATGGGGGTGCTGGGATTTTATGTTCATGAAATTATTGTATTCATTTGTTATCTGTGTTATTTATGTCTATCCTTAAAATATATTTCTTCACAAAAATGAGCTTTTCTCGTTACAAATAATGAAGATCAACTTAAAACTTTATCTGAAATCTTTATCTGAGAAGTATAAATTGTGTGTAAAGAAAATATAAATGACATAGGTTTGAATATTTTGCAAAATTTAAATGCGATTTCCTCATAAACTATTGGCTGCCACCAATCGACGAGGTGTTGTAAACCAAAGCCTGCGTCGTTACTCAAAACATTTTTTGCTTACAGCAACTCGTCGTTAACCAAGTACGTCGTTAACTAAGGCCGTCGTTAACCAAGGTACCCACTGTATTTTATTGTGGATTTCAGCAACGATATTTCAGCAATCGACATCAGTGTTTTAAGATTGTCTTAGGGAACTGTGAAACAAAATAGCTTAGCAAACCATTTCAATTAATCTTTCAAGATTAGTAGCTCTCCTCAGTCATAGCATCCGTTGTTCGCAAGCTCAAACACGAATCTTATATCGAACTATAAAAATAGAAAACAAAAGTGAATAAGAAATTAATCCACAAAAATAAACTATTCTGAACTGATAAAAAAAATATCTCTATAGCTTTTATCTTTAATTTTATTCTTGCTGACCCTAAGCACCCTTCAATTAATGATAGACAGATTGAGATAAGGAATAGTACTGTTTCCTTTTTCATTTCTTTATTTTGTACTGCACATTGAACCTTTTTCAGACTTTTTACAAAATAATAATTTTATAGTTAAGTAATTTGAAATTTTTAAACACTTAATTGTTTAATCTAACAAAAAAGTAACTACTATCTATGTAGTCTACAGTTTTCATTCGGTCAGTATTGACTTCAAGTATTTATTTTATTAAAAGTTCCTTGATTTCAAGTTTTTTGACAGCTTGAAATAAATATATTACTTGAGATCTGTTATACGTGTATGTTTGTTAAGGAATATTTTAAGCCAATGGTTTATATAAAGAGTGTATCAAAACCATCTACACAAATTTTAATGGTCACATCCACGACAAATCTTTTTCGTCTATGAATACGGCAACCTTCGGTACTAGAGGGCGCTATTTAGCGGCGCTGCAATGGGCTAGAGAGAAGATAAGAAACACTAAGACAAACGTAAATAAATGGCAAGAAGTGTGAACAACATGTTTATTTAACGAAGGTGTTCAAGTTGCGGCCAGCACAGCAATGCATGCATGGCAGCGTCTAAGCATTGATTTCAGTATATTTTGAAAGATTCCCGGCATTTCGTGAACAACAGTTGCAACGGCTGTAGCGATTCTTGCGACAAGGTCTTCATATGACTAAATGGGAGGTTCTTCATGCGTCCCAGAGGAAGAAATCGATAACGTTAAATCGGGCGATCTTGATGCTAGGTGCACCCGCTAGCATCGAAGGTAGCTGTCAGCGGACGTACATTCATAGATGAAAAAGGTTTGTTTTGGTTTCCCTATTTCTCATTAAGATTTGTACAGTGTTTGATACAACCTGTATAGATTTTCTATATCTGTAAACTGTTTAGCAGTAGCACAATCTTAAATATTTATAATATATTATTTATTTCATTTCTTCCACAATGAAATCTGAAATTATTGTCTCAATGCTTCTTATTAACTTTAATTTCGGATGAAGTACTTATAAAGAGAACATGATTAAGATTAATGTATGTATTATATGTTGCGTCAGTGTGGTAGAAGCCAATAGAGAAAAGAATAAAGAAAACCAACGGATGAAAATTTGAACATATGATAAATTAGAAGTCTGTTAAAAGTAAAGAAATTTTTGGGAAAAAAATATAGATGAAGCGAGTGGTTGTTAATTAAAGATCGGAAATTTCGGAAACAGAAAATATACATTCTGTTTGTTAATTGTTTACTTTTTCGTTTTTATATTGTATGATTTGTAATTAACATTCGTTTTCATTTCAGCATATTCCCTGGAGAAAACCAACCTGGATTTTGCCAACAGTATCGTGGTCGAACTTGTTCCCAGTATCTGGGTACCAGCCCCATCCACGTCACATCAAAGAAGTCTCAAGAACTGATAGAAGAGAGACTGCGCAACGCTTTTGAAGTGATCGGATCTTCAAAAGGTCATACTAAGAACTGTACTGATTTCGCTCTGCCAGCAGTATGCTACCATGCTTTTCCATTTTGCGAGGAGGATACGGGGTTGCCCAAACCGCAGCAGATCTGCAAAGACGACTGCCTGCTTCTGCAGAATGATCTTTGCAAAGTGGAATATCACACAGCACAGAATCATCCTGTGATCCGACAGCAACTGGCTCTGCCTAAGTGCGATGATTTGCCTTCGATCGGATCCAAAGAGAGCGAAAACTGTCTCAGACTTGGAATTTATCAGCATAAGCAGATAGTGGCAGGTGAGTTGTAAAACAGATGATGTCGGTGCATCTTGAATTATAAGACTAGTTTTTCATTATCAGAGACTGACATTAAAGAGCTGAACGTCATATATTCTGTATTGCCAAAGTGGAATCAGGCACGTAATTCTAACACTGAAAGCTATTAAGAATTTCCATAATGCAGAATCACTAATATTGAAAGTGGCAGTAAACAGTTTGCTGGTTTTTACTGTGTTTTTCCAAATTATAAACAGTAACAAATGACCATAGAAATCAACTAATATCGTATAAAATGGTTCACTATTTACTTCCTTGACAGGCCTATTAGAATAGGCTTTTTATCAAATTATTGGCTGGTTATCAATTACTATATCCAAATCATGTCAAAAATCGTATTATCCCGGAAAGTATTACCTTGTCACCTACTACATTACATTTACATTACATATTTCAATCACTTTATTAATAATATTTAAAAAATAATAACTTATAATATTATAAAAAACTCCATTAATTTATTTGTACCAGATGTGGCCAAATGTCATGAAAACCCCTTATACATAAAGTTACACTGTAGTTAAAGTTTCAATATATTGTTCATCTTATAATATCTTATTGTTAGGCTATTTTAGCAACTGTCCTAAATCTATCGTATTTCGAGCTGGTGGGTTAAATATTCTTGTCTATGAGCTGCAGCTTCAGGTTTCCTGTTTCCTGGTTTAAGATCGACTAGCATCGTATGGTCTCCTGATTTTTTTTGTCCCCTTATCGAAAATCAATAGGATCTTATATTTCCTCCTCTTGTTTATCAATTATGTAGTGATCTATTATACTATATTTAAATCTCGTTTTGCATATTTCATAATTAGCTATAATTTCCCAGCTTTTAGCAATTCATTGTTGAAGTAACACTAAAAAAACGATACTAAGCATTTTCTGAAAATGGAAATCTTATTAAAAGGTAAGGTTCCTTAATTAAATTCAAAAAAGGTAAGGTTTCTTTCTAGTAAACCAAACACACACACACACACACACACATTTAAAGTCAGTCAATGCACATAAAGCTGTTAATAAAATTAAAAGTGAGCCTGGTAGTCAAATGGCAAGGCGTTTGACTGTGGCCTGGAGGAACCGAATTCATTCCCCGGCGAACGTAGTGGATTTTTGTTTCACGTCGAATTCTCCTCTACACGCACTCTAGGGTCCACCCAGCCTTTGAAGAAAGGATTTGGTTCCCCGGGTTTGGTTCCCGGGGGTTACAGATGGACGGGCATCGGGCTAGACCATCTGACCTCGACTTAATTTATTGCTTTAAGTCAGGAAATTCCGGTAGTTTTACCTCCAGCGACACGAAGAGTCACATTAACCTGTAACTTTGAATAAACTGCTACTGTAATTTTGAATAAAGTTAAAAAAAAATCCCATTACGCAACAGAAGTCGAAGGAACCAAAGCTATTTATACTCCTTAACCAGCAGGACTAAAAGTTTAATCAGTTGATTAATATAATCGACCACATGTTACGGAAAAAAGTGGTTTTTCAAGGTATGAAGTGAAAAACCTTCCCTTGCCAATAACTTTTATTTACTTATCACAAGAAACACTTATTTTTCACTTGTTGATTTCATTTGTTCAAAGCTATTTCTTAATCTGCTGATGAATGATCTTATAAAAATACTTATTTACAAATTGTAAGTTCGATTTTTAAAAGAAAATTACTAAAAAATTTTAAGTAATGTACGTAATAAAAATTTTTATTTTTACAGTTATACAAAATGAATAATTTCCTTGAAACCCAAAACGACAATTTTAAAGAAATGATTGTATTCACGTCAAGAAATTTTATAAACATGCCTAAGTTAAAACTACAATAAATGAAATGATTTTTTTTTCCCTATTACCTTAGTAGAATACGAATTTGTGTTGTGATCAAAAGATTTGTGCTGTGATCCTTTCTTGTGATTTATATTGTCGTTTTTAACGAAAGGTCACTAAGTCGAATATTGTCTATTAAAATATTAAAAGATTTCAAATATATCCTAAAAAGGTTTTAAAAGTAATCTTTCACTATCCAATGATTGGCAAAATGCACATTCAATAGTAAAGAAAGTTGATTCTTGTGAGTAACTTAAAACCCACCAAATAATTAGAATTTCTGCATTACGTAGGTAGGGGTATCTCACTGGGGCCCTCTATGGCTCACGGGAATACAGGCTCCCAATGTTTCATTGACCTCGGAACTGAGATGATAAACGTTCGTTCCGCCTCTACCCCCGGGAACACAACCCGGTACCCCTTCTGTAGAGGGCTAGGTGAACCCTAGGATCCATCTGGAGAAGAACTGAGCGTGGAGAAATCCCGACATCCGCCTGGCGGGTATTGAACCTGCCTCCTTCCAACCCGTAGACAGGCGTCTTACCACTTGGTTACTGAGCCTATTCTGCATTATGTGAAACGTGTTAATTGCACTAGTTGATATTTAACGTAATCCGGACCAACGGGTGTTCGCCATCCGAATGTAAGATATTTTTGTGGTGGCTCTGTTCTCAACGAATTTTTGTCGGGGTCTAATATATATATATACTGAAGGACGCCCCAAAAACTGGTGCCTGGGTGCATGGCATCCACTTCGCGTCGGGTGATATTATACGCGGTCCCAACTAAATGCACTTTCCTTACAAACCCAGCACGTTACAATTTGTGCAATTTCCTGAAAGTTCAATTTACAAAATATGTCGTAATAATAAGAATAACAATAAGAAATAAAGATCAACGTGTAGATGAAGATGTTAAAGAAAAGGAGAATTACTCATCATGCACATAATGAAAACAAATTCATGCCAAGAGCTTATCAATGAAGTGGAATATGCTACGGATGTTTTATCATTGTTATGAATCCTCAGCCATACTTACCACTTCAATGCCAAGCTTCGAAGGCACAAAGAATATGTGGAACCTATACACGCTCCCAACTGTGGGTTCTGACACAAACAAATAAGAAAAGAAAATTACCTGTTGCTTAACAGGATTTAATAGTGTGGCCCTCAAATTTCGGGCACAAGTGGCAAATAAATTACAATCAAAAAGCGAAAATAAAGTAAAAGGTTTTTAAAGAAATAAAGCTTAACGTGCAGATGAAGATGTTAAAGAAAAGGGGGAATTATCCATCATGCACATAAACAAATTCATGCTCAGTGGCAAATATGGCTGAGGATTCATAACAATGATGAAGCGGCCGTACTATACTACACTTCGTTGACAAGCTATTGGCATGAATTTGTTTTCATTATGTGCGTGATGGGTAACTGCTCTTTTCTTTAACAACAATAAGACTTGACAATGTTGCTGGGATTTATTTTGATCTCTTTGTATGACATTTTTACGCAGGGACGTCAAATCAAAATCCAGAAGTTGATATCAAAAACAAATTGTAGATTAATTTCAGTGAAGTAGAATAAAAAGAAAAAAAAAAGCATTTGATTAGTTTTTGTTTTTGGTTTTATAATAATCCTATTCTTGTCGTAAATTAATTCAAATCATTTCGTTTCGTTTCAGATGAAGACCTGAGTTGGTATATGTCAATCCTGATGCCATCTTTAGCTATTATTGCCATGCTGACATTATTAACTGGCATTTGGTTCCGAAGACGACGTCAAAAAGGCACGAGACCGGACTTGATTGCAAGGGACCAACCTCGGCAGGAACTGGAACTCAATTCACTCAAAGGAACAATCGAAGTAAAGCGTTTTCTTTTAGCAAACATCCGCTTTCTGGAAGAGTTGGGTGAATGCGAGTTCGGAGTCGTCTTCAAAGGCGAAGTCCTAGATTCCAGTGCAGGAAACAAACGGGCGGTCATCAAAACACTCCGGGAAAACCTAACGCCGCAGCTGCAGCGCGACTTCGAACGAGAAATCGCCGTGAAAGGTGCATGGAATCACCCTAACTTAGCCTGTGTTCTGGGTGTGTGCCTCGTGGGTGTTCCCAAGTCCATCCTCTTCGAGTTCACAATCCAGAAGGACCTGCACGAGTTTCTTATCCAGCATTCGCCAAGATCTTACTTCATTTCCAACAGCGGTCATATATTGAGTCACAACGAACAGCTCTTAATATCAGTACAAATCGCCTCCGCGATGGAGTACCTCAGCAGCCGTCACTACGTCCACCGCGATTTGGCGACGCGCAACTGCTTCATTGGAGACCGATTGGAAGTGAAGCTCACTGACTTCGGCTTCGCTCGCGACGCCTACTCTTCAGACTACTACGAATACCAGTCGAGACTGCTGCCCGTTCGATGGCTGTCACCGGAATCGCTCTTCTACGATCGGTTCACGACCGACGGCAACGTCTGGACCTTCGGTATCGTGCTGTGGGAGGTATTCAGCTTCGGCCTGAAACCTTACTACGGGCTGTCTAATGCCGAGGTAATTCAGCTGCTCAGGACAAAGCAACTCCTTCCCCGACCTCAGTTTTGCACCGCCGAGGTCTACACACTAATGGTCGAGTGTTGGTGCGACGTCGCCGTACTCAGACCGTCCTTCCAAAGCCTTCACCAGCGTCTGAGGCATTGGCTCGAGAATGCAAGGAACGACAGCCGGCGTGCCTCCGCCGACAACTACAGCCGATACCAAAGAAACAGCGATGTCAGCAATTATGGTGGTTCGTCAAGCAATGACGGAAGCCAAAAGACTCCAACTAGAATGTCCAGGAATGACCAGCACAGTGTATCATCAAAAGTGAACTATATGTTTAATGTATATGCCGATCCTCTAACAGTTAGAGAGTGCGATATTTAAGGGAGAAAGTTGTTACAAACAAAGCAAAAAACAAATCGAAAAAATCCAAACAGACGATTCAGTTACTCAGCAATTCTGCAAGCATTTAATAAACGTCGAGTAATGATAAAAGTATTTCCGAGAAAGCAATAAGATTTATGCTTTGGTCATCCATCCAAAAAGTTGGTATAAATATTGGCCTAATTTAAGTGATTGGTAGATTTCTATCTTCATGTTTCTATCAAACTGCTAAGACCGTTCACTTAAATTTCTACTCACGCCATCTGTTGCCGAAAAGTCGAACTACCATGTTGGATTATTTGAAATAAGGGCTAAAATATGCTTTCCATTTCTGTAGTTTCAATTAATATTCTTAAAGAATTTAGCGTTTCTAAGAAAATTTGTGGGAGCAATACAATAATAAGATCTGAAGTGGTACTCTCCGAACCCATCCCGACTCTACAATATTCAAAGAATTCAAAATAGACGAAATCACAATTAAGGAGATTGAAACGTTGGCATCTCACATTCTTCTTGTAAATTGATTGTGAGGAGGACTTAAATCTACCACATGTGCTTTTGCTAAGCAAAGACTGGAATTTTCTAAACAACTTTTAAAACTCAACTGTTCTCTTTTCATCTAAAAGATCAACGCACCTAAATTTACTTTTCCTATACCCTGCAATTTTTATCTTTTCTTGAATCATGAATTTGGAGAACAGATTTCAAAAATGATGAATTATCTTGGAGCTGTTTGAAAGTTTCCTACGTAAAAAAATGCAGCAATATACTTTTCTTTAATATTAGTGTAACGATTTGGCGGCAAAAAAATAATTAACTGGAGAAACTGATAAAATGTCTCTGTATTGTTGAGCTCTTATGCACTCGAACTTAGGTAAAATAAAGCTTTTTACTCAAAGCTTTAACCCTTGGGACCAGATCGGAGAAACTTCCGCAACCACGGGTGATCAATATATCGGTGAACCAAAACATATAAAAAGAAGAAAAAAAGCTGAACCACTCTTTCTGTGGTTCTTTTTTTCCCCCCTTTTTCCCTTTTTTTTTTCAAAAATATGAGCAGACTTTTTAATATTTAAAATCCTTTATTATCGTTTTTCTTAGTTCTGAAACTTTTTTCGATTAATAAATATATCTTCTGAAACTTATTTTATAGTTTCAGAAATACTCAATAAGCAAATATATGATTTTATATTGTATATAGTAAAATGAGGTTTCGACATCCGATATTCTGAAATGACGATTTACGCAAAAATTATTTTAATTTATAAGGAAGTGATATTTAGAGGAACCGATGGCTTTCTGATTGTGTGTTTCTTAGATCGCACACATACGGCAGTGTGCGTAGCTGCGCCAGGAAACAAGGTTTGAAATTGAGAACTTTCTTCTACATTCAGAAGAAAGAAGAAAAAAAATCCAATTCCACGCTGGCATTCGAACCTACGTTCGGGCTTTCCGATACAACCGGGAAAGATGAATGGATGGAAGTTTCCAGCCAGGTGGATGAAATGCTGAGAAATTCGTACGTAGATAAGGTTTTCCGGAATATAAAAATTTCTCCCCTTGTGCCCAAGCTTCTATTTCCCATAAGCCTTTGCGTACGATTGCTCTCAGCCAATCAGCATCTTAGTTACTGTTCGCCACTTATCTACCATCCTTAATTCTGTTAAATTTTATCTTCTATTTAAATATTTTTTTTATTCAGTAATCTTATTCAGCACTCATTTTTATTAACTTGCAAGAAATATTTGATTTTGTTGTGTCAAGATCGCCAGTCAAGGGTTTGAAACAAAATTTTCATCGGATGTTGAAGTCCTACTGGATAAAAAATTATCCAACAATAAATTTCTGTTGCATATTTTCAACATTAATCTTTATAATAACCCTTATTTTAAAATCTCTTTTGTTTGTAATATTTTCTATCAAAAATTGTGTAAACTTTTAATTCATTAAATTAATCAGTTCGAGCATATACTAAACTCAACAAAATTTAAAATCTGATTTTCAGTGCATTGTTATCTACGATGTATTTGTAATTGTTCATAATTCTTCAATACAATATTTTATATTTTCAAGAAATGCTAAGAATAAATCAACTTTATTTTAAATGGAAAAAAAAAGTATTTGTAAACACTGCCACAATTTTTAATTTTCTGTAGGAGAAAGAAAAAAAAATATATTAAAAAAAATTAAATCTATTTTTGTGTTATTTTTATTATTTTTGTTTTTCGCAAACTCAAACCTGAGGCTCTTCCTGGATCATTATTAATCTCACTTAACTTAAATATGCGAATTCAAAACAATTAGATGTGATCCTCCCATTTCTTTTCTAGAGATCCTGATCTATCTTGATATAAACTCTGGGTGCATACTGGGCATACTGTGAATTGAACGGTAAAAATAGGGCATCGTATTATTTACAGCTATTTATTTTTCATTGGTCGCTTTTGTTCTTTGGTTGGAAGGACACCCTATTCACTTTGTTTTACTTGTGTCTTGTTTTGTTTTGTTTTTCTTTTTTTCGAGGTCTTTTGATCATTCACCTCGAGCGAAGGCACTTCTTCTATAAGATCAAAGTGAAAGGAAATTGTTCCTTTAAAGGCTACTAAAGGAAAGGGCAACTACAGAGTTGCACGATACGCAGGAGATAAAGAAGTAGCAAATGAACAGGCCATCCTTTTATGCATGACCTTATTGACAGCATCTGCTTATTGAAACCGAAATAAGTAATTTAGATTTTCTTAATGCGTCATTAGTGTTAATCAATCAATTTTTGATTGTAAATCAGGTAAATAATTATGATCAAATCAGAACCAAACGAATAGGCTAAAAGATACCCAAGTTCTAATTAGTGGTTTTAATGTTGTTAAAACTGTTAATGTTGTTAATGTTGGTTTTGATAGCTGAAACCTGCTCCGAATGCACAAACAAATACTGGAATAGAGAATTGAAATCGCAAACTTTATTCTGCTGAAGAATATAAACTGAGTGACAACTTTATTAGAGACATCACACTAATAACCAGTTGGTCCTCCTCTAGCTTTGATCACAGCCGTAATTCTTTCAGGCTTAGATTCTACAAGGTGTTGAAATCTTTCCGCAGGAATATTGCCTCATGTTGACAGAAGAGCAGACCTTAGTTGATTCACATTGGATGGCGGCGTTTCTAGACTTCGAATGGATCTTTCCACCTCGTCCCACAAATGCTCGATGAGCTTGTGATCAGGTGACTGAGCCGGCCAATGAAGGAAGTGGAAATCAGAGTCATGTTCACAGAATTAATAGAGCACGGTGACAGGGTGCATTGTTGAAAGTGTCCATCTGCGGCGGGGAACACTGTAACCTGCTAGTAACTGGCCGCATGTTGACGTAGCCCGTAGCATTATAAGATGTTTCCAGGGGTATTAGGGACCCAGTTGTCCCAGGAGAACATTCCCCAGATTATTATTCCACCCCCACCCGCTTCCAGGGTTGTCACTTGGCAAGACAGGTCCATGGATTTGTGCTGCCTGCGCCACATTCTTATCCTGCCATCAGCATGGTCGAGAAGGAACCAAAACTCTTCGGACCAAGCAACCTTTTTCCATTCTAATGTCTAATTGCGATGCTCCTAGGCCACAGCAGCCGCAGTTTCCTGTTTTTCTGTGATAGCAAAAGCACCCTTGCTGGTCTCCTGCTGTTAAAACCAATCAGAGACAAGGTCCGTCGTGTTGTCCGTTCGGATATGCGTTTTGGTGCACCTGCGTTGTATTCAGCTGCAATCTGTCTTGTTGTTGTCGCTCTGTTGCCGCAGACGATTCGTGCCAGTCGCCTGTTACCTCTTTCATGCACAAGCCTTTTCCGTCCACAGTTTTGCTTATTGCTTGAAGTTTTTCTTTTGGCCCAACTGCCATTCTCTGAACACCCGCGATACTGTTGCACGAGAAAACTCGAGGATCTCCACAGTATCCGAAATACTGGAGCAGCCTCTTCTTGCTCCCACGACCATGCCTCGTTCGAAGTCGTTTAAATCTTTTGTCTTACCCATGTTCCGGAGAACTGTACTGATACACAGTTCTCTTGTTACTGAGCATGTGTTTTATGCTTTTCTCGTTGCTGTTATGTCACCGTGCGTCACTACCGGATCCGTCCAAGTTAGAGTGAGGAGTGTCTCTAATAAAGGGGCCATTCATAGTATATAAAGTGATGCTGTGGTTTGGAAATCAATGGTTACTGTTCTCAATGCTGAATGTGGTATGTAAATAAAATTCTAACTTTAAAGCTGGAATTCTTTCATATGTTGATGCAGCAGTAACATACATACTTAAGACAACTTCCATTCACGGTGTCAGACATTCACTGAAAACAAACATTTCAGAATCTACTGTAAAATACCAGCCCAGCTTTTCAATTCGGGCAATCGAAACTGTAGCATTGACAGACTAATTCACTCAACACAATGGAGTCATCTTATTCCGAAAACCCTATTATCAGTTCAGGAATGTATGTAGATCAACGGAAAACAGTCAAATGCTTGTGTTAGAAGAAATCGTGGATCTACAAATCTAATCCGAATAGCTCAGGGGTAGAGTATTCGTAGCTCCATTATCTTGCAAAGAAACACCAATGAAACTTATTTTGATTTGCTAGTAACTGGCTGCAATAATAATTAAGAAATGCAAAAGGAAAATAAGAATTGCTTTGAATACGGGACAAGTGACCTCTCAAAACTAAAAACTCAGCAAAATTAAAAACAACAACAAAATGTGGAGTTCAAAACTTGAGCAATCTTATGCCTACCTCAAAAGATATTTGACCACAAGACATAAAAATAAAAAAAACAAAAAATTATCAACTGGGGAAAGGAATAAGGAACCAAATCACATATCACAATAAAGTATTCATATTTATTATTCATTATTCTTTTCCTCTTTTGAGTTTTTACTTTCTGAGTAGCCATGACTGAGGAGACTCAAAACAGCTGTCCCAAGGTCTCAGCTTGAAATACTCAAAAAGACTTCCCTTTTATTAAGAATTGCTTTGTTTGCTTAGCACATTGCTGCCTGTTTAATAAACTTTTGTTCCATTGAATTTTGCATATTTATAGTTGTATTTTCCCTTTCGATCCATTATATTTTATCCTTCCGTAATGGCGGATAAATGAAATCGTGGGGTAAGTATTTTTTCTTTAAACAAAACATCCACAGATTTGTTTTTGTGATGCCATCGTATTGAGTTTGTCGCATTTTTATGGAATTAAGGAACATGCACTGAAAAGCTATGGAAAAGCTATTGACTCAAGTCATACACTATGATATTATTGGCCATTTTCTGACCAAAAAAAGTTGGCATATTCTCAAAGATTGTTTAATATTACGATAAGAAACGGTCAAACGTGGCTGTTCATAAACTACGTACGCAAGTCGGGAATAAGTAGTTCCGGCGATAAAATTTAGATGCTTTATTCATTATAAGTAATACGCCGGGCGGAAGTGCCTGCAACGAATAGAGAGAAGAGATTCAATGGCCCCATTGAATCAAAAACTTACAGGGTTGATTCTACTTTATGAGCATTATGGATCCCATTTAGATTTTTAAGGCAAGACTACGAACGAATATCTTGAGAAGACAAAATTTGAATGTGTCGGGAAAACTCTTGAAGACGTCTGGCATTCTATAGCAATTGATGGCTTCGCAGGGGAACATATAGAGCCACTAGTGGATGATTCTTGCAATTTCGAGATAATGGTAGATGAATGATACAGAAACCTCATTCCCGAGTCACAATATCTATTTATATCTTAACAAACCAAAAAAGGGACCACTACCAACAAAGCAGATTTCGAGACCTATACAGTTTACAAATAAAAATACAAACATACAAATAAACATACTCTTGCAATAAGCTAGTACATCAAAAATAATATCTTAAAATACACCGAGTGCTAAGACAGATAAAAATAATTATTTTAAATTGCATACACTAAAACTAATCCAAAAATTAAGTGCACAAAGTGTCCCAATTTAAGAAAAGAAAGAAGTCTTCGCATCTGGCGGCCACCACCAGACGTCTGAAGTAATTGGTTTGTAACTTTTTAGAATTTTTTTTTCTTCCTTGCTTGTCGGTTTGTTGTACTTTGACATTCACATAAGGTTTTACATTGGGGGGGGGGGGGGGGGAAATATAACACTTTTTTTTCACGCCCCTTATAGGGGGCGCGATGCGAAGACTTCTTTCTTTTCTTAAATCGGAACACTTTGTGCACTTAATTTTTGGATTAGTTGTAGTGTATGCAATTTAAAATAATTGTTTTTATCTGTTTTAGCACTCGGTATATTTTTAGATATTATTTTTGATGTACTAGCTTATTGGATGCAAGCAGGGCCGTCGCGTGGTTTGTTGGCGCCCGGGGCAAGATTTCGTCAGGCGCCCTACACTTGATATTTGCGCCCCCTCCACCATCCCAAAAATCTACAACCAAAAAAAAAAAAACGGAATTTCCAAATTTTTTTTTTTTTATTATTTGCCGTTGCCGCGGCGCTCAGGAATTTCCAATTCAATGCAAAAGTATGTTTAATTTTAAGTTTGCATATTTATTTGTAAACTGTATGGGACTCGAAATCTGCTTTGTTGGTAGTAGTCCCATTTTTGGTTTGTTAAATTAATTATATGGCACTTTTCATTTAAGAACTCTTGAACCTAGCTCATGAGATCATCGTCTCTAATATGCATATGATCCATTCTTCTAATAACTTTTGCATCAGTTATGAAACTCGAAATGCTAATAGATTTTGGTAGGGTTTTTTTTTTAAAAAAATAAACTTTTAACTGAAATATTTTCTCCCAAAATTAAAGTACAGTCGGACCTCGATATAAGGTCACCCCTTGGGACCCCGCGAAAGCGACCTTATAAGCGGGGGTGACCTTATAACCGATTCATACGCATTTGTCAATAAATAAGCATTATATAAATACAGTATAATTCTTTGTAAAATTTAATACGTACAAAACCATCAGTTTATTAGGTTTTATTTTTTTAATTTAGTTGAACCAATTAAAATTAATGGAATCAGAAAGAAATTATTTTTAAAAAATTTTGATTCGGAATAAAGTTGTATACAAATAGTACTAGTATGCTCAAGCAAAGTACTATGGATAGCTGACCTTACTTAAAATAATCCATAATACAGGACTGTCGCGATTTTGGTTTCATCTTTTGTACAATGTTTTCTAAGTTTTGTAGTTTCTGAAAATGTTCTTCAGCTCCCTCATGGTGCATAAAAAAATGTCTCACGACATTTAATGCTCTAAGCGCTTCATTTTGAGTATCACTGTCGTTATCCTCACTTTCTCCTGCATTGGAATCTAAAACTTGGAAACAATTTCGGAAATCGAAGCTTGAGAAGTGGTAGCAATTTCATAATCAATTCTCACGTATTCACTTTCCCTTTCTACAGCACAGCCGCATTTCTGAGATCTTGTATTAACACTGCTAAAGGAATATCGTCTTTATCATCTTCATCTATTATTTCATCCACATTATTTGTAGAAAATTGAAAACCAGCATGTCGAAAGCAATTTGAAATGCATGTTTTACATCAAGCCCCAACTTTTATGAATATAAAAAATTGCATCTAATTCAAGCACGTGAAATTTCTGAAATCACAGACAAAAAAGTGACCTTATATGCGATTACGGTATTTAAGACCTGACCATATATCCGATAATCCACATCATAGAATTCCTATTCAATGAGCCGGGACTTTAGGAAAGTGACCTTATATGCGGGATGACCTTATAAGCGGGTGACCTTATATCGAGGTCTGACTGTATTTGCATCCTTTCGAAAGTAACTTCAGTTGAAAAGTGAAGGGACTATTCGCATTTCCCATATACATCACTTCCAGAGGTCAAATAGGGTCAATATTTATATCATTGTAAAGGTCTTGATAAGACGAGTCATCTGACACCAAAATTGAGGCTGTAAAGTGACCATGTACCTCGAAAACTTAAAAAAAAAAATGGGGGGGGGGGAGTAAAAAATTAAAATAAATTGCCTGCACTCACAACGCCTAACTCCTTTTCTTTTCGTGAGGAAATGGGCGGGACCAAACTTGATTGGCACGTTTTCTCTTTTTCTTCCTTTACTTTTTGAACATTTACACCAACTGCTCAATTGAAAGTGGACACCTGCCGTAGTGGAACAACCCATGTAAATTTGGGTAATAATTTGAATATATTGATATAAAACAACACGATCATGTGTAGTTGTAGTTATTTGGTGTCTAACCACATGCTGGGGTAAAATGTCACATCAAAGCAGCTGAGCGATTTTCAACTTGTAGTAGTTATAGGCTGTCGTATTAGTCGCCAGTGTGTGCGAGCCTTAGAAGCGACACTGAACCTGCCAAAGTCGACCATGGGTGCTATTATCACGAAGTGGAAACACGACGTTATGGAGCTGGTCGAGCCCGCATGGTGTCCGATAGAGACCGGAGGGTCCTGAAGCGGTTGGTACGGCAAGAACAGGGAGTTCCAGTGGAACAACGGTGGCAGGACTTCCAGCAGGAAATGGGAACAACTGTCAGTACCATGACGATTCGTCAGGAGCTCCATGCCTTAGGGTACACCGGCCGGGCTGTATCTTAGGGTACACCCAAGCCTAACATCACTCCTGTAAACGCCCAGCGTCGTGTGGTCTGGTGTAAAGAGCGACGATCTTGTTCGATGGACCGCTGGAAGAGCATTATGTGGAGCGACGAATCACGCGATCGGATGGGCGCAACTGGGTGTGGCGTTTGCCAGGGGAGCGGCCGCTATCTGAGTGTCATTCCAACAGTTAAGTTTGACGGTGGTGGTGTGTCGTGTTTCTCCTGGTTTGGACGTGGTCCGTTGGTTGTGAACGAGGGGAACATGGCATCCACCCAGTATCTAGACGTTCTAGACAATTCCATGCTTCATTCATTGTGGTCGAGATTCGGTGAAGGGCGATTTATGTTCCAGCACGACAATGCGCTGTGCCATAAGGCCCGTGGTTTCCGGAGAAGATTGTTCAGGAACTTCAGTGGCTCGCCCTGAGTCCGGACCTCAACCCTATTGAACATGTGGGATGAATTGGAGCGCCGGATTCGTGCGCGTCCGATGTGACCGCAAACACGCATCCAATTTGTGCAAGCTTTAAAGGAGGAGTGGGCAAAAATATCGGTTGCTTGCTATCAGAAACTGGTGGAGAGAGTGCCACGGCTTGTGGATGCTGTGCTCAGGGCAAAAGGCCACAGTACGCGCTATTAGACACGCTGTAAATAATGCAGCTGCTCCATACCATAGGTGTCCACTTTCAATTGAGCAGGCAGTGTACATGTATATTCCCTCTAGCTACGTGATTTAACATGTAAATATCCCTCTCGCTGAAACTTAGTCAGCCAGAGTATAAAAGGAGACGTACAAGTCATTTCTTAAATTTGCAATTCCAATGGCTTAGCAAACTCGTCCAGAACGATAAGGCCGGGACTGAAACGTTCCGATATCTGTGGAGCACAATGTCCTGCACCACTGTGCTCAGGAAAGAGTGATACTACAGTAAAACCTCGTTAAGTCGTCACTCAAGGGACCAAATATTTTTAATCGACTTAAACGGAGTGATGACTTAGGCGGAGTGGGCATTTTTGAAAAAAACAAACAAAAAAAAATCACTGAAATACAGTATTTTCATGAATTGCTGTAGGATTCGGTGAGAGAAACAAGATTGATTTTCAGAAATCAATGCAAAAGAATGAATGAGATGGGAAAAAAAAAAAAAAACACTTTTTATAGTAACCACGTTTTAATCGTTTTAAAAGAAAGGCAATATCTGTCTTTGAAACGTTCCAGCCAACCATTGCTACCGCCGAAGTCTTCAATGTTCAACAAGACTTAATGTCCGCCGAAGCCTTACTTGGAGACCCTTTCTGATGTCAATAAAAGATATTCATAAATTATATATCAAAATTTTCAGCTTAAAAAAATAAAAACAATGACACCAAAATTTTAACCCATTGACCCCTAGGTCAAAAGTTATAAGCTTTTAAAAATCTCCGAACACAGGAAGTGACGCGATTTATTATCACCACAGGAGCGCGCCTAGCGGTGAAAAGATGAAATGTTTCGATTTCGCGATTAAAATGGTCATTTTAGTTTCAATTATTTTAAAGATATATTTAACATTTTAATACATTTATTAAACATTCATGTAAGACTGTTAAATACAGTATACATTCTTAAATGATTTTTAATTCTAAAAAATAAAATAACCAAAAAAAAAATCAATATAGAAATCTGTATAAATAGAAAGAAATTTGTATTATCATTTTCAAAAATGCTAAATTGGTATTAAAAATTTATGTTTAATTATATTTATATCAAGTTTAGACTGATATTAAACTAAAATTTAAAATAAAAGCAGCACCGACATATAGGTTTTGAAAACAATAGTAAGTCTGGGAAAATAATAATAATTAGAATAATAATAATAATAATATTTTTTTTCATTAAAAGGATAATACAATACAGTCTCGTTAGAAGCAGAAAATCCCTATCAACGAGTTCTGGCAATTAAGAAAAAACGAATTTATGGTTATTTAAAAAAATAATAGTAATAATAAATAATATCATTATCCAACTATAATTTCTACAACAGTTATAATGTAGTCATCAATAATATTCCTTACAATCAATTATTATTTTACAATAATTCA
>JAFIDM010002131.1:57905664-57950735 GCA_023159025.1 Thereuonema tuberculata
TTCTTTGGCAAAAGCTGTTTTCGAAACATTTAATTTTTCAAAAAGTGCAATTAAGTCTTTTTTTTTTTTTCTTTAAAAGATAACGAGGTAAGTTTTCGTTTCCCTAGCATGTTCAAAACGTAATCGAACCACGAAATTGCAAGAGAAAAAAAATAGCCCTTAAAGCGGGGCTTACTCGCTATGAAATGAAGTCATACTCAGGAGTGGTCAAGAAAAACGTCTACACTCGACAGAGTTGCAGCGAGAAGTGTACTTTGAATGATTAGAAGCGAGATTCCAAGAACCCGAAGGGGTAGGAAAGGAATGAAGTGACAGGCGTGGTCGAAAATTCCCCGTAAAAACTTGGCTTTCTTAAAGTGAAGGGGCGGGGCTGAAAAGACAACACGATGGCATGCAAAATGGAGAAGAAAGATGCTTTTGGCCATTCTTGAGGGTGACGGGTTATCCGGAGTAGAATTAAATTTGGTGACGAGTAAAGGAGGGTTATTTTGCATTATTGTGAATGAAACCTTGTCGGGACCAAAAAAAACGACGACTTAAACGGAGTGACGACTTTATCCGAGTGACGACTTAACGAGGTTTTACTGTACTTCTGAATCCGGTCAAGTGATTACAGACATTTCAAGGGGGATTGCTTATCAGCAATAATCCCTGAGGAAAGCTGGCTGTCTTTTTACTTTTTTTTTTTCCCCAGCAGTCATAGCCCAGGGATAAACAGCTAGATACAAATAGATTCCCACTAAATTCAAAATTGGTTTAAATCTCAAATTGTCTATAAATTTTGATAGTATCCAGTTTATGTAATAAAATAAATACGTTTCTTCAATATTAACTTTTAAGTTATTCTCAAAAAAACGCCATTTTATCTGTTATCCTATGATAACTGCAGCCCAAAAGAAATGAAGGTCCCCGATACCTAGGTCAATAAAATTTACATCATTATTCATCGATTTAATGGTAGATACTAAATCTGCAAAAGACTAAGGGATTTCACGAAAGGAGGGAAATGGGATGAAATGGGAGTAGTCCTTTCAATATAAAACTATACAAATTTTACATTGAATATTATCAACAAAACCCAAAAGCTGGTTATATTTTTCCTCTTCGAAAATATTTTTACATAACTATGTTGTCATTATTTATTGCGTTTTCTTTGTAAACACTTTAGACAATTGATTTATTAAAAATTCTTACATTCCGTGATCGCTGATAATGCTAATTGCGAAATTGTGTACAGCAAATAAATCATTAATTTTTAAATCCTAACAGAATGAACATTTGATTGAAAATCGACAATCAATTAGAATTCTATATCTAGGGCTAAAAATTATAGTTTTAACAGGATAATTTCTGTAGGAAACGAACAAATCTAAAATTGAGATGCAATCGTTCTCAGCCATTTCTAAGTTTGCAATTTATTTCCAAATAGACGTTTCATTAACATATAAGAAGAGGTAGGAGAGATGTTTTTTGTTTGTTAGATTAACTTAAATAGTTGTCTATGTGTATAAAAATATAATAATAAATGCTTTCTGTATTCTTTAGAGATACGTCTGTTATATCTCTACCAATTGCTGACTGAGCTGTTATCAAGATGTTATGTTTCCTGCGACAGTCTTCAACGACCTACTTTTCTAGCGGAAGCATAAAGCCAAATTCCAAATGAAGCTACAATTATACGTACATCGAAAACTTAGTTATTAAAAGTAATACATCGTGAAACTACTATAAACAAAAATAAGATTTAATAAGATTTAAATATAGCTTAACGTACATAAATAAACTCAAAACCTCACAAATGTACAAACCGAAATAAAAATAGGTTCTCGCACTTCAGCCTATCAGCAAGGGTAAATCTGGCTGATGAAGCCTAATACGGATGAAACAGCTGTCCCAAATTCCCAAATGGCTCAATCCTATTTTATTTCAGTTTGTGCATTTTTGAATTAATTTTCAAAATTAAGATTTATTTCAGTTAATCCTTAGGTTTTGATAAAAGGGAAAACTACAACCCATTGGAGTTAAGACCAGTCACAGGAATAAATAAGGCATTATGAAAGGAAATCAGTAACGAAGCGGATAGAAGAGATAGGAATAAACCGTGTCAAACTGTTACCTTTCATAGATCTTATAATTTATATTAATTCCATTTTGTACTATCAGAAAATCTCAGGGTTTTTTTTTTCTATTATCCTCGATTCATTCACCTATTTTTTTTTTTTTTCTACCATATTTACTTTTAATTTCCCATATTTCCACTCCCTACCAAACTTCGCTCATCCATTTGACTGCCTTTCACTAGTTCATTTCTTTATATTTTTATACTTATTGGTTCCTAGATCCTTCCATATGTTATCAATTGTTTTCATTTGACGGTCGAAAGTCTTAACTTTTTACTTCAAGAACTTCCGAATTACAGTTTTTACTTCCTTCTTATTGTAATAATCGGGAAATCAAAAAATTTACAAGATTTCTTTTTTTCTAAAAGCACCTCCAAAAATTAAAATAAAACAATAAATACACACTAAAAATTAAAAGGAAAATTCATGTGCTGACGTCCGCCAGTCTGAAATAAATTTCCTTAGGCATTAAAAGAAATACAAAAAGCCTAAAATTGTATAAACAAAAGTTGAGAGCAAGCAGGTACTAGATAACATCTCAGAACAATTACTGTTATTTATACAATTTTAGGCTTATTGTGGTTCTTTTAATGCCTAAGGAAATTCATTTGAGGCTGCTGGAGGCCGGCACATGGATTTTCCTGTTTCACTTTTAATGTGTATTTATTTTTGAAGGTGTCATTTTCTTGTTCACGATTATTTCTAATGACCTCCGTATTGAGACCTCGCTATTTACAGATGACTATTCTTAGCTGATAATCGCCAAGGAAGCGTGAAACGGCTGTTCTGATATGACATCTTGTAGATGCTTGGTGTCAACCTTTATTTATACAATTTTAGGCTTATTATGTTTCTTTTAATGCCCAAGGAAATTTATTTGTAATTTTACAGCATCTTTACAGTATGGGAATAGCTAATTAATTTTAGTTTATCTACATCAAGACCTACTTGTTTAGGGCCAAATTGTGACGTGAAATCCTATTTGCCAAAACTATTTACAGCCCAGTAAAATGGTACATTTTGGTATGCAAAAGGTCGGGTAGTTCTGATTTTTGGATATGTTGTGAGTATTGGGCTTATATCATAAAATCCAAGTTTTCGACCTCCGCGCGCCACGTGATAGCAAGAAAACAACAAATTTTTTTTTACTTCGCTATGTTTTTCCACTATCTCCTGAACGGTTGGTTTTACAGACAATAATATTCTTTCCAAATTTAGAGTAGAGTAAATTTGTCACAGTTTGAGCCCAAAACCAGCTCTGTAGCTGCAATAGTGACAGAGATACAGGCTTCCAAAAAATCACGATTTTCTCAAAAATATATGAAAATTGTGATTGTTCGGCAATTTTTGTGGAATACCGCCGAAACTAATAGAGAAAATGTCATAAGGAACAAATTTAAAGGCTATGAAATTTGCTATAAAGAAAGCACAAGCAGATGTTTCTACGACATAGTAAAGGATATATAGTTGTTCAACGAAAGGGTTTAAACAGTTTAAATCATACAACAATAGGCGAAACAAATGTATGAAGTTTGCCCCGGAAAACCTGGGCAGTATTTGGTAGACATAAACCATAGAATATATGGTATTTAACGTTTTTGTCTCTTTGGCGGGCCAGGACGGACATCTTCAAGCCCTGAATGCTGCTCCCTGTCCTCTTCATCCATCTGAAGTTGTAAATCGTCTATAACGTCGTAAGGAAAGTTAGTTATTGACGATGGCGAGTCGTCTTCATCTTCATTGCTGTCCTCAAGTAGAGTGATGTCCGATACGTTTTAGCAAGCTTCTCCCAGAGAACAAGTGCACAGACAAGAACATATAAGACATGCTTACCGCCAACCACAAGCATTCTTGCACCCTTTCTTGCAGTTGCAAGATATAATTTTAAAGAGGGATTCAGGAGCTTCATCCTTTTCCATTTTGCGGGGGGAAAGGCCGAATCGTGTAGGTATCCAGCCCCACTCAAGAATTAGCATGTCCTACCCACTGCTGTATCTGAAGGCAAGATCGTAGGACATGAAAATGTGCTGCATCTACGGTTGGGGGTAAACGTGCAAGATTGGACCTTGCTTTCGTTGCTGATTGGGTAAAGAGCGTGTAGCGCAAGTGATTGAGAACACATGCAGAGGTTCTGGGGTACCTCCATATAAAGTGATCATAAAAGTTTCGCCTGCCTTAGCCTGGCTTGCAGATATCCATCCTGGCCCGCCAAAGAGACAATTTCCTTTTGAATAGGAATTTAATTGAGACATTTTTCATTAGTACTGCTATTTTAATAAATTACATTAGAAATTCAAAAATTGTATTTTATTTCTGAGAAGGTATTATCATTTAGATTAAGTTATTAAAGATTCTAATGTGAAATTCCTAACACATTGATATTTGAGAATTACTGTTAAGTAAATTATTTACTAATTTTTTGTTAGGTGAAAATGCTCTAATTTTATTTAGAAAATAAAAGGTGACAGTATTGGAAGCTTTTTTTTTTTTTTGATTTGTAGAATTTTTTGTGTTGCTTATATCTGATAAAATATAATTTTTATGATTCAGGCAGCAGTTTGAAGAATAATATGAAATTAGGTTCATTTCATGAAGTTCATTTTAATCTATGGATTGAAATAAAGATTTCAAGTGGAAATAGATTCATCGAATTCAGAAGAACTTCTGTATCAATCATAAGAATTAGTTACCGAGATAATTAATGGTTCAACTGCAGTTTCTATCAGAGTCTTTATTCCAATACTGCTGCATTCGGCAAGTTCGGCTGCACGCTTCGCTTCTCGGCGAATAGCTTTCACTGATGTTAATCCAATTCCTGTTGCAGCTGATATATGCTCATTAACTTTCTCAAAAGAAATTAATCCTGTTTATCCGATTTCTCCTTTTCGAAATAAGAAATAATGTTAGCAATAACTTGCTTTGTTTGGCTTCTAACAGCGATCCGTTGACCGAGAGACGCCATTTTCAATTGTCTTTCTCGACACACTTAAGTCCTGGAGTGATTAAGAGATCATGGGTATTGTTCAAGGTCAGAGTCAAATCTCTGAATGTCCAAAAAATTCCTGGTGGAAACCTAGCAGCAAGTTTTAAACCTGCTGTGCCTATATGTAATGTAACAATCGTGGAAGATCAGGCTGATCAATATCTCACACTCAAGACCACGTTTCGTCTTACTGAACTTTTGCTTTTTAATTTTTTTTTAAAGCATGATATAATGCCCATGTGTCCATGCATGAGAAGTCTGAAACAAATTGACGTCAGATCCTTCACTTGAAACTTCTTCCCGAACGAATCACTGTGTTCCCATTCTATGGTTGAACACATAAGACTGCTTTACATGTAGCATCTCAACAGGCAATACGTGCACCATCATTGCCCCTCCTGCTCTAATTTCAAAGAGATGGCATGCCATCTCGAAGGAGCCATCTGATACCAGCAATCCTGGTGGCAAATTGTAGAACTAAGTCCAATCGATTTGTATATCTATTCGAAATTACAGATTACAAAAATGATTTTCACGAACAGGTCCTTCTTTTCCTCAGTTTTCATGGATGCTTCCAGAAAAAGCTACATTATTAACCAAATCATAACAGGCCTGAAAATTTGAATCGACGAGCAAGTGGAATCTCGAAAACATAGTCATTGATCGAGATTTAACGAAAAATATCGGAACTGAAAACAGAAATACAAAAAGTTGAAAAAATGAACACTATTTTAATTAATTAAAAACACTTATTTCGCCTATTCGATGCACTGAATAAATGATTTTTATGTAAATCAATGCTATTTTTTCCGCAAATAAAACATAGGTATAATAATTGCGAAGTGTAAATTTTCCGTTTGATGGAAGGTGATATGGAACACGTAAGACTGAGTTTAAAAGCTTTTTATTCTCCAAGCAATCTATCCTGACAGTGCCATCGATACAGCATAAACAAATGACACGTTTAAAGCGGCATTTAATTGGGACTGAATTGTTGGAACCGTATCTCATTATCAGTAATGATGATTCAACTGAGTAAGTTCTCTTACCATAACCTCAAACATACCATCATTAATGTTACTTAACGACCTGTTAACGCATAAGGCATCCATCTGCACACGTAATTGAGTGACAATACATTACCATAATGTTCTACACAATACAAGGCCAGACAAGTCTCTCAAAGTTACACACGTGCTTCTTCCGAGTTCCTCAATCGTGCATTGACATCTTAAGCCACCACTTCAATTCAGGTTGTCATTTATCAGATTCTCCCTGTCAGATGCCTGGCATCATTTGGCCATCAACTTCCTTAACATCACTGCACTGTCATACACTTCAATCAAAGTTAGGATATCAGCTACCAACATTTTCATTGCCCACAAGAAATATTGACCAGAAACGACCCACAATGTTGTACTATTGGAATCGCACAAGACTGAAATCATAACAAAATCTCAATCCTCGTTCATCTCCCTTAAGTTAAGCAGTTGAATGGGAAAATGCTGAAAGAAGAATTTCAATAGACATTTGTCTAGGCTTACAATATTCTCCTTCCTAGATTGTTAAGTAGATACAAAATTCAAAGCAATACAGCAAATGACTTGTTAAATAGAATAAATCTCATAATTTGAAATTTTAAACATGACTAAATAATTTAAAAATCAAGTAAATAGAAACATGGCAGACATTCCTTTATTTATTTTTTTTTCTTTACACATACAAAAGATTTATGCAACTAAATTAATTGATGAACTAGTTAACCAGTGGGTTCAACTTTACAGAACAACAATGAAGATTCATTTGATCCCACTTAAAATTTGATTAGCATCCTTTAAATAACATTCTATCATTTAAATATTAAAATAAATTTAACCATGATTTAATATAATGAAATGTGTATTTTCAAGAGAATTCTGCTGAGCTTAATACCCAACTGAAAAGCCTACATAAAGTTGAGAGATCAACATAGAAGAAATAAAAGTAAGCATTACAGTAGGATGGAAGCTGATGTACAAAAGTATAAATTATTACATGGACGTACAACTTAACTTGGCACAAAGCAGAACAGTCTTACTAAATCCAAATAATATTAATGAAAAGATATTTTTTTTTCTTTTTTTTTTATAGAAAACTACAAACTGCTTTAATAGTAACACTGATGAATTTAACAGACAAACATGTAAAATAATAACTTTATCAATCAAATTGCAAGCTCTGATACAGAGCAAAAATGGACATTTATAAAATTATAGCCCATTGGTGGTCTAAAATAGTGAAGTGGGATTGATTTTTTTTTTTTTTTTTTTTCCAACTTAAAATTCCAGTTTAACTTGCTAGCTGCAGACTAAAATTTGAAAGTGGGAAATAAAATATTAAAAACTTGTTAAGATTCTTAGGTAAAGATCACAGTTAGGACAAACGCCATAAGAGACTTGGCCCTAGCATTATACTGCAAGCAATTATTACAGAGCATGGGAGGGATAAGCATTTACTCTTAAATGGTGAAAATTCCTATTTAACTTCCTATCAACATTGTTCCCCTTCGTATAAGACTTCCCAGCACAAAATTGCTCAATGCTGATTAAAAAACAATTTCGAAACACATGATAAGGTAGATAATCAAATCAAAATCAAGCCTTACCTCACGAAAATATATCACACAGGAAGAAAAAAACAAAACAAAGAATACATTTGAACAATGCTAAAACTGAAACCATACTACAGTCCTTTGAAATATCTTTGAACTGTTGCTCAAATAGCTAAAAAATGTAATAGATGCAAGGGTTTCTTCTGATCACTAAAACAATGAATTGCGATAAATATTCATTATTACTGTATTCTAAACAGAAGAATGTTTGTATCTACTGCTACTGTTATCCATCTGACAGTCTCAAAAGATATTCAACAGGAATGAAGTTCGTGAGTATTGTTAACACTGATTTACATTTATTTTCGTAAAAAAATAAAACAATTTTTGATTAAAAAAAAAAAAAAAATATAAATTTCTACAAATTTCATATTAACTTACAAATTTGAATATCAATATTTATTCCCGAGTTCCAAATGTATATCTTTTCAATAACTTCAAACAAACAAAACACCAGAAATATACTTAAATTATGTATGTAACATATCCAAATTTTACTTGTGGAAAATTGGTTTCCTCTTTCCTATCCCACTATACTTTCGTAAGTTTTAAATCCTGATTTTATGTCATCGATACTGGAAAGACTCCCCAAGTTTAAATGCTTCAGTAATTACAACCTTATTTTTAAAAGGGGAAACGGCAATGTGAGCAAAGAGACAATTTCAACAGAAAACATATCCACATTTACTTTTAAATATACAATTGATCTTCTTTTCTTACCCCCCCCCTTTATTTCAGAACTGGATTCTTCTATTTACAACACTTCTGAATTGCGTTAATAATCTCTTTCTGTAAAATCCCATAGCTGCAATGTGGAATGAGAACTTCTCTGATGGCAATGAGAAATGGGAGTCTGGTGCCTAGTTCGCCAATGAAGGAACTATGTGGATCCCATAAAACCAGAAGAGGAAATTGAGCCATTCACTCAATACAAGCAAATATTTTTGCGAAGATATGCCCACTTTGACAAGGCTATCTGGACAAATGTTGAACAGTCAACAGTATTTGGTCATGAGATAATTGCAATAACTACGTTTAATTAATGGAGTTCTACTTTTGAGAAGAACAATTTCATCAAACCTAATTCAGAGGTACAAATGTGGAATCCAATATTAAATACTGCTTTTACCAATTAAGGAAACGAATCTTAAATTACAATTTTTCTTTATAAATAAAACTTTATAATTACTTCATATTTACTTATTAAATAAATGCCTCAATTTATATTTCATCCAGATGTTATTTTGAGTCGTAACTGCATAATATATTCAAGTATTCAAATTTTGACTTTCTTACAGATGTATCTTTACACCCATTTTAATTTTAATTCTGTCCATTAATTTAAAATATCTGGCTTTGTACAAATAGGCTACATTAAAACATCGTCCAGATGATTCCAGATTCACAACATTCTCACACTAGTTGATAAGTGTTACTCCACTGACTGTCGGAAGGTTCAGGAAAATAAGATCTATGACTGGAACAATGGAGCTGATCTAAAATTCAAAGTATTCTGAGGAACCTCCAACGGCTATATATATCCTTCTAAACTACCCAGATCACTTTGTAGCAGCTATGCGATCGACAGAAATATTACAACCAACTATATAAAAAGTCTCATATAACAGAAAAGCAAAAAGTTGCTTTCATTTCAGCTCGCTACTCAAGAGCAGAAAAGGTTAGACATTTATACATATTTTATTATCTTCGTAAATAACATAATATATAGGAAATATCAAAAGCAAATGTTAAAGCGATGTTTAAAAACTCTATCTTTCATCTTCGGAAGGCACTTCTTATTAGTCAGTCTTTTTACTTATTAGCCTCATGAAGATTAAAAGCTACTTTTTACACTATAAGGGTAAGATTATTTTCTTTTGCTTTAAACTGATCTTAGTGGCAACTTGATACCGATTTTTTTTTTTTTAAATGAAGTAATATTTAACCAACATTATTTTATAGAGTGCATAACCAAATTACACTTTCTCCTTTTTGTCACCAGTCAGCATTTCTTCTTTCATTTTTAAATTTAATAATAATAATAATAATAATAATAATATTACATTAAGAGTGAAAACCAAAAATTACATTATAAAAAAAAAAAAAAAAAAAAAAAAAAAAAATTAGCACTCAATATATTCAACTAAAGCATCCATCTTTCATCAAGTGATGCCACAATACTTCCACTAAAAAAAAATTATAGAATTTCAACTATGCAGCATTTTACGCATGCCTGAATCAACACTGATTCTTTATGATGAAATTACAGATTCCTGTATCAATTTACTTTTTATTTTTAATGTTTTTATAATCCCTCTTTCTTTAAATATCACTTTAGCCTTGCTTTTCTTAAAGAATAGATAATTTAAATTACAATATTTACATAGCTACTAAAAAACAGTATCATTTAATTATAATTATTCCATTTATATATAGATGTATATATATATCTAGAATTCTTTGATAAATTAAAGAAAAAATGAAAAAAAAATGAAAACTTTGAAAATCACACAGATTGGTAGCATATTTTCACATACAGCATTGCATCATCAATGTCCTTATTACAGTTAAGTAGTAATGGAAGTAAGAAAACAACATGAGCAAACCAGCACTAGCAACTTCAAACATTACTTGAGCTGTGGCCGTTTAATTGTCTTGCTGATTTTCTCTTCTTCAGCTAACTGTGCTCGAAACATTGTTACCTTTTCTGAAATTGAAAGAATAATTCATTAAAAAGAAAACAAGTTATAAGTTGTAGAAATCACTGAAATATATTTACAATAAAAAATGTTATTTTTAACGAGGTTAAAAAAAATAAAAAAGTCAGGGTTTCTATAATGCCTCCCTATATCTAACAAAAGCATTGTATAGCTAAATACAGTTTTTCCAAACAGTGTTCCACAAAAAATTATTAAAATTAATGTGATTTACATTTACATATAATCCATGATTATACTGTAAATTAATTGGTTTACATGATTATACATGTAAATTAATTATTAATTAATAATCATGGGAAAGTTTAGCCATTGATTATACTGAGCATAATAGCCACCCACATATGAAGAGGTTTGGATGAAGAATTTATGAGGTTTTGGATGAAGTTACTAACAGAATTTGGTTGGCTAAGAGGTGACCTAGATAGAAAAGGTCTTCCTCGACATGTCTCTCCTCTAGGAATAAATGTTTTGTCACTGATTGCTGGAAATATCTTACGCCTCAGATTGGCACGATTAAAAGTTTATGCAGAAGAACCTTTGGATTCCGACAGATCGTATCTAAGCAGCAAGAGTAGATTTTGAAATTTCAACCTGACTGAGCTGTTCATAAGCATTACTGTCATTGTGAAAGACCGTGGTAAGGATGCTATACAGAATGCTGCAAAGGCGACAACAAATTACATATCAGCAATCAATCCACTTTGAAAGAGACCATGCAGTAGGCCTTCAAGGAAGTGGATTTTTATTTTGTGAGATCACAGCAAGAATGGTCGTAACGTCTCCATTGTGTACAACTATTGGCAGCAATGGTCTCGGGAAGGCACTGCTACCAGAAGACCAGAATACGGTCCTTTCGGTCCACTGGAGAGAAGAGTGGCACATTTGCAGGATGGCCCCAGCAGATCTAAGGTCAACTACAGAGGAAATTCAAGCTACAGTGAGACCTAACATCACCACAAGAACTATTCTGAATTGTCCACTACAGATTGGCCTCTGCTCTAGACATCCAGTAGTGTGTTTGGAATTGTGAATATCTGTAGGCAAGCAGTCTCCGTTGTTGGCAAAACAGACCCCAGACAAAACAGTTTGGGGAGGGATTTCGTGTGATAACAGGACTCCCCTGATACTAATCCCTAACACCAGGACAGCAAACGTTGACAGAAAGGTGATTGAACTGTTCTGCCGTTCACGAACAATATTAACAAGGGGGCCTATTTCAACAAGATTACCCAAGTCTCCATACCACAGCTGCAACCTTACAGTCAACAAATCTTTTGCCAATAGAGCATGTGTGGGACATGATCGGACAACTGCTTCGGGCTCATCCGTAAAGAGCAACGACCATTGCCAATCTACCGAACTGTTGTAGCAGGTGTGGATCACCATTCCACAGGATGACATCCGACACCTCTACAACTGGATGCATGCATTTAAAGTGGCGACTAGTGGGTACTAAGGAGAATTACATTCAACTTTCGAATGATAGAACGAGCACATCATGAGAGTTGTGACGTTGAAACTGATATCAATTATTAACTCAAGGAGAGAAATATTCTCTGTAATTTTCATTTTGTGTAGATACCATCTTGGTGTTGGGATTTCTATTATATATTAAGAATTTAAGCTTCACTGAAATAAGAAAAAAAAAATCTTATAGCAATTCGAAATCCTTGTAATTTGTAAATATCAAATATATCTCTTAAGTTCAAAAATATGTTGTCACTATAACTTATATAATCAATTTGTCAGAAACAACATTTACTTGTAGTTCCATGCAGTCTAAGTGAGCTTGAAATAAAATCCAGTCAATCGGTAGGTAAAGGAGCCAATAGTCAAACTGAGAATCTATTCATTAAGTTGGATCTCAAGGATAGGAATTGTGACAAGTCAATTGTCAAATACTTGAAAAATACTTGACACCCCTACCTATCATCTCCTTGGCTTACAGTGAATGCAAGACATAGGCACATGACAATTGTCTTTTAAAGCCAAACTCATAAATCCCCATCAGTTAGCATCATGGGTAGCTAATCTCCAACCAAATGTGTTGTGAGTGTTCTCACACCCCCACCTCTGTAAAAGTACGTGTAGATTAACAATCAACAAAAATGTGTGAATGTTGCAACCTTAGCAACTTTAATCATGAATGCATTGTTGGCTCAGGGCAGATGGGCCACTATCAACTGAGTTGTAACTACACTAGGATTTTTGAAGGCAAAAGCAAGTATCAAGGGTCTACATGTACCCCATCAATGGACGTTACAGCACCTAGTGAGCACATGTCATCAATGACTGGGATCAACATAGACTGTCTGAACTCCTATAGACCAACACACGGGCAAAGACTGCGCAGATCACATACAGTTTGTATGTCAATGCACCAAGCATTGACAGAAGAGCAAAAAAGTATGCAACATGCTGCATATCCTAGCCTATGAGAACAGATGCCATATTCCTGTGTCACTGTTGACTGCCCATCACCAGACATTGTATCTTGCCTGGTGACGAGTGGTACTGAGTAATGCAGCGACATGAATCCAATTATTAGCTGTACGAATCTGAAGGGAAGATGCTGATGTGGCAACAACAGCATGAGCTCCTGGAGATCATGGCAATGTGATGGTTTCGGGGGTCTTCTCAGGAGACACAGGAAGTCTCTGAATTGTGCCTGGAGAGGTTCTTAAACACTACCAGAATATAGTAGCTGATTACCTACACTCTTTTATGACCTTTGCACATCCTGCAATCGATGGTGTTTCAGCAGGACAATGTGTTACCCATCAGAATGCAACCACCCAAGCATGTACTTGAGGAAAATTCATCTGAGTTTGGGATTACGGCACTACCTTCTGCACTAGTACCAGCTGATTGCCTTCTGCAATCCTTCCAGCATTTGGTGGAACTGATGCCTTGGCATCTATTGGCTATTATTCAAGCAAACACATTAGTTAGGTATCTCTAAAATGTTTTGCCTATTCAATGTATACAGGTAATACAGATACCAAAAAACATATCCCTCAGGTAATTAATGAGAAATAAAGTGAATAGGAATTAAATTCCTACATAAAGTTTACAGGACAACTCATCTTAAGGTGAAGGCTCCTCTGTATTGGTCTTAGTGCTTGGCCATACAGTATTACATACATGGGCCCTACGGCATTTCAAATAAAAGTATTTATGACAAACCCATGGTAGTTTATGAGGCAAAATGTTACTTGAGTGTTCTACCATATACATAGTAGTATTAGCAGTTATTACTATAAAAGGTCGTAAAAGCTATGAACAAGTGAACTTGCACAAACCTAGTCGATAATATTAATTCTGTAATGGTAAAAAAAAAAAAAAAAAAAAACCTACCATGGAACCTACTATTAAGTGAACTTCCTAAGTTGAAAGCATGCAATAGCAATCAAGCAAGAAAAAGATACTTAAAATGAAATTAATTTAAGAAATTTTTCTCTTCATTCCCAGCCATCAATTTTTTTTTTTTTTTTTTTTAAGTAACTTATTCTTTTATTATTGGCAATTTGTTTAAATCTAAATTATTTTTTTACCTTTAAACTTGAACAAAATTTCTACTTTTTCAGCAAGCAAGTCTTCCAACTGTTGAGCATAAGCTGAAAGAAAAATAACAAAATTTAAAATGATGTTTTTATGAAATTTGTTTCTCAATTAATCTTTTTAAATATTTTTTTAAACTTTTTTCTCAATATGATTGGAATTACATATTTATTATTACAGAAAAGTATTTAAATGTTTGTCACTTTTTAATTGAGCTCTTATAATTAATAGAATTCACTGAGGCTTTAACCATAGTTATTAAGGATTTTTTTTTTTAATTTTTTCTAGACTAGAAAATTTTACATGAATCTGAGAAGAATTTATAAGCAGCGTCAATCTGTTAATTTCAAATAAATTCTATACAATTCAAATTCTAATAATTAGCAGATATTTATCCCTTTACACAGTATAAACCTTTTTTATTACTATTATTTTATTAAATTCCTAAACTTTAAAAATGCTATTAAGCACTTCTGCTATTAACTATGAAAATAGTTATTTGTTTCTATTTAGATCCAGCTTCTTAAAGTTTTCAAGAAACCACAATCTGTAACAATGAATTCCAATTCAAACTGAATATTGCAATTAAACAAGAACTATCTCTTACCATCTACATCATAATCAACGTCATTAGTCATTGCTAATAGCGATTTGTCCATTGCTTGCCATTTAACTGCTGCCTGGAAACAAAAAAATTCACAACTTTAATTTCATTCAAATTTAAAATAAAATGCTTTTATTTATTTTTTTTTAATTTAAAAAACAACCTAGATGAATGGACACACTAAACATAAAGGGTTTTTATATTTTTGAAAAAAATAACTTATGTTAATATTCAGTTGCTTTACTCCAAATCAAAACTGCTTACAAACAGATTAAAAACAATATTCACTAACAGTAATGTCTAAAGTATTGTTGTTCAAACATACCAAATTTGAATAGAATTTCGTAATTTTCAATAACAATCTTTATTTGATTGCTATAAATGGGCTTATTGCTTCTCTTAATCAATTCTAAGATCTTAAAACGTTCTGTTATCTGATTGCTCTTCAAAACTTAAAAAGATCATTTTACACATTCTAGATAACGTACCTCAACACCATTTTGTTCAAAAACTTGCCACTTAGCTTTAAATAGTCCCTTTTGAAGGAAATATTTTTAATTATGTGCAATATGAACTTCATTTAAAGTGATGAGTTGTTGTTGTTATGAGAGTAAATAATGTGATAGCATAACAACATTGTTAGTGGCAAGAATCGCTATGTGATGTCGGATGAGTATTGTTAAATCGGCGGATGCAAGCGGTATTGTTGTGATGAAAAAGATGAGAGTGCTAAAGAAAAATGGAAGTGGGGTAATGGCGTCTTATCGACGTGAGAGGAAAAGGTATTCTACTCTGGAAATTGGATTCAGTATATGGAATCTTTAAGGAATTGAAGTGGACAATTTGTAGTCATTTCAATGTATAGAGAGGAGTCTATAATAACAGTAGTCCAGAAGAATATGAAAGAGGATGTTGTTATTCACAATAGGGTTAAGTAAACTCACAAAAGAACATTACCTATACGTAATATTTTCTTTGAAATAGTATTGGAAATATGTTTTAAGGTTTCATTAAAAATGGATGATACTAATATCTTCTATTTCGTTTCCGCAGCTTATTGATATAGGATAATGGTATTTAGTTGATGGATTAGGAATCATAACTAGGATAAGCAGGTAATAAGATAAACGGAACGGAAGGATATACAAGACAGTACAGAGTAATACAAAGGACGACTTCATTTTTGGTAAAGGACGAATTAATCATGTGTCATCGCATAAGATATTAATAGAAGAAAACTCAAGTAAGTGAAGTTTATTTTTCTAAGAAAACAGAGAACATGAGAACTTAAATTTCCATGGATGAAACACAGTGTAGTTCATACATGTACAGTGAAACCTGATTTATTAAAGATAACTTACAAGAACTTATTTTAATTACTCGCTTGAATGAAATTATTTATAGAAAAATATTTCATTGGAAAATAAACGAACTTTAAAGACTATAGATGATTTTTTGTGAAAGAATCAAGATAGATAAGAGGACATATGGATAAAGCTTCTTTAAAATAATTATGAAGATATATGCACATTACGAGAAACTATACAGCTAAATATGCTTGTTAATATTTAACACAAGACTAAAGTTAAAGATATTAATTAAATCAAAGAACTTTGGTAAACATATAAAGTGAGATATAAGAAGAAAAGTAGTGTAAAGATATTTATAGTTACACATAAGGTGCTTAAACCATGAGTGTAATAGTTAGACTGTTTCGTTAAACTGAAGATTTAAAATAGGATCTATTTGTTACACATAAGGTTTTGAGAAACATAAAATAGTACATCACTAATCTGAAAGAACTTACAATGTTTTGAGAACTCTTATATCCAGAATTATTAATTCAAATGAAATTATATCTGCTTGTATCTTGTATATAATTTTTGAAACAAGTAACATAAATATTGAGTGTTATTCATGCAAGTGTTTGAAGTATTTATATAATTAACTGACAGTTATAACACATAAATAATTTAATACTCTCAAATATTCCTTTAATCTTTATATAGCTGCGTGTATGCATGATATTATAATATCAAACTATTTATATATAGACATTTCTATCAATTTTTGCCCCTTTCACCTTTAATTTGGATTTTCAACAGCAAATCAACATCAGTGCATATAACAGCAAGAGGAGCTTATTTGAAAACCTACAATAGGGATATTGTGGATGCCAATGAGCTTTGTTGTTTTTCCATTCATGGCTTCACCCACAAACATCTGCTCTTCTGGAATCTTTCTTTACTTTTTGCCTTCATCACTGCCGTCAAATGAATTGCGAATTAATAATAAAACTGAAGCAGCAACAAACCATGTTGAATTGCACTAGATCAAGAACAAAACTTGACACAGGCACTGGAAGTTCTTTGCCAGTATCAATTTCACTGAAACAGTCAAGTTTTCTAGAGTTTTCATGGAAAGTTTCCAGCCTGTGTAAAAGAAGCCTTTAAAAAATTTCCTTCATCTTCAATAAGCTTAAGAATGACCTTATGCAGCATTTTACAAGGGACATCAGAGGCAAGGACAGCTGCTATTGTCAATACTTTCTTGTATGATTTAACACCAGTAAAACACTAACAAGTACATCTCCATTTCAAAATCATAAGTAAATGCCAATAAAACCCTAATAGTTCTTTTAATTGGAGAACTGATAGGAAAATTGACAAGATTCTGTTAAAGTTACTTAATAAATCACCTCCGTTAATTGTTCTTATTTACATCATTTTTATATATAATTCATTTATTAAACTTTTTTTTTTTTAAATTAACCATTTAACGTGGGGGAATAATTTCATGAACTTTATGTAAAAACACCCACATCCACTAAAATGCTATCAACCGTGTAGATTTTATTTCCAATATTAGAAAGGAAAAACTGAATATCAGAACAATGCATTTTTTTTCCTTGCACGTTAATAGTCTTTTCACTTCCATTTCATTTGATTTATTTTCCAAATCTATTGATTTTTTTTTTTTTTTTTTTTTTATTCGACGAATTTGAAATAAGTAACAAAGTTGGAAATAAATACTAGTACCTTGATATCACTAGACAAATTATAACTTTACAGTATTTCCAATTCAAAAGACAAATTTTATAATCAAAATAAAGGTTTTTTTCTTTTTTAATGGGACTCAAAAGTTTGGAGGCAATTGCCACAATTGTTACGATTTACTTGGAGAATATTGCTGTGAAAGATTTGAAAGATGTCAATATTAATATACCAATGTAATCTATTTACATTGATGATCTTATTTTCGTTGCTGATTATGGCTTAAAACACACGATCAAAACTAACTCAAAACATTTTTGAGTCCACGCATCCTGACATACATTAAGACGGATATGGAGGTCGAAAAAAGCTGTTCACTTAATTTGTTGGACATAAACATAATTTAAAATTCATAATCACATTACAAGAAAGCAGACATATGCAGGTATACTAGTGCATTATAGGTACAACATACCAATGAGAATCAAGATTAATACAATGCGATTGCTTATTGTCAGGGCCTTTCGTATTTGTTCATCATATCACCTCTTCCAATGTAAAGTTGACTTCATCAAGAATTTATTTTTTAAGAACAGATACCCAATGCAGTTCATCAAGAAGCACATCAAGAACATTATGCAAAGGAATTACAACAATGTAAAAATACATAGGGACATGATAACTTATGTGGGTACATTTCAATTCCATACCACCAAAAAATGTTTTTCCAAAATTGCACCCACTTTGTCTAAATTCAATATTAAAGTGACCACAAGGCAAAAAAACACCATAGTAAAGGTTTTAAATAAAACACCTATCTCAAGTGTTAATGACTCCTTAACACACTATAGTGTCATTTATGAGATTCAATGCAAATATCATAACTTACATATATTGGAGAAACTGGAAGAGCACAGAAGAGCTTTCAACAGATTAGATAAAAAAATATACTTCAGCAGAGCATGCCATTGTATGAGAGCAGATTCAAATTAAAAGTCTCATTAAAAATCAGGAAATGTTTGCAGAGCGATGAGACTCCACATGCATACAGTCTGTACCTCTGCCATCACAGTCTAAAGCTGCAATTGTAGGTTGTTTAAATGTGATGTTAAATCCACCAAAAATGCCAGACTAAAAAGCCATATGGGATTGCAAAATTCATCCATATTTTTACTTTAAAGGAAATTGGCTATTTTTTCCCCACAACACCAGAAAGCTTTTTGTAACAGTGCCTCAACAGAGCCAGTGAAGAAGTAAAGCAGATCCTTGTACCCAATCTTTGCTTCCAACAAACATTTTTGAAAATAATCATGCTAAAATCCCAGAGACAAGATCAAATGAACTGTCCTCATGACTACATCCATGGAATTAATGAAAGAAAATCATTAATATTAAATATTAAATTTCATAAGATAATAAGGTTAATAATAAAATACACCATGTTTCGCAGCAACTTTTGCTACATTTTTAAGTGAAATAGAACTGAATAACATTTAACAATATATGAACATACATCAAATTTAAAAAATAATTAACAATAATTCTTAAAAAACAATCAAGATAGAAGTGTAAACTGAATATTAACAAAAAGCTTTCATGAATTTAAATTAAGATAACAAAAGCTTTTACTGTTTGTCTAGCATAACTTGAGCCTTAGCCATGCCTCTTCAAACGAAGAGGACATTTCACAATAGGGGTGAGGGTTGTAAAAGAAAAATTTGGGGAAAAAAAAAACAAGCTCAGGAATTTTTTTTTTTAAATAGTTACCATTAAAGAAAAAAATTATTTATAAAATAATTACGAATAACATTTATAATTTGAGAATATTGAGTATATTTAACTATATTGCCAATGGTCTTAATTTGTATATTTGTAAATGTTCTGAGGATCTTTGCGGGATTGTTTTTAAACAAGCTTTTTTTTTTTTTTTTTTTTTTTTTTGATTGATGATTACATTTATTTCTGGCAAAAAGTCAAGAATTAGTGTTTGTAATTTCGTTAAAAACAGTAAATTTAAATCATCACCTGCAATATTGCTGTTTATTCTAACAATTTTATTTTGGTGTTTTGATTCACTATTATTATTACAAACAATATTATATTATTTTAGTTTTGTTTTCATTTCCATTATATCAAAACTTGCATTGTAATTCATGCAGTTATTGTTATTGTCAATCTAATTCTATTTTTAATCTTTTAGTACAAGTGCCAATGTTCTTAATTTGGATATTTGTAAATGTTCTGTGGAACTTTACGGAATTATTTTTAAACAAGTTTTGCTTTTTTTTTTAACTGTCAGCAATTAATTGTTAAATAAAACATTATTACCATGAAGTGTATATATTTATTACTTACATTAATTAATATAATTTATATATAATTACGATTTTTCATAATTTAAATGAATAAGAAACAGTATAAATATAACAGTTCTTCAACAGCAAATCAGTTTTATATATCGTTACAGTTAAAATATAACCTAGTTATTATTATATGTAGGAAATATAGATATATAATGTCGTATTTTATATCTCCTCTGTTATAACCAAGAAACAAAATCTGTGCATTTCCCCTGAAAATGGAAAACTATCACACTGACCCCTCAAATCACTTCTTGAACTCTTCGCCTACCACGTGACATAGGCGTGGCCAAGGCTCAACTGATCGCGGACAAACAGTAATAAGCATACAGAAAGCAATTAAAAAGTTAACAAATAAATCTGAATTCCAAATTTTCGGTTCATTAATTCGATGGAAAATTTTGTAATGCATACCCTCCAACATTGGTCATCCTCCTATCCGTAGTTAAAAAATTTGGACCCCTCCCCCCTCAGGTGAGATTTCAAAAATTTTAACAACAAAACCAAAAAAACGGAAATCTTGCTTTAACTACCAAAAAAAAATAAAAAAAAAAAAAAAAAACGCCCCGGGGAAAATGTACACAGATTTTCGTTGACACCCCCTCCCCCTTGATGAGATTTTGCCAGACCCCCCCCCACCCTCCCCCTTTTGACCTCACGCAATTAATGGACGACAGTAGTACTGATGCAACAACATGCATTTACACAGAACGTGCGACAATGCCGCAATACACACATATATATAAATATATAGTCTAAGCACATACCCTGTAGCAATACATATTCACATTTCTTAAAGCACTGTTTATTGAATTTATTGATACTTTTTTCTTTGCTCATATCAGCATTAGCTTTGGTGTGACCACAGCTAAACTTCTTTGCAATATCAAAATCGGGAAACATTTTTGAAAATAATGGACCTGCTTGATCCACAGCCGAAACTGGTGGTGGATTATGTTCAATCAAAAGACGGACAAAATAAGTTTCTGCTTTAATAACGTTATTTTCTTCAGATATAGTGAAAAACAATTGAACAGAAACTTGTCTTGATTGATGTTTTTCAAGCTCCACGTGCTTAGTACACGACACAAGACGTCTTCAGTCATCTCGACTGAAAATTCCGTGCAACACACCTTGCAACGAGCATATCCATCCTTTCCTGGTAGACAAGGGAAAAGCTTTCCATACTCCTCTTGAAATTTTTGATTGTTTTTTTTTTCTTTCGAAGTGGATCTACATCTATATCCTTATTACTGCGTTTTAAAAACCGATCCATGATATAAGCATACGCAGCTTTCAACAAATTTACGAAAGAGAAATAAACAATACACTAGCGCGTACTTTGTTTCGCCGCATGTGCAATCAGGTGGACAGGCGAGTTCACAACAAACCACGTGACTCTCTTCCCCCTAAACGGGCGAGTCAATTCAATAGGGGTGTTGGTCAATAGCGCTGTTAACATATATCAACTAAAAAAGGTTTCGAAGTCAAACAACAGGGAGAATTGGCCTCAAGCACTCAGTCCATCACAGTTAGAACTACAAAATTACAAACAGCATTCTGTCCCCTACTCTTTAGATAGGAAATCGTTAATTCTGTGGAAACTCTTGCATGATGCAATTTTTTTTTTTTTTCGTTTTTTTTTTTTTTTTTTTTGAGGAAAAAAAAAATTAAGGATGAAAATCTCTGAATCCGTAGCTTTTCCCCGTTTTCGCGTAGTTTCGTAGTACTTACTTATTTTCCGTACAAACTACGGATACTCCATAGAAGTTGGAGGGTATGGTAATGTAAAAGACCTCTTACTTGTAATTTCTGCTAATTATCATCAATATCTAAAATTTTGATGTTATCCCAATTAATAACATGATTTGGAAATTTGCTTAGATGTTTGATTGATTAAAAATTTGTGGAAAGTTTTTGCTATCTAATTGGTGGTGTTTAATTATTTTATGTAAATTTTGCTTAGTAATACCAATATATCTAAGATTTCATGATTTACAATTGATTTGGCAAATTTCTATTTTTTTGGTTTCGCAAAATAGCATCTTTAACTGGAGACAATGTATTAAGAATTTTATTTTTAGGTTAAAAGATTATATAAAAATCTTGATTTTTTTAAATTTAAGTTCATGAAAGTTTTTTGTTAACATTCAAATTTACCATTTTATTTTGACATATTCTTCCTTAAGAATTGTTAATTATTTTTGAAATTTGAAGTGGTATGTTCATATATTGTTTTAATGTTATTCAGTTCTATTACACTTGAAAATGTAGCAAAACTTGCTGCAAAACATGTTATATTTTAGATAAAATAATTTTTATTAACCCTATTTCTTTATGAAGTTCAATATCCCTGGAATCTTTCAAATTTGAAGATTTAGCACACAGTGCTTCCTTTCATATTATGCTTGGGTTACGTAATACCTTGAGATACGAACTCCCCAACATACGATTTTCTTGATATACAATGAAAATTTTCGTATAATTTACGCCTCGAAATACGAAGATATTTTTGAGATATGAATAGCTTATACAGCTAGATGTTGTGGATCTGGTGCAGAAGCATGCAGAAGAACTCACGACAGAGGAGCTGAAGAAGAGATGACGCACTCAGAGGTGATGCAGGAACCCAACAGTGAGGAGGAGGTCGAGAAGGAGGAGGTGCTATCTTCACGTGAAATTCGTGATATCCTTGCTAAGTGGCAAGAAGTGTCCGATTTTGTGGAAAAGAGACACCCGGAGAAATTGTCTACAGGGAGAGCCAGTGCATTGTTCAATGACACGTGCCTTGCGCATTTTAGAAACATTCTAAAAAAGAGACAGAAACAGATCTCTCTTGATCGTTTCCTTTGGAAAAGACCATGTCTTAGTGGCGATACACCTACTGCAACTGCGGCCAAAAGGGCCAGACGTGAGAGTGGCAGCGATAGTGATTAGTCTTAGTGTAAGTAAAAAAATAGTACATTTAGTAAAAAAATTTAATACATTTATATCATGCACACAATAAACATTGTATTTATCTTATAATAAATCTATATTTGGTTGGTATTTAGAGCATGTTAATTTTTATTTTATTTTTTTTTTTGGGGGGGGGGGGTAAATTCGTACCATTGGAACAAATTAATTCTATTTCAATTAATTTCTATGGGAAAAATTGATTTGATACACGATTTTTTTGATATACAACGATCGTCGCGGAACGAATTAAATTCGTATGTCGAGGTACCACTGTATTTTAATATGAACATTATGGGATTTATTTATGACTCTGTTTGGGAACTGCAGGCCAAGTCTGATCTGGAGAGGCATAGGTTGCCAATCCCTGCTATAAATCAATCAGATTTACAACAAATCCATTGAATCAAACGTCCTAAAAAGGGTAAACATTGACCTTTATAAGCATTTTTCTTTTACAGAACATTATATACAATTAAAAGGAGATTACAGCATTGAAATGTCACTCACCTCCATAACAGTTTTATGTATATCAAGGACATCCTCTTCAATATCTTGCAAATGTGAAACTGCTTCATGAAATGTGTACATATCAGCTGACAATTCACCTTCCTGAAATGTGAAATTATAGTTAAAGAGCTATAAGCAAACCCAAGATACAAAACAATCATACTAGTTCCTAAAGAATCAAAACATTTCAGAAAAAAAAAATTCCCCAAAATTGAAAAGAAAACAATACTGTCACTCTTCATTAGCCATTTTCCTAGTCATTTTAGTTGCCATCTATTACTGGTGTGCTACATTATATCCCGGGTGATTCATAAAGTTCTGGTGGTTTTCCAAATCTTTTAAACTACTGCTCATAAAAATCTGAAACTTTTTATATAAAATCGTCAAACATATATATTTTCATGTTATTACTTTTTGCGTTCAACCACTCCCAATATAGCAAATTATCATCCAAAAAAAATTATTCGACTGTCTCCCCAAAAAGTCATTTGTCAAAATGCATTTTCAAACAAATAGTTTGTTTAATTTAAAAAAGGAATTAATGACAAAAGTGTTTAGATTAAATTTTTCTAGTTAGGTTTCTGTATCATTTGAATATTGGATCCAGACTTGTAGAGTTTAAACATCACAACAGTTACTTAAATGTACGATATATTGGGGGTGTTTGAACGCAAATAAAATGAATTTCAATAATAATGAATAAATAATAACAAGAAAATATAACTCTTATAAGTTTGACGACTATATAAAAAGTTTCAGATTTTTATGAGCAGTAGTTTAAAAGATATGGGGTGGTGAATACCACCAATACTTTCCAATACTTTATGAATCACCCGGTATATCTTGTACACATTTGTACATATATTTATCATCATTCTTCGTTCTGTATTTTTTTTTTTTTTTTTTAGCCAACCATTAGAAAAAGTCAAGTACTTACAAATAAAAAAAAAAAAAACTGCTATAAATGCAAAATATCTTAATTTAATTATTGTAAAAAAAAATTTGAAAAAAAAAAAAAAAAAAAAAAAAAAAAAAAAACTTTTAAAAACAACACTTATCTAGTAACAATGCACAGAAGGGTATGTTACCTTGGCAGAATACATTAATATAAAATATTTTAATTTATCAGTATATTATTGTATTGTCATCAGACATAAGCAGCAAGTGTGCAAAATTCCTAGATAATTGACTAATGGGAATTGACTTAAAAATTGATTGCAAGATATGACCCGGAAACCAAACAGTGCGAGTTAATAAAAGCATGATAATAAAAATTAAATGTTGGAATCTGAATAATGAGTGCATCGAGGGATTCTTTAATACAAGTATGTGTACTAAGATTACTTGTACTAATTCTATCAAAAGACTTCAGTGATATTTCGGTACATTGAAAGAACTTACATTTAGTGAACGCAGCTGAGCCAAATCGTTGTGTTGTGGTGAATCGGGCGTGATTGTAGGATCTTCATCCTCTTCATCAGTTGCCGACTGCTTCATCAGAGCAGGATCTTCTGCACCCAGCTCTTTAACCCTATCAAATTCATATACAATTAAACAATTTCATTCCAGATCATTCTCTGAAAACTCCTACCCCATTAAATAAAAGTAAACCATCCAATGAATTACATTTATTGAAGACTACTAATAACAAGCATTACAATTTAAACACTGCATTTCAAATTAAGCCAAATTTAATGTCTGAAACTATTAAGGTAATATTACAAAACACTTTGCCTGGGAGGTTTGTAATTTAAAAAAAAAAAAAACCCTAAAACACTTAAAAAGAGTGCATTCAGAATTCTCTCCTGTCCATCTTTTATCTGACAATTGTGGAAAAGATCAGTAATAAGAATAATGCCATTTGAATGAGGTTATTTTCAATATAGTACAAATGTCAAAAAAGAAAAATAGTATTGCCGCAAATAAATATTATACTGCCATCTTACCTGTCTGCGTATCTAAGAGTATTAAGGGAATGTTCGCAGGAATTCATACCAGGTGAAATCATCGCAATCTGGAGAAAATGAAAAAAAAAAAATTAAAAGAATTAATGTAAAATTTAGAAATAATAAATTTTGTTTTCGTAATGACAGTATAACAACAAATACTTACCATACAAGTGCGAGAATTTTCACCAATGAAAGAATCCCTCAGTACTTGAGTTAATTTGCTGGCTCTGAAAGGCAGATGGGCCCCCTTGCGTCCGAGGGCTCGAATACATTCCTACAGACAAGTAATAACATTCACATCTCATTATCAAATCTTAATTTTGTTTCAAGAAGATTTCTCTCTTAAATCGGAAAATTTAACATACTGTGGGAGCAATGAAAATGGAAACAAAAGCAGCACCCGAATAATTTCTCTCTTAAATCACAGAAATTTTTGAGCATTTCCTTTTTATTATTATTATTATTTACTGATATTGAAATTATCAAAAATAAGTAAACCTAATCAAATCTTAGTAAGAGGGATTTCATATCACACATCCTCTACTGCCTTGAATTAAGAAATCTTATTCTTAGGAAAAGAAACTACAGGATTTAATAATTACCAGTTTTAATATAAGAACTTCCATTATCTTTGTGTTGTTAATAACAAGATATGTAATTTTTGTTCACCTAGTAGTTTAATTTGCACAAATTGAAACATGGAAAAAAAAGGGAATTAATGAGATGGCACAATTTTCCAATCATACGTTGAGCTATCATCAACTGGAATCTAGTTTCATATTTGTCAGAACTCGTCAATCAGATTTACCCCATTTATTATAAATTTGAAGGTATGGAAGGCTATGGATCTCATTCCCACTCCTAGAAATAGGACTTCCAAAAACAAAAAAATAAAAAAAATTGCTGTAACCAGTACACTATCAAAGTCTTGGCCAGCTGAATGCTAGGCGCAAAGGCATTTGCATTTAATTACAAAACATGGCAAGGCCCCATGTGGTCTTAAATGAGTTTAATGCACCATTTAAGACTACATGGTTCCTTGTCTGTTTTTGTCCCTTAATTAAAGGCCTTTTGTGCCTAGCATTCAGCTGGCAAAAGTTTTGATACTGTACTGGTTACATCAATTTTCTTGGGAGCAAGATCCACAGCCTTTCATGCCTTCCAGTTGTTTATCAATGGATAACTGACTGATGCATACTAATAATGACTAAATGGAAAATTGTTCATTCTCAATATCCCTCCCCCTTTTTATGTTTAATTTCAACTTTAATTTAAAATTTTAACAAAATTCAAGATTAAGATAATGGCCGGATAAGTTCTGGTGCTTTTGCCTTTAGTGAACATTTGAAGCAAAACAAAAATGTTTTTTGTTAGATGAAATGCAACTTCCATCTTCCTTGTTCTTGCCTCGTTTGCTTTTGGTTGTATCCATTCACCTAGATATTTAAACCTGGAAACTTTCTTAATCTTTCCATATTTTGTCTCCATCGATTTAGGATATTCTTTATTGTTTGTTATGTATTCTGCTTTTTCAAATGAAATTTGTAGGCCTGTCTTCTCCGCTGTCTCTTTAAATGCGTTGATCAGTTTCACAGAGTCATCATAGGTCTCCACCAGCATTGCCAGATCTGCAAACGCCAGGCAATGGACCACTTGAGGTTTACGCCCCTACCGATGTCACGTATGACGTATATCCTCATGCTGAGAGAGCTCATGTGGGATAAACAAACCGAAAGCCCATAGGGCGAGTATCTAACTTATTGTGAATTACTCAAAAAATCGTCGATTTTTGTTATTTCAAGACGGAATGGTTCAGTTCTGTGCAGTTCCTTATTGTAATAATTCCGGAAAAACGCTTGGAATATCCTTCCACAATTGTCAGCAAATCAAAATTGCCGAAATAAATATTCGTCAGGAATTACGAAAATTGCCTATTTCGCTGTTTTGTGAGTTTATTCAATACATTTTTTAGCATTTAATTATTTCATGATAATTTCGAAGCAGGAAATTTTTGTCAAATAAAGCTGTGCCAATTTTTTTTTTTTTTACTTCGTTTTACTGAAGAAAATGAAGTCATGAAGACGTAAAGTTAGATAGGAAAGCAGTTTAATAATTTGTATATATTTGCAAAGATAATTTAAAACTCCGAAGAACACTATAATGTTCAGGTTTTGATGATTTTTTTTTTTATATACAGTAAAACCCCGTTATTACGCTCCCGCTTATAGCACTATCCCGTTCTTTACGCTCCTTTCATGCGGTCCCTTTCTATATAACTCTGTATACTTTTACCCTCTTATAACGCTTCAAATCCCGCTTGTAGCGCTTTCTTATATCGGAAATTTTGTATCGAAAAGAAATGTAACACTGTAACGAATCTTTTCTTTCCCTGGTAGGAGGGAATCTTTGAACTCTGAAGTGCGGGTCTGTGATACAGTAAGTTAGTGCAAAATGTCGAAGCGGAAATCCCTTTCTATAAGTGAAAAATTGCAAATTCTTCGTAAGTACGACGAGAATTCTACACTAAATCAGAAGGTTTTCGCAGAATCTAAGAATTCCCTGATCCAGTCTGAGAACAATGATAAAAAATAAGAATGGAATTATCAATTCAGCGAAGGATGGTTGCAAACGTAAGAAAGTAGTGTGGAAAATGTGAAGATGCCGAGGAAATTCTAATTGAATGGATTCATCAGTCCCGTGATGCATCAGTGCCATTAAGTGACCCAATCATTCAAGAAAAGGCGCGTGAAATAGAGGGCAGTGCACTAAAACTGCTCCGAAAATATATTTGTATTGCTCCTAGTGGAATATCAATTGATGTTAATAGTTTCTTGAACCGCATTGAAAATGTCATAATTTATAACAGTAGCATACACACACGGCAAACCACAATCAAAGATTTTTTTAATAGGAAATAAGCTCACATTTGCACTATATCTATTTCAGAATCAAGTATCTTTCCTGTAAAATGGTGTCTAAATGTTTCCCCATCATATAAATCATTCCCCGTTTATAGCGCTATCCCGCTTATTACGCTTGTAGGTCACGGTCCCTTGACGAGCGTAATAACGGGGTTTTACTGTATATAATTCCATAGTATGTTATTTTTTTTTCTGATGAAGGAATGTTTTATTAAATTACTGCTGTACTATTATAATAACTTCAGCAGTTGAGTTTTTTTGTTAAGAATATAATTGTTACGGCCATTTCTATAAAATTCGACAGTTTTATTCAAACCTAAATTATAAAGCTAAATTTGCAATAACGTTTAGATGCTTTTTTGTTTTATTTTCTTCTATTGAAATATAAAATTAAAATTAAAAATACACACTTAAAAATTTATTTGCAATTATCGAATTTTGTAGAAATATTTAGTATATTTTTTTTTACCCAATACATTCTGAATTTGTTAGGTTGGCAAATTAATTAACTGCTTGATAATCACAGTTGTAAATAAATAAATAAATATATATATATATAAAATTTTCTAGATTTTTTTTTTTAGGTTTATGCATTCTGAAATTTAATTACAAAATCGACAGTTATAAATTGTCGAGAATTAAGGAATACTGTTAAAAGAGGAAAATGAAAAAAAAAAGAAAACAAATCACTTACAATATGATGATTATTTATGCAAATATATATATATATATATATATATATATATATATATATATATATATAAAAAAAAAATTAAGAAGTAAAAATTTAAACTTCACATATCATTTCCTTGGAATGAAAAACAAAATTCGGCAGAATAAATAAGGAACGATGTCAAATTACTGTAGCGTCATACTGAATTTGGCGATCTTCTTAAGTAGCGCATTTACTTCTGAGTACGATATATGTTAATATTATGAAATTGCTGAACTTGTTTTACAGCGAGAATGCTGCCGTGGCTTGGAATCTGCTATCAGTATTTCTTCTTTGAAATTATAGAAGTATTACTGTTTGTTTGTTTTTTTGTCTTGATAGCAATAAGCCTTTACACAAGGAAACGCTTCTCGATGCCGTCCTGACGTATTTGTAATATTTAAAAATTAATTGTTTTCTTTGATAATATATTGCTGTCGTGTTCTTCAATAGGCTATAATCAACTATATCCGATGTGAAAATTTGGGAAGGCTTACAATCGTTTCATCCAAGTCAAATATTTTAGTTCACCCTCTATATCAACGCGGGTTACAACGCACATGGCTTTGTTTATCCCACATGCGAAGCAGTAGCCCCGCCTATCCTCAAGTGGTCCATTATACTCCAGGTTGTCCTTTTTTCTTCCCACTCTATCACTGGTATTTTTTCCTCCTTTACTCTTCTCCTCCATTCTCTTATAACCTTTTCCAGTCTACAATTAAACAGTAAGGGAGACAATCAAGAAACACAATGAACACGCACAAACTACGCAAAGGATCGTCACCCCCGAGCTGTCATCGTGAAGAGAGTGGGACGGACCGTTTCGCCCTTATTAGGGCTCATCAGCCAGCCAAACTCCACCGATAACAAGCTCAGAAGGTGCGAAAGGTTACCAATCCCGGCTGGGTAACCTTTTGCACCTTCTGAGCTTGTTATTGGTGGAGTTTGGCTGGCTGATGAGCCCTGATAAGGGCGAAACGGTCCGTCCCACTCTCTTTACGATGACAGCTTGGGGGTGCAAATCCTTTGCATAGTTTGTGCGAGTTCATTGTGTTTCTTGATTAGTTCACTCCGCACATTAAAGAACATTTAGTAAGGGAGACAGTCCATCTCCTTGTCTTATGCCAGATCTGATCAAAAAAGGATCTGACAGCTCTCCCATAAATTTTACTTTCGCCTTTGTCTGCTAATGTCTGTTTTATTAGTGCAGTAGTTTTTTTTTATCTGCTCCAAATTCTTCTAAAATATCAATGTTCTCCTATCTCTTGAATCAAATGGTTTTTTAAAATCAACAAAAGTCACAAATATGTTTTTCGCTCTCAATCTTCTGTATTTGATTCAAGCTTAATTATTATTAATCAAAAGGGAAAAAATAAATTGATAGATCAACCCTATAATTTTTGGTAAATTTCGCACGAAGTTCCAGTGGTTCAAAATGCCCAAAATTCTTTCATTCCCACAAAGTAGTTTGTTATCTTCTTCCTAAATAACTTACTTTTAGTGCCAAAAGAGACTTGTTGATCTCTGCCCCTTCCATTCTTGTCTGACGATTTGCACTAGAAGTATCAGCTCCTCTCTCATTACCTATAGACATAAAAACAAAATTAAGAAAAATTAAAATAAAAAATGAATTGCACAATCGCATTAATTCATTTGATTTTTGATTTAAATTTCTTCATAAATGTAATATTTCATGTAATCATAATCCCAATCCCACAGTATATTTTCCTTCTCCCATATAATCACTGAATTTGTAGAACATATACAGGGTGTCTACAAAATCTGAATAAAAAAATTACCTGATTTTTCCCTGATTTCATGAACAATTTCTTTTAAAATTCCCTGATAATTCCCTGATCTGTTCAACCAAAAAAAAAAAAAACAACGATCTGTTCAACCAAAAAATTCCCTGATTTTAAGTAATTGCAAAATTCCCTGATAATTCCCTGATTTTTTCCAGAATAACAAAATTCCCTGATAATTCCCGGTTTCCCTGATTCTGTAGACACCCTGATATAACACTTCAACTTATCCCTTCAAAAGATTCCTTTCACAGTCAGAAAGTATAATCTTTTGCAGTCTAATAAATTTTAGATAGCCATTTAGTAGCACAGGAGATTAGTGAAGTCTTCTGTTTCAAAGCACGGTGTACATCTACGGATTTCTGGCTGTAAATGTTTTGCTTTTTCTTACTAATGATTAATCTTTCAAAAACCCAAAATTAGCAAATTTAAACAACTAATGGAATGATAGTTTGTCCTATCTTCTTCACAGGCATTACTGAAGAATTAGCTTATTGGTCATAAAAAAGAAATACTTGTCCGACTCTAGAAGTCATTCAAACTATATTGCACTTAAAAAGGGAATGGTTTAAAAATGAAGGCATTCTATAATTTTGGACCTGTATTTTTTAGTTGGAAAGTTAATCAGTTTGTCTGTACCACCCTCCACCCAGGAAAGAATATACTCTTCCGTATGTTGAAAGACTATCATCATAAATAACCCCTCCAATTCAGAAACCTTTCGTATGGCTACGACAAACATTTACATTAATTAAATATCAGCAAACCCACATTAAAAGAAAAATGCTATAAATAAAAATTAAACTAAGGGAAAGCATTACACTGTCTGGCCACTATTAGGAACACCCTTGCTGTCCCATGAATGTCTGCACCCGTCGTGTCTCACAATAACTCTTTAAGCCGGAGGGGGCAGTGTCATGGTGTGGGGGAATGTTTTCCTGGCACACAGATCCATTGATACCTCTGGAGGCATGTCAGGATGCTAGAGTGTAGCTAAACATCATAGCTGACCAAGTGCAACCATACACGTTAATAGTTTATCCTCATGCAGGTGGCTACTTCCAGCAGGATAATGCACCGGTGCACAAAGCCCGCATCACTATGGGATGGTTAGAGGAACAGGATGATGACTTTTCCTTGCTGCAGTGGCCCGCTCAGTCTCTGGATCTCCGCCAGATTGAAAATTTGTGGGATGAGCTGGAACAGGCTGTTTGCTCCAGGCCTAAATAAAATCTTCAGGAACTGTTGACACACTCATGTCTGCACGGTATACAATACCTCAACATTTTCAGCACCTTGTGGAATCCATGCCTCGACGAATTCTGGCTATTTTGAGGGTTAAAGAAGGCCCAACATGCTACTAGATAGGCATATCTAATAAAGTGGCCAGACAGTGTATATAGATTTTTTTAATTCAATTAATTTAACTATAATATAGGATTTACCAGCAAGGTCGATGAGGGAGAATTTGCCGTGAATTTTCTGATTATACCTGTAATAAATAAAAACAATGTAAATAATTGCTAATCAAATACTGCAATTGCAACTACTAATATATCATTTACAGTAATGAACAGTGCTGTGGTCAAAAGATCTTTCAATGATACCAAAAAAAAAAGGTTACCTATTCTTCAAAATAATTTGAAATACAGCATGAGACCGTGATGAGTGTTGGTTTGCTGATGTCTGTCCAGATGTTCTAAAAAAAATAAAAAATAAAAGGAAAACTTTTATTTTTAGTATCTTAAATACTTTAAAATAAAGTATTAACTTATTTATACAATCATATTTTGAACGGGGGCATTAAAACTGATATATAATACACTTTTGAATATATTAGCAATAGCCAATAAATGCACTTTAATCACAAAATGAAACAAAACCCCATACTGGCTAAGAGTAATGATCTAACTTAATGTAATGAAGAAAAACTATGCAAACAAAGAGAGGCAAACAAACATTTCCTTCAGAAATGATGAAAGCAAATGTTCAATTATTCTATGCACAATTACTCCTACCATGGGAAAGAAATATGCCATATTAGAATGCAAATTATCTGCACATCCATATATTCAAGTACATACATGGAGCAGAACCTGTCGATCAAATTACTGAATTTTTGATCTGGAGAAATGTAACTTGTGGACTTTTTTCAAATAATAAAGACAAGAAGTTTATATCAAAGTTCAAAGATCTTTTTCTCTTTAAAGAATGTGTGATTTTTGTTGGCATCGCTTTTCTTCAAACTTACATCACACTCTTAGCTGACGCATGGTTTCTTTCATTCTGTGATTAACTGCATTTGTTCCATTAAATGCTTCAAAGAAAAGGCAGTCTATTCATGGAAGAAAATAAAATTATGAAGAACTTAGTTAAATCTTAGTTTGAATTTTCTAAAAATTTTATTTTGCATAGTTACCCAATTCAGAAACATTTTCTGTAAATGCAATAATACCTGACACTGTTCCCATGCTGAATTAGTTTCAGGACATCTTCCACGCAGTCCACAGGCTTCTCCTGGAGACCAACTATTTGGACCTGTTGTTTACCGTCCTCCATAACCCTTAATTTGGATTTGGAATCCAACAAATCAAATACCTGGAGAAGAAGTAAAATAATCTTAACATTAGGAAAAAAAAAGAAATTTATCAAGTTTCTGAATAATAATTTTTTTATATATATGTTTGTTTCCTATCACACAATTTTAAAACAAAGGCTAAACTTTTTCTTGGGCATCACCCCATTAATTTTAGCTACGTCCACAATGCAGCCATCAAAGTTAATTGAAGCTTGGTGCACTCGGCCAATTAAGTGTTTATTTGAAGAGGGCATTATGAAAGTGACAGAAATATGGAGGAGTTTTGTTTCACACACCATCAAATTGAAGACGAATTTTGGAATCTGGACTGCTTGATAGACCACAAAGAACAGTCAATAAGAACAGCCATTAGTCATTAATCTAAACTCTTGATTCTTTTGATAGTAAGACTGATACAGGCTCATCAGTTGGATGTGAAGTTCTCACAGCAAATATTAATAAAACAAATTAACAAAAAGTAAAATAAAATTAAAGAAAAAGTAAATAGAAAAAAAAATACAGTAAAAAGATAAAATTTTTAAAAATGAATAAAAAGGAAAAAAAATATATGGGAATCAATCCAATATCCTGTATGTTACAAGCTAAATGCTTGTCCATTAAACCACCATGAAGTAAGTATTGCTCCACGTTACGTCACCTTATTTTTACAAGAAACAGTGTAGTTTGTTTCTAAAAAAAAAACTTGCCTGTATATAACAGTTTCACTGCTTGAAACAACAAAATCTGAACATTCAGTGCTTTTAAAGTCCATTTTATTTCAAATGCCTTTTTATTTTTAACCGATTTCTTTTACAACTTAAAACTGATGGGATACATATTTAAGAAGACATACATTTTATGTCTATCTGTGTATTAATGAATGCTTTACGATTGAAAAGTTAATTAATGTTTGAAATTGTTTGGAAAAGCAATAAACAAAATTTGTACTCCCTCTGTGCCATAATACTTGATAGTTTTCGTTTCGTGGCCGCGGCTTATCACAAATATATGGCTTGATCTCAATAATTTTTTCTTATGAGTTTAATTGATCATACTTCTTTATAAAAAACATCATTTACCATAAGTGTAACCATATCTTCTTGCTTTATTTCATCATTATTTCATGAAAGGTCAAAAATTCTGAAAATTGTTGTCCCACATTACTTGATTGTTTACTCAAGAAGGGTAAAATGCTCTATAATGTGTGAAAAAGAAAATAAAGTAACAATTTTGCGCAGTAAACAATTAGGAGTAGCATTATTGTGCATTAGTATTGTCATTGCATTTTGGTACTTCTATTTATTCAGTCTTTCGTCGTAAGAGGAAAAGCTTAATTGTTTCAAATTCCTACCCATAAATATGGAACGACATAAACGTGAACTTACCGATCAACAAAGGAGGCTAATACACGACGATTTGCTAAGTGACAATTGCATTCTTAAGAGAGGTGTATACAAGTCAATTGCAACTAAAAACAGTGTCAGTACTCAAACTATAGCCAGAATCTGGAAGCGAGGCAAAGAAATCAGTCCATCGAATGTGACTTCAAGAAAATGGTCGAGTTGGTCCAAAAAAGAAAAATTATGCATTAAATGGCAGAATTCGCAATGTGCCATTAAACAAAAGAAACACCATCCGATCACTTGCTGGCGCCTTGAATATACCAAAACGTCTCTGCATCGTCAGATAAAAGCTGGAGATGTGCGAGTGTGCACGGCAACATTGAAGCCTCTGTTGACGGATGCAAATAAAGAGGAGCGAATTGTGTTTATATTACGTCATTTGCAATTTTTTGAAGATGGAAATATTCGATTCCTGGATATGTTTGATATGGTTCACATTGATGAAAAATGGTTCTATCTAACTGAGGAACAAAGCCATTATTACCTTGAACCAGACGAGGTTGAACCACATCGCCAGATGAAATCAAAAAGATTCATAACAAAAGTGATGTTTCTTGCAGCTGTTGCTAGACCCCGATTTGATTCACATAACAATGAATGGTTTGATGGAAAAATTGGAATTTGGCCTGTGTCTTCAGAAGTAAAAGAAAAGTATTAGCAAATGTTTTTTCTGTTTTAAATAAATAAAAAATTTCATTTTCATAAATACTCCTACTATTTTTATTGATGTTACTGATGTACTTATGTAGTAGAACTATCATTTTTGAAAAATAAACTACTCTTAAATAAAAATATACTAACTTTTTTGTCACAAAAATTAATTTTAAAGAAACATATCAAGTAATATGGGACAAGAAAAATCGAGAAAACTATCAAGTATTATGGGACAGAGGGAGTAGTAAGTTTCGCAATAAATCATGCGTTTCACACTAACAAACAATTCAGCATTGCTTTCCTTTAATAAAAAAAATGAAGATTAATATTTCCTTTATCTTCGACACCAAATTAACAGAATCTTATCCATTTTTGCCACTATATTGCAATTGCCATTTCAGAAGTTTTTGTTGATGTTCCAAGCCACTATTAAATAGCAGTAAAAGTTCATCCACCTCAATTTATTAGAACATCGCATTTGTCTACTTTTTGTTCAATAGCAAAAAATTTCTCCCATCAGCATTCCCATATGAACTGGGTTAAGCTTATATTCTTTGTTTTTTTTAATTCAGATTTTTCACCTAAAATTTTATGACAGTAAGGAATAGTAAACAAAAATTTTATTGGTTTCATTTTTACCACATCCACACATCTGGAGCAGTGCTTCTTCAACCTACTTTGCTTGGCAGCACACTTATATTTGAAAAAAAAAAAAATCCTGCAGTACACCAAACCACGTTCCTAAAATCCTGCAGTTTCTTCATTGCTTTTATTGCAGTAATAGAATCCTTCAAAATACACCAAGGATTTGCCAATGAATATAATAGTCTGTTTTCATACTTTTAAATATACCTTGAAATATATATTTAAGTCAATTTGAATGTGAATTAATTCTTTATTCTCCTTAATTGTTAAAACTAATCAGAATGTATTTCATACTTCTGTTTGCCCAACAGAAATTCTAGATTTTATTCTAGATACGAGCATTAGACTCGTGTAAAGCTAAATGCCGATTTGAGATGCACACTCAGAATTTTCTTGCAGCACACGAAAGCTATCCTCAATACTAGAAGATTCTGTTCAAATAGTACAAACAATCTTTCATGGTAATAATTTTTCACATTATTAAACTCATATTTCCCCATTCCATCAGTGAAATGCCAGACGGTTTGATTTTTATTCTGTTGAGAAACTGATCTAGAACAACGAGAGATATTAAAGAAAGATAATCTGTATTTCATTCGAGTTGATAAACAGCAACACAAGTTCTATAAATGCTACAGGAAACAAGATGTTCAGAAAGAGGTTAGAGGAAAAAGCAGAAAAAAAATTGCAGGCTATTGCATTAACAATTTCTAGCTATCAGAGTTTTATTTTGCATCAAGCATTAATCACCATTATTTCAAAATAATAAGTAAATAAATTTTACAAATTTTCAAAAATCCTCAGCTGCTGTTAAGTTGTTTTTGGAACATAATATAAACTGTATTGGAAACAGTTTCTAATGTCAGTTGTTCCTTATTTTTATGTTCGAGGTTTTTTTTTTTTTTGTTTTTTTTTTTTTTTTTTTTTTTTTAATTTAAAAGAGATGCATTTAAAAGTTTTCAGGTTCACTAGATCGATCTCTTTATCTTATATCAACAATATAAAGAATTGAGACACCTTTTTTTTTTCTTTTTTTTTATAATACAGAAATGCTTTTTAAGTGCACAATATTCTTGTGCCAATTTGACAGTTACAAGAATTTATTTCTTAAAATTTCAGCTTCCTCTAAGATTTCAAAAAATTAAAAAACAGATTGAATTTCTAATAGTCTTTAATAATTAGTCTATAAAGTCTTATAAAATGACCGCATAATACAATTAGGTTCCAAAATTAGTAGTTTCACTTCTTGGAAATTTCTTTTTTCATTTATCAATATATGATAATCAGCCACTACTTTTCCCCAAGCACACAAAGGAAAAAAGCCCCAGTTTAAAAAGTTTAGGCAATAAGGGCCAAGCATCTTAAATGTAAGAATTATCTGTTCAAATGGTTTTGTTCTCATTTATAGGAATGAACTCTGGATGAAAAGGGGAAGTCTTTTTCAATATACGTCCAGTTTTATGAAGACTAAAAGCTTTGTTTACTTTTTATTACAAAAATTAAGTTTATGAAAGCTTAATCAGGTGTGCAGGCTTTATTTCAATCTTTCATAGCATCTTCCACATTAAACTCACGAATTTTCCTTGAAAAGCATTCCTTCATCAGTGAAATACCAGATGGGTTTCTATTTTATAGCTTATGGCAATGAAATACAGTTACAACTCTAGAAATAACTGGAATGATAAATATCTCCATTTTTTTATGTTTGCCCAATTTTGACAGTAAACATCATATTCACATGTGGGACTGATTTTGCTATCAATTTCCTCAGCAGAAAATAAATAAATTTCTGCTAAAATTATTCTAAATATGTTCAGATGTTTTCCATTTGTACTTCAACAGACTTCAGATTCTTTTTTTGGACTATATATATATATGAAATTACAGAATATGCAATATGTTACACATAAAATTTGTATGAACTTACCTTTCCACTATATATTTCAAAAAAGCTAGATGAAATTTCAAGGCATTCTGACTTGTATTTTGTAGATTTATGAAGTTTGAAAACATCCTTTGCTATTAAAAAAAAAGAAGAAAAAAAATTAAAATTAAAGATAAATATTTTTTTTTTTAAACAAATTTATTTGATATTCACCTTCTTAAAATTCATTCAAGACCTTGCTGTAATTTTCTTTCTATAGACTTGTAACATAAGAACTTTTCTTAATGTCTGCATTAACCCTTTGTTGACGGTTTGACAGAAATCATACAAATATATATGATCTATTTCAAAAAACAATTTTTCTTCTTCATATTTTTAGAAATCTTTGAAGCCTGAGGATTGTAAGCAGGTCGTCTGTGATTGGCTAATCATTTCAAAAACATCAAAATAAAAGAAATTTAAATTGGTTAGCTTCAGCAACAAATGGAATAAGGAAAAAAAGCAAAAAGAAACATGGCATCACATTCGGGACTGACAAGATTTTATAAGCATTTTTACCATCTGAAATCAATGAAGGAGATGGTTCAGGCAGTGAAGCAGATCTAGTCCTATTTAGGAACTTTTGGATCAGTAACTGTTTTATGAAAATGAAAAATATAATGGCAAGTAGTTAATTTTGAGATAGCGATAGTAACAATATGGCCGAAAAGAAATCATCTCGTGGATTTTCAAAGTGTAGAAAACAAGAATTGCTTTAAATTGCAGTACTTCCAATACAAATTATGGTAGTAACTAACTTATCTTTGGTATTATAAAATAAAAAAAAAATGCTTATAATTTTTTGGGGGTATTTTAGTCAAAATCACATGTTATGACAAAGGGCAGCAACAACGGTGGCACCAGTGCATTACAAATACCTCCACCAGAAGACCGAATGACCATGTAAACAGAGACCAAAATTTTTTTTTAAAAACTAAAAAAAATACTATAGATACACTTTCTGTATCTCAAATTTTTTTGTGCAGTTTCAATGACAATATTAAAATTTAACTTTGCTATTTTAAATTATTATAAATTATTTTCTAGATAAAATAAACAACGACAAACTGAAGTAGTTATTAAAAAGGTTTAGCACATGAAATATAATACAACCGGTTTTGATTTTCCACAAATCATTTACAAGTAATAGATCTAAGAAAATATGAGTACTAAAGGCTAAAAACTGCTCATAAGAATTAAACATAAAAATAAGCAACCGACAGGACTTCAGCAATACCTGTTACAATGACTGCCTTCCTTTCAGTACAATATATTGTAGTCTACGTTTTTCACAAAAACAAAAATATTAATGTTTTAAACTATATTGAAATTTTCTTTGTTTTTATTTGTTTATTCCACAGATTTTCAACAAAAGGAAATTTATGTGCTAATATGATATCTTGTTATTGTTATGCCAGTTTCGGATTCTTCATGACAAGTTATTTCACGTCCTATTATTGGTTGCTTATTTTTGTTTAATTCTTAATTATCAGATTTTAGCTTTTTGTACTCATGTTTTCTTAAATCTTTTACTTGTAAATGATTTGTGGAAAATCAAGACCAGTTGTATTATATTTCATGTGTTAAACCTTTTTAATAACCACTTTATTTTATCTCTTATTCATTTGCACAAGTGAAACTTCAGATTTATTAAATTACTTTCTATTTCAGGCTTTTGAAAATAACTTTTCCTTAAAATACCTAACAAAATTGATATTAATTTTTTTTCATTAAATAAATTTAATAATTCCAAAATAACTTGTGTACATTTGAAAACTCAGTTATTTATTTATACAAAAAGGAAAAAAAATGTGATCATTTTACTGTTAGTTTTCTATTAATTAATTTTTTTTGCAAACAAATGGCAAAAACATGGCCGTTCACTAAGGATTAACAATGACAAATGTCCAGAGGATACAACATATTCAATAATTTAAAGTCTTAAAACAAATATTACAGTCATCTACAAATGTATGTCAAACGTTTGAAGTATTTAAATACAGTAAAACCTCGATATAAAGCTCCCGCTTATAGCACTATCCCGTTCTTTACGCTCCTTTTATACGGTCCCTGGAATTTTCTATATACCTCTGTATACTTTTACCCTCTTATAACGCTTCAAATCCGGCTTGTAGCGCTTTTTTATATCGGAAATTTTGTGTCCGAAAGAAATGTAACACTGTGAAGATTCTTTTTTTTTCCACTGGTAGGAGGGAATCTTTGAACTATGTGAAATGCGGGTCTGTGATACAGTTGTGCAAAATGTCGAAGCGGAAATCCCTTTCTATAAGTGAAAAATTGCAAATTCTCCGTAAGTACGACGAGAATTCTACGGAAGTCAGAAGGATTTCGCAGAATCTCTAGGAATTCCCTGTCCAGTCTGCAAACAATAACGAATAACAGAGATGCAATTACCGATGCAGCGAAGGGTTGTTGCAAACGTAAGTAAAGTGTGCACTAAATCTGCTCCGAAAATATATTAGTATTGTTCCTAGTGGTGTATCAATTGACGTTAATAGTTACCTGAACCGCATTGAAAATGTCATAATTCATAAAAGTAGCACACAGACACACACGGCAAACCACAATCAAAGATCTTTTAATAGGAAATAAGCTCATATTTGCAGTATATCTATTGCAGAATCATATATGTTTCCTGTAAAATGGTGTCCAAATCTTTCCCCATCTCATAAATCATTTCCCGTCTATAGCGCTATCCCGCTTATTACGCTTGTAGGTCATGGTCCCTTGACGAGCGTAATAAGGGGGTTTTACTGTATAATTGGAGTTTTAGAATTCAGAAACGAATTAAACTATTTTTTTTCCTAACAAAATTGCATTAGAAGAAAATTTTTTTAAACTACGGTATCGATAAATAATTTAATATTATGACAAGCTACCTCAATGTTTCAGATAAACGAAGAGAAACATCAAAAATTGGTTTCCAAGACAAGAATGCAATGGAATAATAATTTTCTAGAACCACTATGAACAATAAGTAGTCAAAAGAAAAATAACTTTGCTTGCTTTGTTTTATAAAATACACTTCAATTGTATAGAACAGATTTGGGAAAAAAGTAAAATAAAGAAAATGGCTCTGGAACAAACAGTCATGAAAGTCAACAGGAACCATTTTTCCTTTTTCTGTAGAATTGTTAGTAACAAAGCTGAAAGACTACTTTCTCTCTTTAGTAACATTTAATGTTTGTCTCTCTAATAAGGACGTTTTGATTAGTGATAATAACAGCACTCTCAATGTGCTTACAAAAAGTCACCTGTTGTGTTAAACGTCTTTTAACAGGTTGAACGATAAAACAGCCATTGTTATCTTCATTTAAATTCACCAAATCAAAAAGATCATCTATCACTTTGAAGAATTTAATAACTTATTCACGTTTCTAAAAAAGTTTTAATTATTTTTTAAATTTGCCTTACACAAAAAAAGGTAATTGCAATATTTTTTTTTTTTTTTTTAATTAATGCTGTTGCAGAGCAGGGTCTTTATCAAATCAAATTTGAAATTATCATCAATACAGTCTAGATAAAGTTTTAAATAAAGAACTATACTAACCTACTAATGCATAGATGCCTTTTGTGCAATCTTGTGATTTTCCATTAAAATCACCACCCATAGTCTAAGAAATTAAAAAAAAAAATAGTTTTAATATTTCATCATATACATAAAGAACAAAAAAGATCATGTGATCATCCCACTCAATATTCTGTATTCATAATAATTTAATGTTGTAATAAAAATGTAATAGAGTGGGTTATGGTACTTGAAAAGCACGATTTTATCATCGTTGTTTCTGAAAGTTAATCACAAACTTATAAGGAATTGTTATTATTACCAATTATTACATATTATATGATAATACCATATAACATTTTCATTTGGGGGGAAAAAAAAAAAATTTAAAGATCGATTCCCTGACAATTCATTAAGAAATAACTGATTTACATATAATGAATAAATTATTTATCTATTGCATAACAAGTATTTTTACTCAATTATATATGTCTGAGAAATTGCCACACAATAACTTCTCTGCTTAATACGGAATTTATCTTCAGATTTTTGAAGCATGTCAAAATGTCAATCTCAAGATGATTACGATTAGCAATTAAACATCTAAAATATCTCCTTTAATAATACTGACGAGTTGCAGAAGTTATGACATTTTTACATTTGCAATACATTAATGGGTCCTGCGATCCCAAGGACCATTTAGCCTGTTGTGGGATTCTTTTAATTAACACACTTGTGCAAAAACTGACAATGAATCTAACTTAGAAGTTCCAATATTATACTGAATAGTATTTGAAGCAGTCATTTCCACAGGTAAACTGCAATTGAAAGATTTGGCATTTATACAAAGCCTCAATTTAAACCTCAATTTTTAAGAACTTTACTTTGAAGGTAATTAAAACGATGAAGGATTTTTTTTTTGTAATATGCTGCAGTCCTACAATTTACGTTTTGTTTTGTTCTTGCACAAATTCATATTTTATTTAATGAGCAATAACCAGAATTCTAAACAGTACTAAAAATTGATAATTTTGCTGACAATACGAGAGGTTTATAAATATTAATTTTTTATTAACAAATTATAGGGTTTTTTTTTCTAAGGTGAGAATTAATTTCATGAAGCGTTATATTAATGGTACAATAGAAATAATTAAAGTTAAAGTGACTACATTTTTAGCAAGTCCTGAAACACTAAATCCCAAACCATGCCATTTAAAAATAACCCAACACCGATTTGTAATAAGCATTTCATCACATTTTATTAGAATTTACATTAATTTTGAATCCATTACATTTAACCCTAAGATAATTACTTCCTATAATCTTAGTGGGAAGGAATATGGACCCTTCAAGAATTAACTAAAAACAAAAAAATACACCTTAAAAATAAAATATAGAAACAATTCATGTGCTAGCCTCACTGGTCTCAATTATTTTATTTTTTTTTATGCGCAATTAAATAAAGCGCCTAAAAAAAATATTAACATATTAAAAGGTCTGAGACCCAGTAATGGGAATTAATTACTTCCTATTAATTCCAAATTTTATAAGATTCATTTGACTATTCTGCATTGTAAATCATTGTAAATTTCACATGCAATATATTTCAGTAGCACCATGCTTAAAATTGTGCATACAAATCCTCCGATGCTATTTATTTCACCTATTTCAAACATTAAAGAACACAGGTGCTCCTACTACTTACATGGGTTTTCCCACTACCAGTCTGACCATATGCAAAACAGGTAGCCATACCACCATCAAAAATTGTATGGACTAGAGGTTTAGCTGTGTATCTGTAAAGTAAACACATTTAAAAACAAATTAAAAAAGAAAAAAAAAAATGACAAAAAGCTTTTCTTAGGCTCCAACAAAATAAAAATATCTCGGCTATTAAGATAAAATTGCCATTCCATAAAAAATCAAATTTATTAACAAAATTAATCTCAATCTCAAAATAAGCCTGTTTATTAATAAGTGTGCATCTTTAATTTATAACTACATTAAAGTATCAAGACATGAATAACCTCCTGTAATTGTTTTGGCTAAATGTAATTAAATTTCAGTAAAGATCCTAATATGAAAATGCAACTATGGTGCAATCAACTGCACTAGTAGTTTGTCATACCTGTAAACTAGTTCGTTGGTGGCCGTCTCATCAAAAGCATAATCGAATCTGAACACTTGGTTTTCCAAGTATTTAGTGAGGTCCACTTTAGTTTTAGGTTCATGAACAATTATTAGTTCTTTGTTAGGGACTGTTACTACATCGACCTCTTTCTTGTTCAGTTCTAAAAGCAAAAAAAGTTTGAAATAAAGAACAAAACACTAAAGAGCAACTATCTTATGTTATCCTTTCCATATTATATATTAAACACATACACAAAGTTACCAATTCAATTATTAACAAATATTAATTCTAAAAAGTGAATGTATCCATTTTATCCTCTACATATATACATGCAAATTTACACACAGTTGCTGTAATGCACTGATAATATTTCATCAGGAAATCCATCATTTCCAGTCATTCACTACACATCTGTATATAACCCTTGATTTTCTTCATTATACTCAAAACATTACTAAAATTCCAAATAACTCCTAATTTACTATCACAATACTTCATCTCTCTTTGCAAGAGACTTCAGGTGACGATGGAGAACAAGAAAAATTATTCTTGTCTTCGCACGTTAAAATTTTGCAATATATGTATTCCTTGTTTAACAATTAATCCTTTATATGGTAAGTGATCGATAGAGGGGATTAATTGATTGGCCTTTATTCTTTGTTTTGATTATTAATATGAAGGGCTATTGTTGTATCTTACTTTTTTTTTCCTTTACAGTAGAGCCCCGATTATCTGTGGAATGGACCACTTGAGGATAGGCGGGGCTTCGTAGTTCCAAAATATCCCACCAGTCTACTTTTTGGCTTGTGGGATAAACAAAGCCATGTGCTTCGTTTTAACCCTAATAGATACAGAGGCTGAATTAAAAGATTTAATTTGGATGCAACGATTGTAAGCCTTCCAAAATTTTCAGATGGGATATAGAGTTGATTATCGCCTATTGAAGAAGACAGCAATATATTTTCAAAGAAGGATATAATTTAATGGATCACTTGAGGATAGGCTGGGCTTCATAGTTACAAAATATCCCACCATGCTACTACTTTGCATGTGGGATAAACAAAGCCACGTGCTTTGTTTTAACCGGTTTAGATACAGAAGAAATATTATATTAAAGAAGGATATTCCAAGCACTTTTACAGAATTATTACAATAAGGATCTGCACAGTACTGAACCATCGTCTTGAAATATTAAATATCAGTGTTATTCACACAGTTATATGTTTGTTTATCCCACAAGCTCTCGCCGCATGAGGGATACAGGTTGTACGTGACATCGATAGGGGCGTAAACCTCAAGTGGTCCATTGGGTGGCAAGGGCACCACGGATAGTGAAAATCGCGTTTAACCGGGGGGGGGGGGGGGGG
>JAFIDM010002131.1:57950835-57986418 GCA_023159025.1 Thereuonema tuberculata
GGGGGTCTAAAAATGAGGTGTAAACATGAAAAAAAATATTTCAGCATAAAAACTATGTTTTATTGTACAAAAAACATATGTAAAACTTTTAAAATATGTACAGTATAGCAGAAACCTTTCTGCATAGCAAGAGCCTGCCACTCGTCCACAAATTCCGAGATTACGATGCACAATAAACCTGTCAGTAATTTTTGACCTTCACACTGTAGGGCCTATTGTACTTTCCCCGTTGCTGGCTTGGATTAAAATTGATTTTTTTTAGGTCCGTAATTAAAAAAAATTTTCGCGGCACTGGCTGATAATCCATACCACAGATAATCGGGGCTTTACTGTATATATTTTCTAAGTTCACTGAGATATAAGATAGTGGGTAGATCCAACTGACAATGGTCAGGAAACCTGAAATAGGCTAGCTTGGATTACCGGTATCACAATTTCCAAAAATAGATCAGCGAACTTTTTCTTAGTCTTGTGCGTTTTTGTTTTATATCTCATGTAAAAATTATTACTCTTCGTCATGTATTCATTTGAATTACAAAAAGACTAATATTTCATATCTTACCTAATGCAACATAATACTAATTACAATTTGTCCAAATTATAACAATTCATATAAATAACTATGATTCATATAAATAAACATTCCTAATAATTCTTAACAGGTTAAAGTTTCATATCAATTTATTTCTTCATGAATTCTTTCACATAACAAAAAAATATTGCTTATTTTTAGGAATTTATTATTTATACAATTTTTTCCAATTAATTAAACAAGATTCAACCATTAATCTCTTTTTCATCTGAAATTTTAACATTCAATTTTTACTATGGGGTCCGGATTGTGTCCATTTTCTATGCTGTGGTCTGCCAAATCAGAAATTTTCTTATTCTTAACTTATATAAGAATTGGTTAGAACATCAAATTATTTTAAAGTGAAACAAAGCTGAATATAGTTGTATGAAGTATGCAATGACATTGTATTGATTTGGAAAGGCACAGGCCAAAGAAAATTTTTGAAATTTTCTTTCATTTGTGGACAGTTTGGCTAAAATCATGCAAATATACATGATCTGTTTCAAAAACTTTTTTTCAGTTTTCAGAAATCCCTGAAGCCTGAGGTTTGGTAAGTAGGTCATCTGTGATTGGCTAATCCTTTCAAAAGCGTCAAAAAAATAAGAAATGCAATTGGTTAGCTACAGCAACAAATAAAATGAGAGACAAAAAAAAAAAAAAAAACCAACGAGCGACAAACATGGTGTCACGTACGGACTCTCTTGACTCACAGGTTTTAGAAGTATTTTTACAGTAGTCTAAAATAAATGAAGGAGATGATTAGGATAGTGAAGCCGAGTTATCTAGTCATATTAAGGAACTTTCTGATCAGGAATTGCTTCATGAAAATGCTAAATTACAATGGCAATAATTTATTTTCAGAAATCCTGATAAGATTATGTCCGAAAAGAATTCATCTCGTGGATTTCTAAAGTGTAGAAGGCAAGAATGGCCTTAAATTGCAGTATTTCCATATAAATTAGGTCAATAATTAACTTATCTCTGGTTTGATGTAATAAAAAAAGATACTTATTTTTTGGGGTATAATAGGAGTTGTAATGCAGATGATATGACAAGGGGCAGCAAAAGTTGGCACCTCTACATTACAAATGTCTGTCAGAAGGACCAAAGTTGAACTGAGAGTTCATTTTTAAGAAATATACTCTTTCTTTAGCTCAAATATTTTGTGCAATTTCAATGATATACTATTAAACTTTAATTTGGCTATTTTAACTTTTTATTTATTGTAAATTATTTTCTATTTCAGGCTTTTGAAAATAACTTTTGTTAAAATATGTAACAAAAATTTATTTTAATAATTTTTCTTTCAAAAAATAAATTTAATAATTCCAAAATAAATTTAAGCGCATTTTTTTTGAAAGTTCAATTGTTTATTAATTTATAGAAAAAAAATATGATCATTGTACTTTTAATTTCTTGTTAATAATTTTTTTTCTAATTTGTGCAGTTTCAGATGTTTCTTACTCTTTTCATATTACATTTATGCACGTTAAACTTTCTTTATTATTAAATTTTCGAATTTTCGTTGGGCCTTATGCCTTTATTAAATGCCTTTCGAGCCGAACTCAATGCTGGCCGAGGTAATTTTGCTGTGATGGTCACAGCGTTTTTGCTTTAGTTGTTTGCTCTCGACCGGGTCCCACTTTCCTAACGGCGAGGCGGGATCATAGGTATTCGACGCATTCTGAGTTCCATTATCAAAGCTAAATCTGGCTGATGAGTCCTAAAAAGGACGAAATAGCTATCCCAGATTGCTTTTGATAATGACTCAATGCGTTAAAAGCAAACAACTCTTACGAATTTGTGCAGTTTCAGATGTTTCTTACTCTTTTCATATATACAAATAAGGCAAAAACATGGCCATCCACAAAGGATTAAAGATAAAGTAAAAAAGAAAGAAACAAAACAATGTCTATGATAAAATGATTAAGTTGTTAGGTTTTAAATTGTATGAAAATGCGAAAGATATTTACAAAGAAAATATTAGAATAGTTCATTATAAAAGGTACTAAACCGATTAAAAAAAAGGATCATTCAAGGGAACATTCTTCACAATATGGGTGTAGTGTATAGTTTATCATGTAGAGATTGTGGTTGTATCTATTTTGGAAGCACAGACAGGACCATGAAAGAAAGATTAGCCGAGCCCATTTAAGCTTTTAAGAAAAACAAGAAAATTTCTGATTGGGCAAACCATTGCATAGAAAACGATACAATCTGGACCTATACTAAAAATTGAATGTAAAATCTCAAATGAAAAACAGATTCACAGTTGAATCTTGTCTAAGTAATTGGAAAAATTGTATAAATAAAGATCCTAAAATAAGCAATACTTCTTTCGGTTATGTGAAAGAATTCATGCAGAAATAAATTAAGAATTATTATTCTAAATGTTTATCTGTATGAACTGTTATTAGTTCTATGTTGTATTAGGCAAGATATGAAATGTCTGAATTGTTGTGTTCTTTTTGTAACCCAAATGAATATGTTAAGAGGACAAGAAAAATTATTATTCTAATCACCTGAAGAAGTCTTTTGCAAAGATATCTTTTGTGATATTAAAGTAGGAGTTATTTGAATTTTAGTAATCCTTGCTAAAAATGAATTTTATTATCCTTGATAATAACGTTTTATTGAACATTCTATTTTCTTTGTTTATTTCATTCTATAAGTACACTTTGCATTAATATTTTCCAAATAAAGATAATTTTGGGGGAGAAAATCAAGTACCGTATATGCTCCAATAGAGGCCCCCGGCATTTATTTGCAAAACTAGCCTCGGCTCCCGGCACTTAATAGAGACCGGCCATTAATAACGAAAACCTTCCGAACGCAATATTTTTACACATAAATACTGGCTAATATTACAAACAGCTACTTTATTTGAATTTCACATGCTACATAAGACTGTTAAAGATAAATGGCAATGTCTTTCTGTACCTGTCGCTGCTATTCGTCATCGGAATCCACAATGATGGGCGGCCACCTCACCGGAAGTTTCTTCCACATATTCCATCGCGCGAATCTTAAAGGCAATGTCAAATGACAGTTTCGGCAGCATTTTGTAAGGCAATGTACCGTAAGGTATTATGCACAACTATAAAGATAAGGACGCTTACACTAGTACCGGACACCGGTAGGCAAATATAAAAGACCCGGCTACTGTTAGAGACCGGCTACTATTTGGCCGTGTCCCCTCTGCAGCCCGGCGCTTATTAGAGACCAGCGACAATAAGAGCCTCGGCGTTTATTGGAACATATACGGTAATTTACAATACACATTTCCATTACATTTTTAATCTCAACCTGTAAAATACTGGCCAACATGCAGAAACTTCCTAAATTCTAAAGATCCAAAAATAATTATCTAGGTAATTCTTCAATTCCACATTTTGAAATCTGCCAGATGTCACATAATATATGATTTAAAGCAAATCAAACATTTCAAATCATTGATACATGAAGAAATGCCCTTACAGCATTGTTCTACTACAATTATCATGGCAAAAATAACTTCTACAGTAATCTGTTTGCCTTATCATACTTATGACAGTATCGAATTAGCATATTTTTCATATGGGTGAAACAGCAGCATCACAGCAGGTTCACATATTTTCTGTGTTAAAAGCTTATCTAAGAATTCAAAACAACTGATACAAGTCATTACCTTGCTGAAAGTTGCTCTCTTGTTTACTTGAAAAATATCACTACAACCTCAGAAGATAAGCACTGCTAATGTGATTTTTGATCAAAGAAAATTAAAAACGCAATGTTCTCATTTTAATGGAAAGCCATTCACTTTATCCTATATGAAATGCTTGAATTATGTATATTTCTTAATTGGATATATTTTTTTAAATGAATAACCAATGTTTAAAAGAACAATAATATAACAAGGAATTTCAAACAAAAAGAGAAAAAGCCTGAGGCCATACCTTTTTTGTTGAGTGGCCGTTTACGAACACAAACACAGATCTGATGATCTTCCACACTGTCACCATCTCGGATAGGCCTGTATTCTAAGTTGGCTCTGTACTCTCTAATCATTGCCAAACATTCCCAGTTGGGATTTCCTGGATCTAGATTCATTAACTCCTGCTTCTCAGCTTTTTGTTCAGCCTGCCGAGCACGTCTTTCTTCTCGGTTCTTTTTTAGTCGCTCCACTTCCTTTACTACATTGGAGCGTCTCCGAGCTAAAAGACAAATGAGGGAGAGAAAAAAAAAATCCCAAAACAAATCAGTTTACTGCAAATTATAAAAAAAAATTCCAATTCTTAGGACCCATCTAATCATCTTTCTGAATAAAAATTCCTTTAAAAATATTTGAGGTCTGAAAGTTCTCTATTACTTCAATCTGCTTTACCATTTAATAAACTAATGATTAACATAAGAGCAATTAAATAAGATGCAATTTAATGTGATTGAAATAACTTCAGTGGATAACAAATTGATTTTGTTTTCAAAACCAACAGATATTTGAGAATTATATTCTTAATATAATTCTCAAAACAAACATTAACCCTTCTAAAACAGGAATGGAAGCTTCTGAAATCTTCTGAATTACGGAGAATTTGCTGGTATGCACTGGCCAATAAAGGAAATTCAATATTCTTGTGCCATAAAAAGTATGTCAAGGAAATAGGATGTTCGGAAAATATTAGATAGGGAATTTGTTCGAACGGAAACTTTTTCGAATCGAACATTTCCTACTGGGTGTTCGAAAAAATATTCTCTTTAACAATTTTGAATATTTATCTAAAGAAAATACATTTATCATCGCGTAAACAATTCTGAAGTTAGTTATGTGCAAGGAAAGTGATTAGTATTTCATTAGCGATCCCTGGTTTAAATGATTACTTAGCATTTCCAAAATAATCTTTTAAGACGCTGCTTGGAATGTAACTAACCATAATTAGGTTAGCATTAAAAAGGGGCCCGTTTCAGGGGCTGAGCATCCGGCAATTTGGAAGTTTATCGGCGTATTAAAAAAAAGAGTAGAGCATAAATTATATGCGAATAGAACAACTAATTGCAGGTCAAGGCGTGCAAAATGGAAGAAAGAAGTATAAGGATAGCACGGCACAGTTATTAAATGTTGTAAATAGATATGTAGCAGGATGTTATATTGTTACTTATATGCATGGCGTTGCCCACAATATTTCGTATTAAAATTTATTGATGTATATGTATCTGCAAAATAAAATACTTCATTATATAAAATTTTATTATTGATCTTCTCTTTCGAATATTTTTCCTTTAGAATTTTTTCCATTCAAACAAATTACCGTTCGAACAAATTTCCTAGAGCCAGGCAATAGTATCTTTATAGCATTCTTTTTTTTTTTTTTTTTTTTTTTAATATCACAAAAGATTACTCCAGACTATAAAATGAATGCAATGAAAACGACATCAGAAAACATTTTAGATATTACCAAATGAAATACCTTGGAAGAGAAAATTAAATGTTCTTATTGACCTCTCTTCAAAAGTTAAGCTAAATCTTAAAAAACTAAAAAACTTAAGTTTTTCGATGAACATAATAAAGCAAAATGAAGAGATTGGCAGAAAATATAATTCTTTGCAGTTTATTCCCATTAGTGGAATTTGGACATAAGATCCCAAATTAAATATTGACGAGATCACCGAGAACTTGGATTTAATGATACTAATAAATTATATCAAAATGGAAGCATAACTAAAATTAGAAGAGGCAATAAATTACATTGATGATAAGATATTTACAACAAATATTTAGTACTTGCTACTGCAATTACTTTAAGAAATAATTGTTGCTGATGTTGGAATGAAAATAATTGCTATATGTTTCAAAACTTAGAATTATCTAAATATATTTGTGGTAAAGTTACATGGAGACATTGTCAGTAACGAGACATATTTAAGAAAATTCAAGATTCTCACAAAATTTCAGGCTAAAATGTTAATCATAATTATGTCATTTTTTTTTTTTTTTTTCCCATTATATAACGTTTCACAGGCAAAGAAAGAAGCACAAGGCATTTGCTTGCCTAAAAACAGAACTACTCTAATTTTAAGAGGCAACAACAGATTGATCATTGAAGGAGAAATACTTTTTCAAGAATGAAGATGATCATATCTATATGTTGAATCAAGTATGTCTTCTTCAGTATATAGTTCTTTAAGACATCAAAACACTGTATGATCTTCCTTCACCCAAGAGAATATTATAAGCATTGCCTCATTGCTAATATTATTAGCCGCATTTACTTAAAATTCAAACTTAGTTAAAATTCTGCTGATAAAGCTGCATAGTTATGATTACAATTAATATGGTTACACTGAATGTAATTTTGAGGACGACCTTTAATCTTTAGTTCTTTTTCAAGATTCCCAAAAAACTTGTGAAACACACTGTATGCACAGCAAATTAAATTATTTGGCACTTACAAATGATCAATGGGCACTTCTTTCCTTACTTATAGATCTGACATTGTTTGACTTATAACAATGTCTTAAGATTTTATTTTTTTTTAAATGTATCTAAAGAATACGAACAATGTTTAAGGATCATCAACATACTTTTTCTTTTTTCCAGAGTTTTGCAAAAACGGCATTTCCTCACATTCTTCAAAGGAGGTGTAACTCCATGGGGATGATGTAAATATTTCCTTTGAAGAATGTGAGGAAAAGCTGTTTTCGCAATGCTCCTGAAATAGAAAACGTTAAGTGTTTATTTAATGTTTAAGGATCTTCGAAATGGTAATCTGTAAGAGAATTGCCACAATCATCTACAATAATCTATTAAATCTGTGACAAAATAAAAACATTGACAACAGGCTCAAATGTCAAACCAAAAAAAAAAAGTAAGACTGAAATTTTCAAGTTGATGTGGTTTTAGTTTCTTAATATCAAAATGTAAATAAATATTAATGAATATGAAAGTTGGCAACAAAATTGAGATTACAAATACATTAAGCAAGGATAGTAAATTTACATTTAAATAAGCTTTAGATAAAATTGTCATGTTTTCCTAAATTTTTCTTTCAATTATTTAAGTAGTTTAAGTAGTTTATCTCTTTACACACTCCCCAATAATTCAAGCCTTGTATTTATATTTAAATATAAAAATATTTCATTCAGGGTGTCCAGATCGACCGTATTTGCCTCCCACCTCAGAATTCCATATTAAACATGCTTCAAAAAAAATTAATATAATTTTTTGATTGAACTTATACTTTGAGATAATTGAGGTTTTATGCGTAAGGATGTGGATCATCACAAAGTGTTTCCACATATTACAAAAAACGTAAAAGGAACAAAAAGATTTAAAAAATTAAATCAAACATTCATAAAATAACAATCAACTTATATAATTGGCTAAGTTTGTCTGTCTGTCTGTAACTCGATATAATTTTGTTACCACTGCACCGATTTTAATGAAATTTGGCATTCTTACTCAGTTTTTTATGCTGATTTTGAAACTCAAAACCATTTTTGCCGTAGAAGCTTCGTTCACAAGTTAGCGCAGTATTTAAATTACATTTACTTTATATTTGATAGTTGATAATAAAATGATTTTTCAGATTTTGCTGCTAGTGTTTTATAAAAGGTGTTCAAAATGTTCACCATCTATCATAACACATGCTCTGAGCCTATTCAGTAAGCAATGAATAGGTAGATCTTGCTACCATATCAGTCTTTTATGATAGCAACTTTGCTGTGATCTTGTGCTCATCACATGATTATAAATGGCTTCTTTCAAATATTTCCCAAAAAAAGTAATCCATCAGATTGAGGTTGGCACGGCCAATTTCCCCTCCCCTGCCAATCCACCTTCCTGGATACAATTCAAGAGCATCTAGTGCAGTCTAAGCACAATATGCTGGAACATCATCATTGTGGTACCACATCCAAATTTGAAGTGGGACATCTTCGAGTCATCTCCCAAGACATGCCATAAAAAGACTGTAGGTTGGACTATTCAGCACATCAGGCAGAAGATGTGGTACGATTACACAATCTCCGATAATGCAGGTCAAAACATTAATCTTCTCATGAACTTGGTAATGTGCTTCTCTTATCACATGGAGATTAACATCTTTCCACCTGTGGCAATTGTGGCAGTTGAAATGCCCTATTTTTGTGTGAAGAGGCACTCATTGGTAAAGGATTCTTACACTAAAATCTGCATCCTTGATTTTTGACTCTACAGACACTGACAGTGACTCCAGTCTCCTGGTTTTGAGTTTCTGCACCCTCGGAAAGTGGAAAGGAAGAAAATGGTAGTCCATCAAAATTCCCCAGACCATATTTTTATTGAGACTCAACTCTGGCCCAATTTGATGCATGCCTGAAGTAAGGTCTTGAAACACAATGTTCAAAACAGCATCTTCATTTGCAGGAGTCCTCTTTAGCCATTCTGTGCCTCCCTCGTGACAATTAACTGGCACCAGACTCTTAAGTTTCTTGAGCTCTTGTTTCTAACCTTCGGAACACATTAGGGTCAGGATATACACTCGGCGATTAGAGTATTGGCGAGTATATTCCCTCGCAGCTTCATAAGAGTTGTCATCGCAATATCGCAACATGCTAGTCATGTCAAAGTATTCAGATGCAGTTTTGCCATATTGTCATCATCAGTTGGGCTAATTATACAGAAAATAGGTACATCAGGAATCATGAGGTTACTTCTGATTGACTGCATTCAAAAATGAGCACATAGATGGAGATTGTCTACAACACAGCAGTGCACTTCTTGTACAACAATGCAATTTTATAACTTATTAAATAAAAAAAAAAAAAAAAGCTCTCAGTGAATCACCTATTGAGAAAAATAATGTTTTCTATGTGGGAACAACCACTTTTTGTAACTCTTTCCCGACACAAAAAACCTCAATTCTTTCAAATAGTGTAAGTCTGCTCAAAAGATTTGTAATAAGGTTTTTGAAGCATATTTACTTTGGAATATCAAGATGTCAAGCAAATACAATCCATCTGAGACACACATACACTATATGATCAAAAATCTCAGATCACTCCTGTACAATAGTGAACTGAAGCTTGGCACGATATCACGTACTGATATTAAAGTTAACAAGGAGTCATATCTTAATTGATATGAAGTAAGAGCAGAATGGGTCAACCAGCAGAGCTCAAGTGACTGAACACTAGGGGTGGACGAGTAGTGGTTTTTTTGATTCGAGTCGAATAGTTGAGCCAACTACTCAAGTATCGAGTTGAGTCGAGTAGCACGGGTTATAAGTAAAAGACTTAGTTTCCAATAGTTTTTATTCTAAAATTTAAAACAAACAATGTTCCTTATCTCTTAGATACTGGTTTACAATTATATAGGCCTACAGATGTATAAACTCAAAATTATAAAATTTTGACTTAATCTTTTTCTTTTACTTTACTTTTAATATTAAAATATGTAAATAAATTGACGAATTTACCTGAAATGACCATACTTCAAGATATAAATATAGTAAAAAAAGGGTCAAGTGTAAATAAAATAGTGTCAGGTAAGTATTAAGCAGGCCTAACATAATTCTAATATTACATTTATAATTAACTAAGTAAGTAAAGTACACTAATAAACTACAATTGCAACATGTAAATTATAACTCAATAAAAATTGAATTGAAAACGGAAAATTTTTTTGAAGTTTTCCTTCATAAGAGACGCTAACGATCCTGGTGGCTGGCTGTTTCACTAACTCAGTCTGGCAAGTACAGCGCGATATATTCAAAAGGAATCAGCTGATACTATGACCACTTGGAGCACTGTTGTGTTGATCGATTTCGTATTTCTGGGGAAAACTAACTGGAATGGATTAAAGTTTGGACTTTGGCTGTGGCAATGTGAATGCATGGTCGAAACAAAGTGTATCTTATTTAGTATCGATTCACACTCACTTTGGTAATATCGTAATCTTTTAGCGATACGCGGAAGGATATCAAACTCGTTGTTGAATATGCTGGAATTTTTGTAATGTTAAGAATCGGGACATATTTATTTTTGGCAACATTAAGAGGAACTTTTTTTACCAATATTGATAAGGTAAAGATTACCCCGGAGGCAGAATGTTTTTTATCTTTCTGCAACGATTGATGCTAAGACGAAAAATTTTCTGCGGGTGCGGCGTTTTTCTCGTTTATGTCCCGCAAAAAACATTAATTCTATACCAGGAGTGGGCAGACTTTTGTAAGGTAAGGGCTACCTCAAGTATACTCCAGGTGGCGCAGTCATCTTAAGACTATCGACAACCAAAAAAAAAACAAAAAACAAAAAAACGAATATACGATATCTTTCTGCAGCTTTCATTTTCGTTCTGCGACAATGTCGCGCCGTTGCTTGATATTCTGCTTCTGGGAAGATTACTACGCGCCGTCTGCGGTGTTCGGGAGCAAAATAGATGACTGTTGAATTATTCTACTTATTGCGTGATTATACGAATTAAATCAATATTCACTTACAGGAATGGGGATTACATAAAACAACATACACTCAAACACATTTTTTGTAAAATAATAGCGATCAGCATTTCCAACAGTTTTTAATTACTCTACTTGCATTTTCGAGTAGTCTCCACTACTCGCTCGGGCTCCGAGTATTAAAAAATACTCGACAGATACTCGAAAACTAGAGTACTCGCCCACACCTACTGATCACAAGATTGGTCATTGGCCATCACTTGCGTAATGCCCAGGACATTTCAACCCTTCAGTTGCCAAAATCAATATTGGTGATGTTGCTTGAGAAATGGAAACAGGAAAGCACAACCACAACGCATCTAATATTGAAGTTGGTTCGGCAAATACCCAGACAGCAATTGAAACAATCACCCTTGAGTTTCACTGTAGTGCCAACACTGGCTAGCATCACGACTGTTCATTAAGAGGTCAGGGGAAAAGGGTTTTGTGGTCGAGCAGCTGCTTGCAAAGCAAACATTTCTCCTGTGAATGTTAAGCATCACCTAGAGTGGTATAAAGAGCGACGCCACTGAACAGTGAAAACGTTGGATGTCGAGTGATGAATCGTGCTCTTATAAGTGGCAGTCCAATGAGAGTGTTTGGGTGAGGTGAATGCCCAGGGAACAATATCTGCAATCATGTATAGTACCAACAATGAAGTCTGGAGGTGGTATTAAACTGCAGGGGTGTTTTTCATGGAATGGAATCGGCTCTCTTGTTCCACTGAACGAAAATGTAAATGCAGAAGGTAATGACCATTGACTACCAGCATGACAGCACTCTGTGTCATAAAGGGAGATCTGTTAGGAATATGGTTTGTGGACAATAAGATGCCATTCCTCCAGAGATATTCAAGTACCCGGTGGACAGTCTCCCCAGCAGTCATAGCTGTGATAAAGGTGAAAGACAGACCCACCTTACTGAGGACTGTGTCACAGAGTAAGTCTGACTATGGGTTTCAGGATATTTTTGATCAATAAAATAAATTTCTATTAAAATACTTTAGATAATTGAAAAATTTTGTAAATTTGTAAGCAGTAATGTTGTTTTGTGAGTAAAATTAAAACCCACTGTAAAAGTGAAAATAGCAAAATCAATTTTAATAAATGTTGCCCCAAAAAACAAAAACAAAATAAACAAATAAATAAATAAATAAAAGGGTGCAGAACTTAAAGTAAATTATTTTTAATGAAGTAGTAATAACAATTACCATAGACTGCATGCAGATCAGATCAAGGTGCAGTTTCTCATAAGCAATGTGTGGTGGTGGTTTACAAGAAAAAGAGTGGTAAAATAGAATATTTTCTATTCTAAAATTGAATGTATCAAATGGAATATTCCAATGAAAAAAAATTAAGTCATCTAAAGTACACAGTTTAATATCTAAAACAAAAACAAAAAAAAATAATCCACATTTTATTTTACTATTGCTAATTATGTGGCTACAACAATTTCTACTAAAAACAGGTAATTCTACTATAAAAAATTACCTACAAGACACATTTTTCATGAATAGTTAGTTTAAAATCCTAATCAAGTATAAAATGTTACCTGTGATCAAAACAGATAATACCTTCATAATGTTTCCACATAACTTTTTTTTTTTTTTTTTTTTTTTTTTTTTTTTAGTAAATTATCATTTAGTTCAAATGTCAATATTTCAGTATTTTACCATTATTTATGCGAATTTAAGGCAAGGCCCAAATTTTAGATGAACCTTATTCCAAAATATTTTTGAATTAAATTTCTATTACTATTTAGCCATACTCTTACTTGTTACCTCTTTGGTTTTATCAAATGTGCAACAATGAAGAAAAGAACTCCCATTAAGTTTCACTTTTACAAATTAAAAACTAGCTGGTGAAAAGGAATCCTAGCTTCCATGAATTATTAATTCTAAACTAATTTTAGAATGGTATTTTACCTGGTGTTAAGAATTTTACATTCAAAAATGGCATTTCTATTGGACAATTAAATAGCATCTTAACAGCTAGGATGGGAACCAATTTATAATGATCTTATGAAACTATATTGCTGAAGACTGAAGGTGTAAAGTATAACAGACAGTGGAGCTTATAGAAGAAAAGCTTAGAAAAGGACCAACTTAAATACAGAAAAGGATATTACCTATAGCAGATAAAAGACAGCTTATTTGAGAGATATAGTGCCTGAAAACAGGGCAAGGAGCAAAAAAACGACTTCTTGTAAGCGGTTAATAATTATCTTATCTTGAAAGTAATCACAAACAATATGGCATATCAATGCAAAAACTTTAGCTTACTGAATATTAAAGATCAAATAGAGCCATTGTTAGGCTACACTAATGAAAACTTTTGACTTTTTATAAATTTGATTTTTTTTTTTTTAAGTTGAGGTTTTGCTTCTTATTTCTTTGGAAGAGAAAATGGAGTGCTAGGGTGCTGATTAAAAATGTGGGATAATCAGGCTGCAATTCAGCATTTCAAATCTTCTTATATAAATAGAAAATTTGAAAAACTGCTGAAGTAATGGACAATCAGTAAGACACTGCCCATGCAAGTATAAAGACACATGTTTTCCCTTCTCTCATTTCAATGATTAATGAAACAAACTCAATCACCCATAATTTTGCAATCTCCATCCAAAGAATAAATACAACATCCAAGTTCTGAGAAAACTTTAGTACTCTTAAGGATTCTTCTGCCCACCTCCTAATGCAACAACTAGTTCAGCATCCAATGTAACAATTTTGCAAGTGATCTGCAAACAATGATTTTATGAAGTTCAGAGCAAAGCTTTGAGATGGTATCATCGTTCTTTGGTTTTACAAATGGTTTCATTCCATTCACTTTTAAGACAAGATAAATCTTCGTAAATGAAATTAGGAATTTATTTTCAATCATCTTCTTTGTGACTTATAAGAAAAAAATTTTTTTTTTTTTTTTTTACTGTTGTGATAAGGTTTTTTTAAGAAAGCAATGTAACTGATGCCTTATGCTCCATGCTATGACTTGAAATTATCAACCATTCTTTGATTGGCCACTGACAAAATGAAAAGGCTTAATTGTTCACAAGTTGGATCTGGACCAATGCTTTAAAAGCACTATTGCATAACTACAGCAGTTATTTTTTCAAAATCCCTTTGTATATATATTCTAACTGCATAAAATATAACTATAATACTAGGAAGAAGTAATCCAATAGGTTTTCCATTAAAACAAGGCTGTATTTTATTAAATTATATTACATTCTTACGAATGTCAAGAAGAGTCAACCTGCTTTCAGAACTTATAACTTTAAAGATAAAAAGGAACAAAATAAAGAAAAACATTTTTAGGGAAGCGTAAATACAGAATAAACAGAATAAAAAAACCACCAGCCAACTGGTGGCAAAATTGCATTAAAAAAAATTCTTTTCTTTATCTTTGCACATCTGCATTTTTCAATCAAAGGCTCTCATCGAGGGCAAAGCCAAAGTAATAGAAACGAGAGTTTTGGAACTACATTTAAAGATTTAGTAATGCTTTTCTATTATGTTTATTTTTTTTTTCTTTTGAAGTCCTAGCATTTAGGAATAATGCTATTATGGAAACTGCAAGTTTAAGGCTCATTCATTTTTTGGTACAATTACAAACTAATCAAAATGCTTGAGTACTTAAGAAATTCATGTTTATCATGCATTTTTATTTTTTTATTTGAGGAAGCCTTAACAACAAAGTTAAATCTTAATTCTCAGTCTTATCTAAAAGAAACAGGTATATTTCTCCTTTTATAATTTCAACTTAATATAATTTTCATTAAAAAAAAAAAATAAGATAAATAAATAAATAGAAATTTTCTCAGGAACTGCAGATTTTATTTCAACTTAAATTAACTTTTAATTTAGTTACTTAATCCTGAAAGACTGCTGAACTACCAGAATGAATTAATAAGGTTTAGTTTATTTTTTTTAAGTTGCAACTGTTGTTTACTTCCCTGCTGATGCTATAAGCAATTACAGCTTATTTTGCATCATTTTGTTTAGAATACTTACTAATCTAAAATTTTAATGAAAGAAACCAGAGTAAGTTTGAAAAGCATTAAAAATCGATATTTTGTTTATAGAATAAAAACCCTCGCCTTAGATTCGCTTAATATGGTACTCACGTGCAGGTAAAGTCGAGGGCTGACCTTGTGGGGCTGCTGCAACTGCAGGGACTGGAGGGGGAGGTAATGGAGCAAGAGTATCTACATGGCCATTCTGGGATGGAGCCCGCACCATACTTGGGCGAGTACGAACAGATCCTAACAAATATTAAAATGTTTATTAAAATGAATTTGCTTATTTCGAAAGATTTCTAAAAATTAACCAATTATTATTAATAATATACAAGAAATTTTGAACAGTTAATCATACAGAAAAGTGAAAATATGTAGAAAATTATTTAGAGAAAAACCTATAGTTCCAAGAGTATTGGAAGGTTACACATATATGCTTAATGTCTAAAGTTCTTACATAAACAATTACAAATATTAATGACATATGATAATTTCTTTAACGTATCGTGTAAGTCAACTACTACTTCGACACTTATTTCCATAAGATTATCAAAATTTTTAAATTTTGATGACTAAAAATTAAAAAAATTAAAAAATTAGAAAACTAAAATTTTATGTTAATGACATGTTTATAGATTAAGTTTAAGGAAAGCTTATACAAATCTGCTTATAATTTAGTCATTTGAAACTAACTTTTGAGGTAATACTTGAAGAAAATGCAGAAAACTACAAATGATAATTATTTAAAAGATGTTTTAAAGAACTCCATCTTTACAGTCATGTTGCTGTATTGCTATTGATAAAACAAAAAAAAGCAGCATAACAGCATATTTTGTTAAGTTTATTTGTTTTTTTTTAACTATCTTAACTATCAAACAAGTATATAATTGTCTTGAGAATTTGCAAGAAATCACAGCTTTGAATCCTATCAAAAATGAAGGGAGACACACACACACATTGATGTCTTTAAATTAAGGAATCTTGCAGAATGAACTGTTCTGGTTGTCCAGTTGGGACCAAACTCGGTAGAAGGTCCCAAAGGTCTTCCTAATACCATCTCCACACAAAAAATAAAAATGGTAGAACCCATTCTGTCTGAATAAATAAAATTCAGAAATGCCACCTGTGTAGTGGCAGTGCAGGTCACGACACAGGACGAATTGTGACAGTTTTGTTCACTGATTGTAGGAATGTGTGTCAAAATTGTTAGCCACGGCCCATCGTATCTATTTGGACCTGCATACAAGAGACAGAGTGATAGGACAACCAGTGCCATCTCTATCTTATGGACACGTTTCCAGCAGGATGGCAATATTGTCCAACGCTATAGCAGAGGAAGTCCACATGTCACCACACCCTGGGAAGACCGTTAGCTGTCACTAATGGCCAGACGGAACCCCTGAAGAATGGCATGCCACCTTGCCAGGGAGCTGGCAGCAGCACCTGTATCCAGACAAACAGTATACAGGCGACTCCATGCAGTTGGTCTGTATGCCAGGATACCCATGAGGTGCATCCCCTTGAGCTAAGCTCATTGGAGGGGACAATGCACCATGGACACAGGCACAATGGAGCCATGTCATGTTTTGTGACAAGTCCTGATAGTCTAGAATTTGATTCACAGCAGATCCGCAAGGAACAAGGATCAATCTTGTCAACATTGTTGAACACGACTGGTACGTGGGTGGCAGGGTGATGGTGTGAGAAGGCATTATGCTGGGCTCTCGTACACCACTGCACATCTTTGACAGAGAATCCGTAACTGCCCAATTGTACCAGGACAACGTCCTTCACCAACATGTGCAACTTAAGGGGTGCTGCTGGTTCAGAGTTTCTGTTCATGGATGACAACACCTGTCCGCATCAGGCTCATCTCACGGACGAGTACCTCCAGCATTACGACATCCATCGTTTGGTTTGGCCTGCACATTCCCCGGACCTGAAACCAATTGAACATGCATGGGATGCTCTCAGAAGACTTGTTGCTGGAAGCATTCTACCACCATGAACGTTACCCGAGCTGAGAACAACATTGGCTGAAGAGCAGAATGCAATCCCCCAAAGTTTGCTTAATACTCTGGCATATGCCAGCACATTGAATTGCTTGCGTAGCTGTGCAGGAGTACCGTATAGCCTACTGAACACTCTTTTATGCCTTCCACAAACACTTTGATATTACTCTAGGTGCTTCTATCACAATGACGTTTTGGACATTTTTATTTCTTCTGTTAGAGGCAGTGCCACCACCTTTACTTTTTGAGGATGGTATTGGGAAGACCTTCTGCACCCCCCACCCTACCAAGTTTGGTCCCGACTGGACAACCAGAACAGTTCATGTTGCAAGATCCCTTAATTTAAGGATATCAGTATACAGTGGAAACTCGATTAACCGTCACTCTCTGTTATCAGTCATCGATTGCAAAACCTACTTCTCCATAAAATACGGGACATTGCCGCGAAAAAAAAGCTCGAGCCTCGAAGAAACAGAAGATGACTGATTACAGCTTCAACATATAATCCTTATTATCTAGTAGGCCTATTGTTTTATGTTTCTATTATTATTATTATTATTATTAGTTTGATGTTTGACGATATCTATTTGTTACCGATAGATTTTTCTTGGTATTAATTTATTGTTTGCCTTTCATCCCAAACCAGCATTGAAATTTCGTTACTGTACATGTTTATTGCGAAATTTCTGTTATCCGTCTATTCGGTTAACCGGCACAGTACAGGTCCCGAAGGTGACGGTTAATCAAGTTTTCACTGTATATATAAAGCGAAAGTGAAAAAAAAAATATCTGTTCTCTTACAACTTAGAAACTACTAAAGCAATTTGAATTAATGAAGGAAAAAAAAAAAAAAACCAAAACTCTCAGGGGGACTGCACAAATTAGACAAAAGCACTTCTGAAAATTGAAAACTAACAATTTCACTGCATCTTTTTCATTATTGCACTTTACAATTAACAAATTATTGCATATAACTTTTGAACCATTCAATTAATTTTGATGCCATTTTCTGAGTTATGTAGAGGACTAAATTGCACTTCTTTAAAATCATCTCTATATCCATTGCAAATAGAAATAATGGTTTTATTTTTTGGGCAAATAGGCATAAACTGCAGAGGTTTATTTGAAGGTGGCGACATTTCTTGGAATTCAAAGTTTATTATTTTTTGATTTATGCAATGTCATATGTTCTCAGTAAATAAATGTTAGCTAATTCGTTACGTATATATAATAATAATATCTATCTAGAGAAACAATATAGACTATGTTTATATGTTTGTTCTTTTTTCTTTGTCTCCTAAGCATCGGGCAACGCCGAGTCCTTCTGCTAGTAAATAAATACTAACCTTACATAAAATTCATTAATAACATAGTTTAATAGCAAAAAAAATAAAAAATCATTCTTCGTAACCTCATAAGGGGTTAATGATTTGAAAATAAAGAATGAAGTGTTGTAATCAACATTATAGATTTTTTTAATTAAAACTAAACTCAACAAGTATCTTTTGCAAGCCGTTAAAATGTCTTAAGATCTTATTTATTTTCCACTTTGCAGAATGTAGGAATAGTTAAAAAGCTTTGCAATAAAATCGCTGAGAATCCTGAAAGTAGCAATCCATCACTCAAAAAAGATGTTCTTTTGCGATGAATATAATAGCATGCTTTGATTTGAATTCCAGTACACATCTTCCCACTATACAGCATGTATCTCAATGTTTTTTACTGTATATTTAGAGTAATTTGTTCTAAATAAATTTACTAAATGCTACACTATACATGAACTTACCTTTGTTGCTTGGGATGGTAACAGATACCGAAGAACGGGGACCATACTAAAGAAAGAAAATGTAAACTTTTTTACTTCAATGTCTATTTTTACTACACTGGTAGTGAAGGGCAAGACAAATGTCAATATCATTCACAATAAAACAATTAATGGGTTCAGTTAGGCAAAATACAGTATCATTCATTCAATGCAAAATAAACTGCATTAATTTTTAAACAAGTAGACATCAAATTGTTCTATTCAATCTCTAATTAAATAATGGAAGTAACAGTATTTAATTATTTTTTTTAATTGCATTTAAAATTTATGTTAAAGTATACATTTATTGTAAAGTCAAATCAAAAGGCCAATAATTCTTGCTAAAAATTTTTTTTTTTTTTTTTTAAGCACATCCTACTTATTTTTAAGTAATTTGTAAGTTTTAGTTTAAACAGAGTGAAAATATCCTTTCAATCTTGTATTTCTGTTTTAATGCAATTAAACGATATAGATGTATTCGGCCGTCCTAAGGTAAAAGTAAGTAACTGCAAATTTTCTGATTTTTCGTTATCTGCATTTTCTACGTAAGGAAGTATCTACACATCTTCCGAAGCAATTTGGTAATGATCTGCTGTTATGTCCCCTATTTCGATGATCAAAGGTAGCAACTGACTCACAATATGCTTATATCTACGGTAAAAGGCAGCAAATAATCAGTTTTCAAATTGCTAGTTGCTTCCTTTTACCTTAGCACGGCCGTATTGTTCTTGGTTCAGGAATAAGAGGAGTCCACACCGGTTCAACGGTCAACACATCTCGCTCACTTTATTTACAAAACAAGGGTGTTTGTGTGTATATCTATATTCAAGTGCAGTGAACAGTGCGGTGTATATCTATATTCAAGTGCACAGCCCAACTCATCAAGGTTTGATTTTTATGGTTTTTTTTTCTTCAGTTTTTTTTTTTTATTTTTAATCTAAACTTTGTTACTTTCAAAGCTTTTGGTAGAAAATTGGCTTTCATTAAATTTCTTCATTACAGTTTGAAATAAAGTCATCAGAGTCCAAAATGCAAATATAAATTAAAAGAAAAAGAAAAGCATGACTTCAATTGAAATTAAAAGCATATCAATGGACACAATAAAATAAATAGAAAGGACCAATAATTCCTCTCGAAATTATTAATTACTCACTTTATTAATTCTATTTGCCATCTCTCTGGATTCGTTTGTTGCAAGTTCAGGATTTAACGCCATTATCGCCTCAATTTCCACCTTAGAAAAGAAAAGAGAAAAAAAAGAAAAATATTAAATGATACCAAAAAAAATAAATAAAATAAAACTGACTCAAGCTTAAATTTAATGCTGTAATTAATAAAACCCTCATATTTTTTTTTTATCCCTAAAATTATGAAACAATCTTGCAACATCAGCAAGAATTATAATTGACATGAACATCAAATTTATCAATGATGTGAAAATTAGTACTGAAGAGGTGTTCTGCAATCATGATAAATAATCAAATTAACATTAGGGTAAAGTGACCAAATGTCAGCCACATACTACAAATAACCAGAAAATAAAAGATCTGATGACTTAGTTTATATGATTGAAACAAATTTTTAGATTTATTGTAATTTTAATGAAATAAAGAAGTATGGCATTACGAAAAATACCTATTAAGTTAACTACGCGTTAATTACCATAACCTTACAATGTAACCAAATGTCGGCCAGGGATGACCAAATGTTGGCCAGTTAAAAATATGCATCAGTTAAACATTGCTGTTCACAGGAATTTATTTAAAAAAAATCTCATTTTAACATTTAGAATACAAATTTATGTAAAAAATATGAAAATGTTTATTTTCTTCTCCTTGTTAGATTTTAGGAGTTTTCTTTCTTCTTCTTCCACTCTTGTTTCTGTTGCTGTTTTTCAGCTTTCTCTTTTTTTTAGTTGTCAGCTTTCTCTCTCTTCAAAGCAGCTGCTTTAAGCCTATTTTCTCTTTTTTTTATTTGTAGCTCTTCCTTTTCTTTTGCAGCTTTCAGTTTCATTTCATATATCACATCTGATGTTAATATAAAATGTTTATTGTAAGTAATTTATTGTATTTATTGTGACCCTATTTCATCCATGGTACGAAAGTGTTTTCTGGAATTTATAAAACTTAATATGTTTAATAATTCTTTGCTCTGATCGTTTCAATGTGCAATAGCCTAAGCCTACAGTGGAAATATTGCAATAATAGATGAAAAGAAATTAATTTTCCTATGCATTTTCTAGCCAAATTGTCCTTCTCCATCCCATAATTTCCTTGGCAGTTAAAAGGACATTAATACTAATATTTCCCTTTTTTTAAAAACTATTTTATGGCTATGCCTCTGTGAATTCGGAAAAAAACTAGGGATTTCCTAGTTATGCCGTGAGATTTAGGCTAGGCGTTGATAGAAATGTAAACCTCGGATACAAACCGCTATTTAAAAACATCACATTTTTTTTTTTTATATAAAATTAATTCTTTTCAGCCTTTAAGTATATTCTTATATTCGAAAACAAGTATAGGCCTAATCATCCTTTTAACAGGCAAAAACTGTACGTACGGATGTTGGTCGGTCAGTGTGTTTGTGTCATCCCAGTAGTGCTATAGACAGTATTTAAGCAAGAAACAAAATACAAGGTGGCACCACCAACATTCCGAGTCGTCCCAACAGCACTATTCTTTGTGTGGATCGACATTTTAGGGCAGGAGGTTAACTTATAATTGACTCTTCAAGCATATTTCGAAACTAACCTCTAAATATGGATAATTACATGCTTGCAAGAAGTACCATGATCAAAATACATATGCTGTTTTATTGCTTAGTCATCAGTCAAATTATACTTGGGCTGTTATGGAAGTCAAAAAATGATCAAGAACATAGTTTTCAATCTTGGGTTTCTGTTTTACTTCCGTGAATATTTCACGGGTTGCCACTAATCTTAATAAGTAAGGTAAGTGTTTATATTTTTTTACTAAACTGTTAAGTAGGCTAAGCTACACGCTAATAAATAAATAATGGCCGACATTAGGACAACTTGAAATAGGAAAATAAAATGTAAATACTGAAGCGCTTTAAGGTAATAAATACTAATTACTTATGAAATAATGTTAAAATATCAGCTGAGGGTTTGCTAATATCAAAATACAAAAAACATGAAAACAAAGTGTTGGTTTGGCTTGGAGAAAATGAATTCTCAACTTTGCAATCTGAAGAATCTTGCCAAAACAATCGTTTCCCGCAACAATCAATCTCACGTCTTCGAAAAGAGCTTAAAGTAAATGGCGACAGCTGAAAATGACAATTGAAACTAAGATAGGATGGTAGTCCAAAGATGAAAAACTCGTGTAAAACGAAAAAAAAAAAAAAACAAAGCTAGACCACTACGTGTTTCTTAAAATACAAAAAACATTTGGTGGCCAACATTTGGGCACCGGCCGGCATTTGGTCACTTTACCCTAATCTATTAATTAACATTAATTAATTCCCAAAACTGAACTTTAATTTTTACTTCATTTCAATGTAAGTAGAGGTGAAGTTGAAAGCCTCACATCAATTCTTATAAAAAGAATATGTCATTCATTTTGAGTTACTAACAATGAAGTACAATAATCTAAACCTCACAGTATTGAAGAAAAAAAATAAAATCCATGCTGTTATAACCTAAAAACACTGAATGGTACTGCAGGTAAGCCAATCCAAGCATGCACCAACCCAGACTAGCTTAGGCCTATTAGTATGTAGGCCTAGGGTTTACTTTTTTTTTTGCTTGCGGGCCTCAAAACAAACCACACGTGCCCACATTGCACGTCCTGCAAAAGTATGTTGACCGTTTTCGTTTCTTTGCAGTCTGATTGGAGCATACAACACAGTTCATCTCCTTTTGCCTTTGTTCACCTTTGGTAGTTTTTCTAATTTACAGTCTGCATTAGTTTTTTTCTTGAAAGTGTGCATCACGATCAGTATGCTGACCAATCAAGGCAACAATGACACTTTTCATGAATTTTTCTCTTGATAAGAGTTTTATATTTTTTTTCCATCAAAATCAGGATCGTTCTTATTCATTTCTTTTCTTTGTTCAAGTGTGTAGCAGTACACAATATAGGAATTTGACAGCATCTGAGATAAAATGTTGAAAAATACCTTTCTATACCATTTATATGATCGTCTGTCATCTTCGTAAGTGTAGACTTTTTGGTCTGCTAAATCAACCCCCCATGTTTTTGATGTAAGTTTCAACTGTTTCTGGTAAAATAATGTCTTTTCCACATCGAGTTACTCGTACACCAGTTGCAATGTTGTATGTAGACAGTAGCAGGACTGGTTTTTTTCTGAGATTTTTTCTCATGGAAAGCTGAGCACAACATTTTCCCAGAACGCTGGTGTAAAAAAAGTCTCTGGTTCTAATTTAGCCTGCAATATGTCAACAGGAATTTGCTTTCTGTTCCGTCTCAGAGTACCAATCAAATAAGTTGAGTTTTCAAACAAGTCCTTGGCCAGTTGAAAAGACGTATAAAAATTGTCAACAAGAATGTATCCCTTGTTCATAAAATTTTTCATAAGTTCAAAGACTACATCGTAACTTTGTCCAAATGCACTTTTACCATATCTGTACCTTTACCTGCGTAAATACGTAATGTAAAAATGTAACCAGAAGCACTATCACATAAAACCCATAATTTTATACCCCATCTGTGATGTTTTTTATTTGGCATGTATTGAATGAGATTGCTCCTATTTTTTAGGCCTACCAGACTTTCATCAATACTCAAAAAACGCTTGGGTATAAAATATTTCTTGAAAACAACATTTGCGTGATTGAGAATAGGCCTAATCTTGTATAGCCTGTCAAAAAATGGATCGCCACAGAATTGTCAGTAAAATGAAAACAACAAAATAAAAATAGGAAATTATCTCTGGAGATCATGTCTGAAAATCCTGGCGTTCGTTGCAAAAAATCTACTTGGTTCCAGTAGTCTGCCAAACGGGGTTTCCAAACTAAACACATGTTCAGCAGAAGGCATAAAAGTGCTCGCAATCTATTTGTTGTCATTTTACCGGTTGAGCTGAACCACAAATGCAACCGTTCAAAAGTTTTTGAGGGTTTTCCGGGATCGGTTGCCAATAGCTTTTCATATGTGGCGTGCAATTGCTCAGAGTACCTGTTCGATTCTACGCAAATCATCTCCATCAGTTCTATAGTAAAAACAGCAAAAAGAAATCGAAAGGATTTATGCAGCGTCTTGGAACATTTTCGGGTCCAGGAACCGCAGAAAACCTATGATGTTTGGGGCGTTTGGACTCATCTTTGTCGACCCCAGTCTCCCACACATTGCCGTCCTCATGCTCGTCGACGTCACTCCCGGACTCGCTTGAAGTCACACTGCTGAAACCGTCATCCAACGATAAATCAAGATCCACAATAGGTACATTTTGAAGGCTTTCGTTATGGAAGCCTTCAAAATCATCAGAATCATTGTCTGAATCGCCAAACAAATCCACATAAGTAGGAAGAGAAAGCAGAGATGAATTCGCACGTGCATCAGCTATCTTGGAAAACTCGAAGAGCAAGCTTGCCTGCCAGCAAATGCAAGGTCTGCTGTGATTGGCTGCTAAAAATCGTAGATATGTCTGAGAACCAATCAAATGGAATATTTGGAAAATAGACACTCCAAGCTTCAAAACAAGCTATTACATGATTGGCTAGCTACAATACATTTTATTTTCGACGCATTTCAAGTTGAGAGACGATATATCGGCTCTTAGTGCTGTAGAAACGCGTTCGCCAGAGCCGATAATTCGGCCCATAGTGCTCTGAGGGTTAACACATTGTAATGGTTGCATTGGATTTTCAACCAGTGTCCAAACCTTAAGTTTGGCAGAAACTGCAGTTTAACAATGGACCGTTTATTAAGTGTCATCACAACCTACGTCATTCAAAGAGGCTGTTGCTAGGCTCAGTTGCTAAGGTTTTAGCATTGACATTAGTTACAACTAAAGCGGGGTGTTTATCTTGGTTTTTCTTTGAGAAAAGACCCCCCCCCCCAAAATAATAAAAGATTGTCGGAATGCATTTTTAAGGCTTCAAGAAAGCCCACCTTACGCTTTTTTATCCCCCTTATTTTTTGAATTTTAGGAGGAATATAAAGTCAAAAAAAGCTGTATTTATGCATATTTTTGAGGTTCGGACTGCCATAGATCTGATGCTGTGAGCTTGTGATTGTTATTGGAGAGTGGCTTTTCAGCTCTCGATTGCACCAATCAGAAGCTCTTGCCATCGGGTGTAAGGTGATCTATGACAGTCTGAACTTCAAATATATACATAAATACAGCTTTTTTTTTTTTGTATTAATATTTTTCCTAAAATTCACAAAAATAAGGGGGGGGGGGGGAAACCCTAAGGTGGGTTTGCTTGAAGTCTTTAAAAATGCATTCTAATAATTTTCTTATTATTTTTTGGGTCTTTTCACAAAAGAAAAACCAAGATAAACACCTGCTTGGTCGTAACTAATTTCAATGCTAGCAACAGCCTCTTTGAACTGTGACATAGGTTGTAACGACACCACTTAAAAGGTCCATTGTTAGTGCTCATCAGCCTCAGCTAGTTTTTTTATTAATTAAAAAATTAATACAACTTAATTATTTAATTTCCTTAGTACTCCTGTTAGTCATAGAATACACAAATAAAATAAAAATAATATTTTAGCAGTGCTTACAATTACACACACAAAAAAAAAATATAAAAGTGAATAAGGAGTTTTTCTAGTCCAGATAATGTTGCTCAGTATTTTGGTTCTGTGCCTTCAGTTGTATTTAGAATAGATTCTGAACTATATTATGTCTGTTTTATCCACCTCAATCTTTTTGGAGCAGCCTAGTATTTTTAGATAATGAAGATCAAAAGGGTCTGCTCCAAAACCATCAAGTTGGGAACAATAAAGGTAGAGATTCATTAATAAACCTTAATCCCGTATTTCCTTGTAATCTCTTCCTTACTTTTCATCTTATTACATAAACCACATGTTCACACTAATATATTAAATCGCAAATTTTCAGAAAGAATCTTCTTTCCTTTCTCATAGAGGATTTTAAAAATTACAACAATTTCCAAACAACATCAGTAAGCAGAAACGTGAATATGCTGTTATATCAAGTAACATTATTAATTATTACAATCGTAAGAATATCTTTACTTTTAATAATTTAATTCTTCAAACTATTGCTTTATGAGAATTTAAACATACACTCTACCAAATTATTTGCCAGATTTACAAAGCAACCATTCACTTCCAAACCCTCATTCTTGTTCAAATTTCTACTCTTTAACGTGTTCCTCATTATCATACAAAAGTAAGGAAAGCTGTACAAAGTATCTTTTTTTTTTAAGCTTAGCGTCTTTCCATTGCTTTATGACCCAATTTAATATTCCGCCACTTCAGGTTTTATCTTATTTGCTTGTTTTTGATATAATTTCAATGTTCCAAAATCCGTTCCTTAACAGTATGCTTACTTTCCCTTAAATTAAAAATCCTCAATTCAATTTGATAAACTACTCCCGTTTTACTGATATTTTTCATACATTAACATGCATAAGTTCTCCTTCAGATCTGAATCGCATACTTATTTACTGCTCTTATTCAGGGAAATTTGAACACCAAAAAGGGATAGATAAAAGCCTGCAAATATTATAGGGACAAGTTCAGCAGCATCTTATGAGATATGGAAGGGGGGGGGGGGGGGAAAAGTTACAAAAGTCATCAATGCAGTTTTTAACTGCAGTCCAGTGAGAACATTCCAGACATCTTCCAGAACCCTCCGAAAGGAATCACAGAGAACAGCAGTCTTTTGATTATGAAGTAAATACATTCTGAAGGTCCTGGATCTAGTCTTCACTACCATAATTTAGAAAAATTGTCATATATAAAGAGACTGGGTGTAATAATTGCCAATCCATGCCATAACATAAGAGTGAAGACCAGTAGTAAATCTTCCAATTAATTAAGAATTGATACAAACCATCTTTTCTGAAGAATTCTCCCATCTCAACTCTAATATTGGATTTAGACAAGAGTCGAGTTGAGTAAGGTTTCAGATATTGGATTTAGATAGGAATCCTTATTCATAAATGCTGGAGATGGGGCCGAAAAGTATATTCAGAGAAGATTATAACATCAATGCACAGGATTATGAATGGAATGAGTTTCCTTACGAAAGCAAAACTTAATACAAATCAAATTCTCCATTACTAAATGTTCACAATATGCAGGTAATTTTCCATTCAATAGCTCTTTTTACAGAATTTTTCATAATTCAGCAGGACAAAGATCCCTAGCAATAGCTATCTATTGAAAACATAAAAAAAAAAAATGCATATTCTTCCAAGGTCTACAAGATCTATCCCAATTTGGGGTGGATGATGTACAAGTGGTGATAAAGTTCAAATGGATCCGCAGTATAACTAATAAAGTTTCTTATAACTGGTCATAGTTAGAATGAAGGCAACAGCGCCCATTCTGTAATTGAAAGAAATCAAATCTAGCAAAAGTCAGGATCTATTTATGTTCCTGAATCATACATTTTTCCCATGCAATGTGCAAAGAAAACTGGGAAGTCTTACACAGTACATGAAATGTGCCACGAAGACATTTATATGATTTGAAGGCAGTATCAAATAACCTTGGATTCCAAATAATGAAGACGCAAAATAAAAAAAGAAACTTCACTGCCGAATCAGACACACCCCCACAGCAATTCCAAGACACACCCTACAAACCCGTCCCCCAAACAAACAGTGGAACCTCCCACTTACCCCCAACTCCGATCATCCCGAACTGGCACTCAACTGCGCACAAGGATGAGCGTCCGTTACAAGAAGCAAATTTAAAATTATTTCCAATCCTGGCTTGAAGAAGGACATACTTAATATTCTTGTCCGAAACTAGTTGCCCCTATTATGTTATAATCTTCTTATTTATATTTTTTCAACAAGTGCGACGGCATCCCAACCGCTAATTTAACAAGCGCACGTTAAACCTTAAATTAAATAATGAAGATAGACAGAAATATTTTCAAGATTTCAGAAATGAAAGTGTTAAAGGTGGAGTAGGAACATGTTCGGAAAACTCTTCTACAAGACGTCCTACGAAAATAAACAGTTCCCAAGTCATTGATGTTCTGCCGTTAAGAAGAGCAGGTAAAAACTAATAAGGGGAATAATATCGATAATGTCACTTTGAAGAAGTAGTATCAAAAGAGAGTGGGAATATCTGAGAAGAAAAAGAAGGTCTGCTATTGTTGAGAAAGAAGTGTATTCCAAGAAGTTATTTTGCATTTTTCACTTATTTCTAATTTCACTCATTTATAATTTACAACAGAACAAGAAATCTATTACAAAAGGTTAATCTATATTTTTTAACACCAGATAAGGCTATTTGAAGTTGTAGCTATGTATTTTATACTTATTTATAATTTCCCAAAAGAAAAAGGAAATGTATTCCACAATTGTACTGTACATTTCACACTAAATTTTAATTTTCCCATAAGGTACTATGTTATTTTGCATTCAACAATAAATTGTTATTTGGAACTTTTGTGCTATATTTTGCAATTTGTAATTAATAAAATTAAGTTTTCGTATGAAATTTTCTTTCTTTCAAGCTATAATTAATGAGAAAACAATAAATTTCACAAGACTGACAAGTCGAAATAAGGTATGCAAATATTTAGGGTTTGTTTTTACAGATTTGTGAAAAAATGTAACTTATAAGCAAAATTGACGACATAGTTTCCATCACCAGAAACAATAAGTACAAATTTTAAGAATTCCGTGCATGGCAATTTTTAAATACCATATATGCTCCAATAAACGCCGATGCTCTTATTGTCGCCGGTCTCTAATAAGCGCCGGGCTGCAGAGGGGACTCTGCCAAATAGTAGCCTGTCTCTATTAAGCGCAGAGAGCCGAGGCTAGTTTTACAAATAAACGCCGGGGGCCTCTATTGGAGCATACACGGTAATTTAAACTTTCAAACCCTTCTCCTGAAAAAATGACAGTTGTGTCACTATTCTTCTAGGCTAACAATATGGCAAAAAAAAAACTAACTATTTTAGAAAAACCACATTCTCTGCAGCCTACAGTTGATTAATTGAAGGGTTGGTAAATAAAAGAAAAATCACAGTAAAAGATTCTTGCTAAAATAATTACATCTACACAATAGGATTAGTGCACAAGTGGACGATTTCGACTACAGCACCAATTGTAGCTCTTACACTCCTACTGTATGGAGCACGGCAGCCATATTTCCTTTTTCGATCCTATAGCTTATTCTTTCCTAATACAAGTAACAGAAATTTGTTAATTGAAAAAGATGATAAGCAGCAATTGAAGAAAGTATCAAAAAAAAAGTTAGATGAATGTTAAATTCAATTCACAGTGACAATGTAGTTAATAGTATCTATTTGTTGTAACAGATCACTGTGCCCAACACGTACAAATGAAATAATAAAAAAAAAAAAAAGGAACATCAATGTAATGAAAACAATCTGTTCATACGATAAAATTAACATAAGAAATGAATGTACTGTACAAATAAATATGCTAGCAAACATAGTTGTCTGTGAGCCTTCGTCTGTAAGTTACAGACCTCCAAATTCCCAGAGGGAATTCTGAAGCACCAAAAGTATAAAGGACAAAACCAGAGACAGAAAAGGAGATTTTGATCTCTTTTTCTTGCCGAAGTGAAACTGATAAGAATAATTCATTTCATGAAAAGCTTACTGAATTCACAGACTTGGATTCATAATTCAATAAACAAAATTAGACACAACTCAAGCCTATTATCTGTGGATTATAGCGTCTTGAATGTTTGATAAAAATGCAAACAAAAATAGATTAAAATGTGAATCTATTTTTCTTAGTTTTTAATTACATAATGAAGTTCTGAATTAGTTTCCCAACAAAAGGAAAGATAGAAAGTTTTAGAACAGTTAAAAATTAGTAGGCAGAAAGATATGCGACATCATTTCAACAACTTGTCTGCAAAAAGAGAATGAGTAGTATATATTATTGTATGTATTCATCATCATCAATGGCATGACAGCCCTCTGTGGGCCTTGGCCTTCTGATGAAGTTTTCACCATTCTTTCCTATTAAGTGCAGCATTCCTCCAATTCTTAATTCCAATTGTCCTTATATCCTCTCTCTCATGCCTTCTTCCCACCTAAGCTTTGGTCTTCCAACTTTCCTAGTTCCTTCTGGCTTTGCATTAAATATCTTCTTTATCATTCTATCCTTTGCACGGAGCACATGTCCAGCCCACTCCAACCTTCTGATCTTTATACAATTCACAATGTTTGGTTCTTTATATAAATTACACAATTCATAATTATATCTTCTTCGCCAGACAGTTTTCCTCCACTGGCCCAAATTGGGTATTAAAAACATTATTATTATTTTTACTTTAAACAGATCTCATACCTGAAGGCAATGGTTACTAGATTAGGTAGAGGTTGCATGGGTTTTAATATATTTGTTTTGTTTTGTTTTTTTAAAAATCAGAGTTCAATAAAACAGAAAATACAGTGAGGCAATGCCGAAAGAATCTCAGCCAAGCTTCAACCATTTAAACTTTGACCTATAGCCAGCATCTAAACAGTGAAAAATGCTTTGAAAAGTTTTCTCGGTCTTAAGTTTTTAGGGTTTTTTTTTCTTTTTAATTGGTATAAGGGATGGAGTTTTTAAACAGGATGAAATTTGGAAACAGGTAAAATGTAAAAGAAACTGTTAGTAACAACAGAAACAATAACAAATTGCTAGCCAGTAAATAGAAATTTAATTATGTGCAGGAATTCAATTTATATATATTCAAATGTATATTCTATAACTACTCTGACAAAGAAACTACTTTAAAATAAATAGTTACCAGTTAAAACGGAGCAGTTTAAAAACTTAATTTTCATAATTTTTCAATGACTACTTTCTTAACCACTGAACTGTTATTAAACTATACTTTAACATAGTGACAGCTACTACATTGCCAGACATGCCAATTATATGGTGTGTGGCTAGTCAAACAGTCGTAAACAGTTGTTGGCACTTAGCTTAATTCTTTTTTTTTTTTTTTTCCCTCCCCGTAATAAGTAATGTACAAGGGAATTGAAAACACTAGATTATAGGGGTAGGCGAGTACTCGAGTTTTCGAGTATTTGTCGAGTATTTTTTAATACTCGAGCGAGGAGTGGAGACTAATCGAAAACGCGAGTCGAGTAATTAAAAAGTGTTAAAAATGCCGATCGCTTCTATTTTACAAAAAATGTGATTGACATTAAAAACATATTTGAATGTGTGTTGTTTTATTTAATCCCCATTCCTTTACATGAATACTGATTTAAGTCGTATACTCATACAATAAGTAGAATAATTAATTCAACAGTCATCTATTTTGTTCCCGAACACCGTAGTCGGTGCAGACAGGACCAAGACAGCATCGCAGATGACGCATAGTAACCTTTGTTGCATCAGTATCGGTAAAAAAAAGTTCCTCTTAACGCTGCCAAAAATAAATATGTCCTGATTCTTAACATTACAAAAATTCCAGCATATTCAACAACGAGTTTGATATCCTTCCGCATATCGCTAAAATTACGATATTACCAAAGTGGGTGTGAATCGATACTAAGATACATTTTGTTTCGACCACGCATTCACATTGCCACAGCCAAAGCCCAAACTTTAATCCATTCCAGTTAGTTTTCCCCAGAAATACGAAATCCATCAACACAACAGTGCTCAAAGTGGTCATAGTATCAGCTGATTCCTTTTGAATACATCGTGCTGTACTTGCCAGTGTAACAGCCAGCCACCAGGATCGCTAGCATCTTATGAAAGAAAACTTCAAAGTTCAATTCCATTTTTATTTGTGTTATAATTTACTTGTTGCAATTGTAGTTTATTAGGGTACTTTACTTAATTAATTCTAAATGTAATATTAGAATTATATTAGGCCTGCTTAATACTTACCTGAGCTATTTTATTTACACTTGACCATTTTTTTTTTTTACTATATTTGTATCTTGAAGTATGGTCATTTCAGGTAAATTCATCTATTTACACATTTTAACATTAAAAGTAAAGAAAAAGATTAAGTCAAAATTTTATAATTTTGAGTTTATACATTTGTAGGCCTACATAATTGTAAACCAATATCTTAGAGATAAGGAACATTGTTTGTTTTAAATTTCATAATAAAAACAATTGGAAACTAAGTCTTCTACTTATAACCCGTGCTACTTGGCTCAACTACTCGCCCACCCCTACTAGATTATCTAAATTTGTTGATTACTGATTTTGTGATCTTTAGAATTCAAAACTTAGAAAAAAAAAAAGAAGAAGAAAAAGAAGAAGAAGTTCCTTAATCATACACCAAATTTGCTTAATTTTTTTTTTTTTTTCTGAGAATTTACATTTATTTTTATCAGGAAAAAAAATACATCCTTTATTTTTTTTTTTTTATTTTTTTTTGTGGGGGGGGGGGGGGGATATGATATGTACCAATTTCTGATTTTACCTCTTATTAATAAAAACGTAAAATAATCTAGGGATCTGCAAACTCTTATAATGGCAACAGTTAGTGTTAATCAACAAGGACTAAATTTAATTATATATTTTACACAGCATTTACAAATTCTCAACTCCATAAATCAGAATTTCGAAAACATTTTTTTCTTAATCACTTAAAAAACTACACATTTATTTTTTAATCCCTAAAGGATTAATTCCACATCTCGAAAACTATACGAAAAACAGACCTAACCTGATAATACAGGAACAGTTACTGGATGTATACCTTCGCTATGAATAGTAGTCCATACTTTATATAATGATACTGTCAAAAATAAATGCCAATTAACAGAAATATTATCATTGTAAACATTTCGTAATTTCTCAAGATAAATATTTTGAGATAAAGACCACATTTCAGATATTTATGAGTTTAAAAGTCATTAGTTCATTAACCAATCCCGTGAGCCTTCACAGTTAAGATGGCGTCTTCCAACTCCATCGTTTTTCAACCACATAAACCAGGAAAACCCTTAAAAAGTGCTGCTAAGATCATCATTCTTAGTGTTTTGTGCAAGTTAAGAAATACTGGCAGGTTCAACCAGGTAGCAAGCGGCATTGACACAGCCAGTTGTTTAATCGACGACGAGGCTGGCGTCCGAGCCAGTGTACGATCTTGACACTGGTCCCCGACAAGAAAGTCCAGCTTTATTGGGAGAGAAAACCAATTCGGGTGGCGGCAGATATGTTGCTGAGCGTCTGCCTATTTATTTTGATATTTGCCTTCCACATGCAGTCCCTATATATTGTTCCAACAGGATTTCCTTATCTTATTTCCTATTATTTTCAGAATAAAGATTGTTTGTTTTTAAAAAAAATAACATGACAATATCTCTTCAATATGTTTTAGATACCATTAATTTGTTATAAAATTATAAAACTTGAAATGAAATACAGGCCTACGTAAAAATAAAAATCAAATAAGTAACAATTTCCATTACAATTTTAATAATTTTTTTAAATATTTTGAATAAATTTTATTTATAAAAATTTATAAATCAGTTGAAATTCAATTATCTAAAAGAAGTTTTCTCATTTTTTTTTTTTATTTTCGTTTTAAAGTCTTGTTACTAAAGATTTCTTTTAAAATTACAAATAGATTGCTTCTTTAATAATTTTAATTTCTATCTGTTCTTTATTTTTTTTGAAATTGCTAAATATACAATAGAATTATATCGCGATAGCAGTAATGGGAATTACTCTTGTTTACATCGGAAAAAGAATCATGTGGGTGCGGAGGGATACTTTCAGATGCTAGGCGAGACACCACTTGGTGTGATTTGGCCCAGTAACTATTCCTGTATTATCAGGTTAGGTCCGTTTTTAGTATAGTTACTGAGATATGAAGAATCTTTCTGCTACAGAAAAACTAAAGAACATCAAATTCAACAGCCTATCCTTTTATTTTCACTCATTACACTTTTTATTAGTCTGTTTCTGTGGATCACTGTTAGATAGCTAATATGGTGTTAAGTGCAACAACAATGAATAATTGTAATTCACCAAATCATATACACTGCCCTGCCAATAGTATCTGGACACCCCCTAAATATAATGTAGTGGTCTTATCTGCTACAAAAGGAAGACAACAGATATCCAAGGCAGCAGAGTTTTGCTGAATACAGCTGACATGCATGGTCAAGGTACATTAGTTAAGCCATTTTGAACAAGCCATAATTATTGGATGCTGTGGGAAGTTCATCTGTGATATCAATGTTCTAACCAGACATTCACAATCCATTTTAAAGACATACCAGAACCAAGTTCCTACAAAGGTCGCACCATGATCAGGAAGATCACCTAGCCTTCCAGATCACGACAAATAGGCCATTGTCCGATAAGTCCTTTGAGTCTGTCTGACCTATTATTCAGACAATTACAGCTGCTGTATTAGTGGACTAGGCAGGTTAATCATGCAATAGGGTTCTTCAGGAGGGCTGGGAAGAAGAAGTCTTTTATCTCAGAGGGATGATGTGTTGGTCTGGAGGCACCCTTCAAGAGAAATATGACTAAGACAGTCTTGTGTCCATAGCAAAGGATTGTGGTGATGGAATCATGGTAAGAGCAATATTCTGTTCTGCAAGTGCAGGCCAGTCTGTCGTGTGGATACAATACTTAATGCCTCTATGCACCAGGAGGTGCTGGATAACATCTTCCTGGGGTGATAGCAAAGTTCTATGGAAACATAACTGATTCTGCCCATGTGTTTCCTTTTTTTTACTTCTCCATGGAAGCTGCCATTTTGAAATGACATTTAACATTATTAACCAATCGCAGTCAGTTTTAGAAACATGATACTCTACAAAGGACTCATCAGCAAAGCTTTTGTTAAATTGTGTTTCCTATTCAGTCCTTTTTTTTAATAAAATATTTTTATTTTGAAGACTGGTTAAGATAAACGGCTTATTAATTCACAAGTGATTTGACAGAACGTTGGTATGTGCCACCCAGAGGCTGGTATTAACCTCTTGCCTTGGCCAGCCCAGAGTCCTGATTTGAATTCGATTAAAGTAATGATATTTTGGAGTGCCACAAACGCCTGTGCAAATTCAAGTCGCCAACCACCACCAAGTGCTGGAGCATTTGAAGGCAAATGGCAATGTATCCTATCAGAACAGTGTTAGCGAGCTGTAGACAACCTTCCACATGTTGCAGTGGTTATTGCTGCAAAAGGTGGCATAAAATATTATTGACTGCATATATCATGTGTGGCATCTCGAACAAGTGGTGTCCAGATACTTTTGGCAAGGCACTATTTTTTGCAAGATATATTAAATACCCTAATTTTTTCCAAGCTATTAAGAAACTATGAAGCATTTATGTTAATCAAAACATCTGATTTACCAGCTATTTATATCTGTGTGTGAGATTTGCAGATATGTGGCAAATACAAGATTTTACAAAATTCATTTCCATAACCATTATGCCTTATTAGTCCAAGTTTCATTCTTCTACCAATCATCTTCATATCTAGAAATTGTATTTTAAGAAATGTGATCAAGTTTATATATATATATATATATATATATATATATATATATATATATATATGCATACACAGGGTGATTATAATTAAAGTTCAACTTTCAACATGCTGTAGAAAAAGAACC
>JAFIDM010002131.1:57986518-58017677 GCA_023159025.1 Thereuonema tuberculata
ACACACACACACACACACAGTAGAGCCCCGATTATACGCGGAATTGGGTGGCAAGGGCTTCGCGGATAACCCGAAAAAAAAGACTAAAAATGAGGTGTAAACACGAAAAAAAAATATTTCATCATTAAAAAATACGTTATATTGTACAAAAAAGAATATGTAAAACTTTTAAAATATGTACAGTACAGCAGAAACCTTTGCTCTACGTCTGCATCCACAAATTTCAAGAAGGCCTATAGGATCACAATAAACTATACTGACACAATAAACCTGTCAGTAATTTTCAATCTTCGCACTGTAGAGCCTATTGTATTTTCCCTGTTGTTGGCTTGGATTAAAATAGGTTTTTTTTTAGGTTCAAAATTTAAAAAAAATTTCGCTCGCGTATAATCGGGGCTCTACTGTATGTATATACAGTATATATATATATATATATATATAAATATATACACATACACACACACACGTGGCCGTTACGGAAATCATGGCAGCTATTTTTTTATCTGACCAACAGGCAGCAAAACACTGCAATTCTAAAATATACATTTAAAAACCTGTTTGAGAGGCTTCTGATTGTCATCACTGATGTGGTCTGGGTCAGTGGAGAAATGTCATGGGGAAGTGGAAAATATGTATTTGGAAATAATCGTTTAATAAGAATGCAGTGTAGCCAAGGAAGAAGAAAAAAAACACAAGAAAGATCAATACACATTGCTGACACCCCTCCAAATATTCTGCAAGATTGTTCATCGTACATTGCCAACATTTGGGAAGATGGAAAATATCATTGGATACATGTGGGTCATTAAAAGTGTTGGACCTCTTGCCGAAACGCAGTCAAAATGTCATCTTTGTTTACAAGTGTTTCCCATGCAACTGCAGCTTGAGTTTCGGAATCAAATCAAAGTCGCATGAACTCAGGTCTGGCGAATACGGAGGGTTTTCCAAGACTTCCCACCCCCATCGATGTAACAAAGCCTGTGCAGGATCCACTGTGTGACATGTGGCATTATCGTGAAGAATGACGTCATTGGACAGTAGTTCCAAATGCTGGACAATCTTAGAGATTACTTGGGGGTGTTAACAATGGGTATTGAGCATTCCTGTGTTCCTTGATCTTTCTTGGCTATACTACATTGCCTTTTTAAATAATGATTTCCAAATATGTATTTTCCGCTAGCCCCCATGACATTTCTCCAATGATTCAGACCACATCAGTGGTGCCAATAAGAACATCAAACAGGCTTTTAAACACATTCTAGAACTTTAGTGTTGGCATTTGTTTGGCAGATAAAAAATAGTTGCCACGACTTCCATAATAGCCCCCCACATATTGATATATACACATACAAAACTTGATCACATTTTTAAAATACAATTTCTAGAAACAAAGGTGATTGGTAAAAGGATGAAATAGACTAATAATGGTTATGGAAATGAATTTTGCAAAATCTTGTATTTGCCACTTTTTGGTAAATTCCTTTTTAAGGGTTACAGGACTAGGCTGCCATTCGTTGATGACCTTAGCTACATATAACTGTCGAACTCTTTTACTGTTCGAACTGTTAAACAAAATTGGAGGAGGAAGAGCTTAGCAACATCAAAAGGATGTTGTGGAACTTAGCGAAGTGAGAAGAAAAGAGTTGTTGGAACTAAGGAGTGGACATCTGTTCTACTTTAGGGGTCCAAAAAATAGAAGGAACAATGGAATTTGCTTAATAATTAATCAACGGCTGAAAAATAATGTGGTATCAGTTGACATTAATTCAGATAATTGTAAAACAAATGTTGCCACTCTATAAAAAGATATCAGCTCAAGATAATTTAAGTTTATGCTCCAACAACCAGTCATTCTCACCAGGAAGTTCAAGATTTTTATGAAGAGATACAAAAAGCTAACGAGAAAAGTAAAAAACATCTAAGAATTATTATGGGAGATTTTAATGCAAGAATTGGTAAACAGAAAAACAAACACTGAGTTGGCAAGTTTGGATTTGGAGAAAGAAATGAACGAGGAAATAGGTTTAGATAAATTTGCCGAAAATGAGAATCTTTTCTTTATGAACTCATTCAAGAAAAAACTTAATAGAAAGTGGACATGGAGAAGTCCTTCTGGGAACCTTGCAGAAGTAGACTACATTTTAGCTAACAAAAGCTACCCACACACGGAGGGGTTTTTTGGGAGTTTTGACGCTGAAGGGCGAATCGGAAGGATCAATCACTTACGTTAAGCTGAGTCGGGGAGGTGGTATATGGGGGAGGAGATTTCGCAGGTAGTTGGCATTTGACCTGTCAGAGTTCCTATGCTTGAAGCACAGCTTAACGTAAAGATTTTCAATAACGATCAGTTCCTTTAAGGATTTCATTTCGAACTTGCCAAGACTAACTTTCGAACATGAAATGACAAATAATTGTAGTTTCTGACAAATTGATTATGTAATTGGCTTTATAGTGACAGTAGCACTAAATTTATAACTATATTTTGAACTTTTAATCGGCATCATACATTTAAAATAATTTTGGCTTAAGAATAGATGAATATATTAATTTCAAAGTTTTCAGTCAGATAAATTGGGAAAACTACAATAGCAATAGTTTTAAAATTATCAAGACCCAATTAATATATGATATATTAAACAAAAATATAGTAAATAACTAAAATGCTCAGTACTTTTTGAAAAAAAAAAAAATTCTATTTATTTTTACATGGGTGTTTGTGGGACCCCAAAAAATCCCCGGAAACTTTTATGGACTTACTACCGACATTTTGGAGTTTCGAGAAGGGGGGGGGGGGGGGGGGAAATGAAAAATTAAAATTATGAAGTATTGAATGACCTAATTATAAAAGTTCAATGAATTACTTTTTTTGCAAAATTAATAACCATATAAACTACTTCAAACATATAAACTACTACATTTTATGTAAATATTTTCATTATTCATTATTATTCCTACTTCCTTTTGAACGACGATCCCCGGAATTTCCGGGTATCGAAGTTCAAAATCCCCGGAATTCCGGGGTTTCCCCGGAGCACAAACACCCCTGTTTTTATTTAACTAACCATATTGACACAGATTAAATATTCCAGCACCTATAATACAGGAGTAATTTTATAATTACACCTAATAGGACTGGCTAACATTAAAAAGAAAAAAAAAAGAAAAAAAAAAAAATAATTGTAAACATAGTTACAAGAAATAGTAAAAAAAAATCTTAATTAAAGTGAAAAGTAAATTCTAGAATTATAAATCTAGTCAAACAGATTTATATTTATAACTAGGCAATTTCTGATGAGATTTTTTTTTTTTTTAAATTGATATTTTAGAAAATTTCGGTAATTTTTTAGATTTACTTTATTTATCACATCCGGTAGTAATTTATATATGGGTGGCATAATTATTAAAAATGTTGGTTATAAAGTTACATATATCTCTAAGATTATAGCTGTATTCGAATTGGTATTGTTCATGCAATATAATTGAAAATAAGTCTTTATTATTAAATTGTATAAAAAGTTCGAAGTAAGTATTTTATTATTCATAAAGAATTCCCTTGTTATTTTATTACTTGAAGTATTTTTAGAATATATTACTAATTTTAAGATTTTTTTTATTTCGTAAAATATTTATACTTTTTACATTTTCCATTATCTGTATTAGATCAGATAGCATTTTCATAATTATATAAGAATCAAAAAAAGAAACTAAGTTATTATTTTATAATTTATTGGTATAATATTTTTATAATTTTTTTCAAGAAATTGTATTTAATTTTTGTTGTAAGTTTTAATTTAATTTTTTTTGTAAGAGTCATTTAAAGTAATATCCAAATATTAGTCTTTGAATGATATTATAATATGTAAATTTTTAAATTTATGTAAATATTTTTTATGGAAACACATGGCTACTAGAGCTCTGTGGTCCGCGAAGGATAACTTTCAGTCGAGTTGGAATTCCAAAATCCACCCTCACTTGGACGATCATTTCGGCTAAGGGTTGAAGGGTTTCCTGCTTAACACAGTTGTGACACGCTGCGGAAATAACCCTCTAATCTGAGGGATAAGATATTTGTCGTTAAGCTGCGACGAAAGATTTGTTCCCCAAGGGGCAAGTATGTGAAGGAGAGACAAGTCTCCCTCAGAGGTCATTGATCTCTCGATCCGTAAGAGAAGACCCCTACGTGTGTGGGTAGCTATTAAGCATGCTCTGTGCTTAATCAGTTTAATACTGGAAGTGACCATCGATTAGTAAGGTGCAAGTTACACCTCAACATCAAGCAATAAGAAATCCAAGAAACTATTAATTTAATGGATATAAGGGAACATTCATCTTAATTTGAGAAAACGTTTCACTACATTGTAGAACACTGATGAAGAAGACATCTTGAATGAATTAAATAGCAAGTTAACTAAAACCACTATCGAAACAGCTCTAATTATCGGACTATCTGAAAAGCAAAAATCTTAGGAAAAAATATCTAATTAAATACTAACAATTAATGAACAAAAGAAGAGAAATGCAAATATAAACAAGGATGATACTATGATAATAGAATATGCTGAGCTTTGTAAAACACTTCTTAGGATATCAGGAAGTACAATTGTGAAGTGGTAAGAAAAGCAGCAGAGGAAAAAGCCTAAAAGCTATTAATGTTCTTTATGCACTAGTAAGAACTTCATAACTCATATCGGTGTTTCAGCCTTAAGGCTAGTTTGTCCCCATGATAATAATCGCTCTCCAACTTTCTCAATCTTCGGCTTTTCTCTTTAGTTGAAGCATAGGATGCACATCTAGCTTCTTTCTGCATCAGCCCATTAAGCATGTTTTTCAAGACTTCCACAAGGTCTCTTTCCAGGGATGTTTCCTTCCACCATGTTGAACGGCATACTTCCGTGATGTATTGCATGGCCAACCCATCACAACGTGTTCTAATCGTCGCCATTAAAAAAGCGCATCTCACCAACTTTGCAGTGCCTGTTCATTTGAAACCTGATCTATCCAGCTCACTCTCTTCATCCATCGCCAGCAGCACATCTTGAAAACTTCTAATCTTTTAGTGTACAATTTGTTAATTGTAAGAGTTTCACATGTATAGAGCACAACTGACCAAACGTAAGTTTTTAACATTCGCTTGCGTAACTCTAGTGGCATTGCTCGGCTGAATAGCAGATCACGTTTTTCATTGTGATTGATCCAACACAATTCTGGATCAAATCTCCGGTGTACAAGACATTAGTTCATTAAGGCTGCCCTAAATATCTGAAGAACGCTACTCTTTTCACTTGTTGACCATCGATGAAAAGGATAAATTCCCGTGGTTGTCTTCATATTGCCTTCCAAGGCCTCGAGAATCTCTCGGGTAAATCCCAACCGTACCTCCTCAATTCTGGAAGGTGGAAACGTTTGTATGTGGCTGATACAGCTCTGGGGGCCGAGCATCTACCAGGATAAGTAGACATCCCCCGAGATGTCAATGGCCTCTGTTGGAAGACAGATGAGCGTTGACAGGTGGGACACCCACTTGCCCCAGATGGCTGGAAACAGCCTCTGAAGGCGAAAGAATCCAATAGGGTCAACCACATGTGGAGCAGAAGCCAAGGGGAAACCACTGCATTACTTTTCCCTGGTAAACACATGTTGATAGCTCTCAATTGGAATAACGATACTGGCAATTCCGGAGTTCAGGCTGGATATCAGCATTGGACATCAGGCCCAACAGGGGAGGGCACAGGGCCTCCCAGGTCGTCAACCTGTGAAATCCCTGCTTTGGAATTGCTACTTGTAATACGAGAACAATGCAAAAAGCTGGAAAGCTGGAGATGGTGAAGTGTGAAGTTCATAAAGGCTCTGAGGAATGAAGCTAGCATCACTATTAGAAATTGTGAGGAACTTATGAAGTGTTAAAAATTTTTATAGTGATTTATAAAGACATAGTGAAGATTAATGCCATGTAAGGCTGTTTCTGAGGTTCCTCCAGTATTGAAAGAGGAAGTCAGACACGCCATTGAAATGTATGAAGGAAAAGCACCATGACATAACAGAAACAATAGATTTTCTCGAAGAGTAGAAATGGAAGGAATTCTGGCTAAGCTTCACTAAATGTTTGAACCTCAGGAATGTACCAGAAGATTGAAAGAAGGCAGAGGCAATATTACTATTTAAAGAAGGAGAAAGAAGATATTGGAAATTATAGGCCTACTAATCTCTTCCCAGTTTTATGTAAAATATTAATGAAATTTATGAACAATCGCCTACAGATAACTTTAGATTCTCCCAACCAAGAAAGCAAGCTGGATTTCATAGTAAATATATAACATGGCCAGTCACATTTATATTTTAAGAGAAGTCACTGAGAGAACCAGTGAATACGAGATGCCACTCAGCATTGGATTTATTGACTATGAAAAGGCTTTTGACACAGTCAACATGTCTGCTGTTATTACTGCTTTGGAAAATCATGATATTGGCACTAGCTATGTACAGCTTATTAAAAATAGTTGTAATGGCAATAATTCATTTGCACAAAGATACAGAAAAAAATCAGGATAGGAAAAGGAGTCAGACAGGGAGATACTATCTCTCCTAAATAATTTACTTCAGCAGTACTTTAAGGAAAAAATTAGTGGAAAAAAAAAAAAAGGTCATCAATATTAACAATTACTATTTAAGCCATCTTTGGTTTGCAGATGATATAGTTGTCCTAGCTAAAGATGCTACGGAGTTGCAATTGACAATACAAGAACTTGCCAATGAAAGTTTAAAAATTGGATTAAAGCTAAACTCAAAAGAAAACTAAGGATTATGTCTAATAGATTTGTTAATAGGCAACCAATTAAAGTTGGTAATTATGAATTAGTGCAGGTTAGCAGCTATGTGTATCACATAGTGGACTATGTGGACAACAAATTATTGGGCGAGTGCGAAAGTTCTACCTGTTTTTGGATATGAAAATTTGCAATGGAATTGCCCTCACACATGGCATTGTAATGATGCAAATCGTCTGCCAATCAAACGTATGGATGCCTCACATAAATGCATCGTGTCTCACAAAGTTAATCATCTCGAAAAAAATGTCAGAGGGTGTAACATGAAACACGAGAAGGAGCATATAAGACATTGTTTGTTATAAGAGTTCGATAAAAACAGTACGGCAGCCGCAGCATGTCGCAATGTTTGTCAAGTTTATGGGGAGGATGCAATAGACGAATGCACATATCGTCGATGGTTTCGTAAATTTAGGGAAGGAGACAGAAGCTGCCAAGATCAGGCTAGGAGTGGTGGGCCATCACATGTTGGAGAGGACGATATTGACCAAGCCATAAGGAACAGCCCGAACCCAACCATGCAAAAATTAGCGGAGATCTTCAACGTACACCGGACAACAGTCGAGAGACGGCTGGTTAAGTTGGATCATTGGATTCCACATAACCTGACAGCAAAGCAACGGGATGACCGAATCGCCACCTGTGTTTCCTTGCTTTCCCGGTACAAAAATGACCCATTCTTGACACGAATTGTGACAGGAGATGAGAAGTGGGTTATGTACCTAACGTAAAGCGTCGTAGGACTGTGTGTCGCCCTTCTGATCCGCCTGCATCGACTTCGAAAGCTGAACTTCATCCCAAGAAGGTGTTATTGAAGAAGGTGGTGGGATGTGCAGGGAATAATTCACTGGGAGGTCCTGCCACTCAACCAAACCATCAATGCTGCTTCTACTGTCTACAGTTAGACAGGCTGCATTCAAATTTGGTAGCAAAGCGGCCAGGTCTCATCAATCGTCGCGGTGTTATCCTTCATCACGATAACGCCAGGCCACATGCTGCTGTTATCACTCGCCAAAAGTTAGTGGGCTTTGGTTGGAAGGTTTTACTCAATCCTCCCTATTCTCCTGACTTGGCACTAACTGACTATCACCTATTTCGTGCGGTGAACAATTCCTTCAGTCAGAAAATCTTTGATGATCTTGATGCTGTGAAAACTGCCATCTAAGACTTTTTTGCCTCGAAACCGCTGGAATTTTACCGGATTTATCTCCTACCAGAAAGATGGCAAGAGGTCCTAGATAGCAATGGGGATTATGCACAATAATAGATACTGTTCATTTTGCATTTATTTGCTCTTTTTGGGTAATAAAAACGGGTAGAACTTTTGCACTCAACCAATAGTATGGATGTAAGCATTATGCCCGAAATTAATCGTCGAATCAAACTTGCATGGATGGAATGCCTTTGGCCGAAATACTATAATAATGAAAGGAGCAATGCCTCCATGTTCAAAAAGAAAAAGCTTTTAACCAGTATGTATACTACCAGTTCTAACATATGGAGCAGAGATATGAACATTGACCAGAAAAACAATTCAAAGACTGCAGACAACTCAAAGCTTGGAAAGATCTATGTTAAGAATTACACAACATGACCGTAAAAGAAATATATGGGCAAGATAGCAAAGTAGTGTGTCCAATATTATCATAACTATAAAAGTAGCTCAAATGGAATTGGGTTGGCAATGTAGCAAGGCCTAAATGTTAATAGATGGTCAACAGAAGTTCTAAACTGGATTCTGCAGAATGAAAGGAGGCCAAGAAAGCATCCACAAAGTGAATGGGTGGCCAAAATTAAAAGTTTTGTTGGATTTGATTGGAAGATAAAAGCTTCTGACCAGGGAAAAAAAAACTGGAAAAGCCTTTTGAGACCTTCATTCTACATTAGATTGAAAATGCATAGTGTACTAAAGAACATGAAGAATATTAATCAAAACAATTTCATTCCGAGATTTCTGAAAGCAAAGGCTTATTCCCCTCCCTCACCTCCCCTAATAAACTGAAAATAGAAACTTAATTTACAAAATAAAATCAAGTGCTATTTTTCACAGTATGTTGCATTTACAACAAATGAGTTTTGGGGGATATTTTTTTAAATAAATAATGATTTTAAGCAAACCGACAAAGAAATACTAAATACTTATTAAGTCCCCAAGGGGAAATTTGAGATCTGAACATGAGCACGAATAGGAAACATCCTGGATCCTCAGTAGCCTAAATTTCCAGAAACTCGAGATTACAACATGCTTAAGATATTCACTTATTTAGGAAGGGGAGGGGAGGGAGAATGGATATGTTTCCTACCTCTTTGCCTTTGGTTTCTCCTCTTTCGAACCATTCAACTGTGACACTTTGCGCTTCTTTATTTATTCCGCTAATCACAGCTGAATGGATCCTTCCTGAAATAAAAATAAATAAGGTCTTAAAAATGGAGTTTTAAAATTAAAATGCATTTTTTTATTACTTAACTTACAGCATGACAGATGCTGGGGCAAATAATATTACAATTCCATACAGAAAATTTGCTAGTTAGGAATTGCTAAGTTTTGCAAGCGAGATTCCAACACCACGAATGTGGAACCATATGGTTTGATTAGGTGAAGGTTTCCCATACATATGCCAAAAGCAGAAAGAAAAGTTAAATTTTAAAATATAAAATTTAAGTATCAAGATTTTCTTCACAATAAACTCTTCCAGGAGTTAAAGTTTTCAAAAGAATTCACTAATGGAAACAAAATTCCAAAACATTGTTTTAAAGTATTCCTGAAGAAATAAAGAAACTAATGACTTTAAAATAGAGTAAAAATAGAGAATACAAAAAATGAATCCAAACAGTACCAAGAAGCAAACCCAATCTAAAGAGTTAAGATTGAAATGGATCATGGCTTTGGAATTATTTAAGACAGTTTTGCCTTATTGAAAAGGCAGACGAGAGTTATAAACAATAAATGTCAAACGTTAAATTCACTTCGAGGTTTTGCTCGTAGATTCCTTTACTGCTGTTCATCTAATTTGCTTCTACTGCTAAGTTACTGCGACATAATAGCAGTAAAGGAATTGAAGAATTACAGAAGAATAAATGTCAGAACCTAACAAACATCTTAGCTTTACCATTTTCGCCACTACTGTAGGACAAAATTTCATGAACACTTAAAATTTTAAAGCACTGTAAATATTGATATTTACAAAGATATCAAAATTCTTCTGTTAAAAGCAAAAAAAAAAGGAATAAAATTTTGAAGATTCCATAACATTAGGAAGTGAATAAGCAGGGCTAGAAGTGACATTAGATCTTAAAAAAATTAAAATCTAGAACTTTTTTTTTTTCAATCTACATGTATTCTCTCAATGGCATTACAACATTATACACTTTGGTAATACAGTGGTAGCTATGATATACCAGGTCTACCGCTTAAATCCGCTGTTTGCTCATAGATGGCATAAGTGGTCATATAAAATGACTATCGAACTGCCATATTGTTAGTTTCATGCGTTTGACATATGTCAACAATAATCAGTGCACAACAACAGCAATTTCAAAGAGCAACAAATTTTTCCTGTGGTAATAATGTCGAGTTTTGTGCCAAAAAAGGAACATATGCAGACAGCTGTGCTTTTCTGCTTCAATCTCGAGAAATCGGCATTCGAATCGCTTGTGGAGGCCTATGGCAACCGTGCTTTATCAGAAACAATGTACAGAGACTGCTTTCGTCGGTTCAGAGACTGCTTTCGTCGGTTCAAAGACGGCAATTTTGAGGTTACCGACAAGGAGCATGAAAATCAGCCTAAAAAATTTGAAAACAGTGAACTGCATGGTCTATTGGAAGAGGACAACATGCAATCACAAAAAATGCTTGTCGAGCAATTGAGTGTTGCTCAACAAACCATTTCCGATTGCCATGGGAAAGGTTCAAAAGATCGGAAAATGGGTACTGCACGAATTGACCGATCAGCAGATGGCGCAACGCCAAAACACATGCGAAATTTTGCTTGCCAGACAAAAAAGAAAGTCCTTTCTGCATCGGATTGTTACTGGCAATGAAAAGTGGATCGATTTCGAGAATTCTAAATGCAAAAAAATCGTGGGTTGACCCTGGCCAACCATCAACATCTTCCGCAAGACCCAATCGCTTTGGACGGAAGATGATGCTGTGCGTTTGAGTTGCTGAAATCAGGTGAAACTGTCAATGCTCATTGCTACAACCAACAACTTCTCAAATTGAACCGTGCTCTTCATGAAAAAAGGTCGGAATATCAGAAAAGACATGACAAGCTGATTTTTCTCCATGACAATGCACCATCACACTCATACGCAACTACTTGGAGGCACTCAACTGGGAGCTGCTACCCCATGCTGCTTACTCACCAGATCTGGTACCTTCCGATTACCACTTGTTTTCGTCGATGGGCCACTCACTTGCTGAGTAACACTTCGATTCATATGAAGACGTCCGAAAATGGCTCGATAGGTGGTTTGTCTCAAAAGGGAGGGATTTTTTTTTTGGCAAGGAGCCCATAAACTGTCCGAGAGATGGGAAAAATGTGTAGTTAGCAAGGCCAGTACTTTGAATAAACCATTTTTTCAGCATTTAACATCAGATGTAAGCCGGTAGACCTGGTGTGTATATATATATATATATATATATATATATATATGTAAAAAGATAAATAGAGGAAGAAACATTTTTTTCATGACATCATTAACAACTGCAATCATAAGAATTAAAAATTAATGTTCCACTTCTTCCAAAAGAATCTTTTTACATTAACACTAAAAACTGTCCTTTTTGGGGGGGGGCTATTTTTTTTTCTTTCTTTTTAAAGAAACTTTTTTACTTGCACTTAATTGGAAATAATGAAGGGATGCCATCGCACTTTTTTTATCAATGTTTTAACTTTTTATTTTTTTCTTTCATTTTTATGGTAAAGTGAACTGTAATATGAACATAAAAATAAGAAAAAAAAATTAGCAAAAGCCCTCTAGCAACTCATGTGCTAGAAAGAATTCATGTGGATGGTGAAGTTCTCTTATCTCTTCGGCACTAGTTTTCATTGTAATTACATATGAAATTTGTATAATAATTATCTTGCCACATATTTTATTTGATCATTGTAATATATTACAATAAGGATACTGACTTCTGTAGAACTGTAATAAAAAGTAAAAGAATCTACAACTAAATTTACATTTCATAAACTAGAGTGTTTTGTTTCATTTTTTTTAATCAATCGAAAGCTAAACAATCTTGATACAAAAACTGCAACATGTTTTGTCTTTCATATGCAAAACTGCTATCAAAACATTGCAATACATGGAGAAAAATATTTGACGGTACTTTTAAATTTTGTAGTGTTTACTTTCATAAATAGTGTAAGTAGTGTATGATGTCTGCTTAGCAAAAATTGTACAATTGTTTATCTCTAAAGACCTTGGTTCATTTAATAAAAACAAAGCCATAATATCATTAATTTCCTGTTAATTATGGAATAAAAATTTGCCATTCTACAATTTTATGTCCAATGAATAGCATGTATATTTAATTTAATACAAGAAACTTGAATTAAGATCCTTGAATGGCAATGAAAATACAAAACAAATATCCTAAGTAAATTAAAATTTATATCAGCTCTTTACGTCATATCAGTTTTCCATAAGGAAAAAGACAGTCAACTACTTGTTGAAAAACAATTGCATTTTCTTAGGTATGTGTGTGTTTGTGTCTTATTGCCAATTTCATTGTAGGTATGATTTTCTGGGGAAAAAAAAAAAAAAACGTTAGGATCTCTGCTAATACTCACTTCCCTTGTCAACACCCTTCCTTATCCATGCCCCGTTGTAAAAGAAATTACTATGAAAATAGCAAATCCAAAATACGGAAAAGAATAAGCTGGGAGGTAATTTTGACAAACTTTATTTATTGAATAAATCTTAGACCATATCAAACACTTTTACCAATTTCAATTTTCTTCTCATATTAGAAATTAGATAACAAGTTTCCACCAATGACACAAACATAAGGGCGATTCCGTGTTACGTGTGTGACATTTGGAAAACATTTTTTTCTAATTAATCAAGGAGTTTTCAATATATTTCTTATTTAAAAATCCAAACAAAAGTTCTTTAAAATAATATACACTTTACCATATTCTTTTATGCAGAAACCTATCAGTTTGATATAATAGTTATTTTTTAAATAGCTTTTTAAAAAACGTTACGTGTGTGACTCAGAAAAAAAGGAAATTTTGAGTAATGACATTAAATGATATATTTCTGTGATTTTTATTGCCACACATTTAAATTAAAAAATATGGTAATAGTTTATTTACCGTATCATCTAAAATCACAGTTAAAATTTAAATTTAATAAATAATTGAATAAATAAAAATTAAAAATCTGCGTTACGTGTGTGACACCCTGATCGTTACGTGTGTGACCATGTGAATTCAAAAGTAAAAGTTTGCTTTTAAAAAAAAATGCATGAGAGTAAAAACGTATTAAAAATATTACATGATATTTAAACATTTATACAATAAGACAATCAATAATTATTTTTATTAATGTTTATTTAACATTTCAAATCAACTTTAAGTTATTTAAATCAATTCTTATCTGAACAGAGTCACTTATAAAATTGAAACTTTCATAGTCAAAACAAAATTACATTTCTTCAAATTTAAACTGTCCCCTTGAACCAACTACAATAGGTGGAGAAAGTTTTTTTATGACATTTTCAATTGGATACAGGAGAACATCAGATTTTTTGGGCCATTTCCAATAACTTCCTGAAGGAATCATCACATTCACTTCTATATCTGTACCAAAAATATTAGAGATTTCCCCTGCATAAACATTTGTATCATAAGTAACTGCACACCAGTCACCAATATTAAAATGTGAAATGTTAAGTTTTTGATCTGTTGACTTGTAGCTTAAAATAGAGATACAATGTACTTCAATATCAGGAATCACATTTGAACAGTTTGTTTTCCATAGTTGAATTTTTTTATTTTGCAAATTGCATTTCATCACATGCATTTGCTTAATACCAACTACGTCTTCAACATTAATCCATGGATTATCTGAACTTATAGCGGACTCAATATCTACTTGGCTCATATGGAGAACTGTAGTGTTTGTCATTAAGCTGGATGCAACATTAGCAAAGTCTAATGAGTTTTGTACATTTGTAGTTTCAGATTTGCTCATAACTTTCATTCGAACCAAGGATTTCACTCTTCCTCCCACTCCATCTACTACACCTTTGCCATGAGCTGTAGCAAAATATTTCAACTGAAAATTTTTGAGAAATTTTTCTGAAAGTATATAAAGCAATCCTGACATATATTTATTTTTAAACTCAGACGATGGTCCATCACTATAAATAATTTCATTTACTGACAATTCATTATTTTTTATTATTATATCATATAATCACATTAAAAATGCATATACAGAATTCTTACCTTTATCTTTAGTATCGGAACAAATGAGAAAAGTAGTGCATTTGTTTTTGAAAAATAATGCTGCTGTAAGTAATTGAACATTTTCTCGTGACCATCAGTTTTGATAATCACATGATTAAAAGGATTTTAACGTGTGTTTTATTATACTTTATATTAGAAAACAACTATAACACACATAAATAATTCATTTAAAAAAGTTTAAATAAAACATGTTAAAAAATACGATACATTAAAAAGTTCCTAGGACAGGACAGTTTCGGGGAACATATTCCCAATCATCAGCAAGATCTAACTGTCCTGTCCTAGGAATTTTTTTTAATGTATCGTATTTTTTAGCATGTTTTATTTAAACTTTTTTAAATGAATTATTTATGTGTGAGTTATAGTTGATAATCACATGAATAAGCCATTGCAAAATCAATTTGAAGGACTCTTATTATTGTCAATCGATTTTTCTTGTTCAAATGAGTTTGACTGTATACGTTTTATTCTAACATGTTCTTGAAAAAGGGGCAAGTCATTTAGTATTAGTTCTTTTAATTGAGCATTACATCCATTTTGTGTAGTTTTCCTAATCTTACACCAAAATTATTATTCAATTTAAAGATTAAAAAGATTTTTAACCAATTGTATCTAGTTATTTTTTTCATTATTTTGATTTTTTTTTCCCTAAATGTTATTCATAATTATTTTATAAATAATTTTTTCTTTAATATTAAGTATTTTAAATTTGTTCCTAATCCTGTTTTGTTTTGTTTTACAAAATTTTTTCAAAATTTATTTCAAAATTTCAAGATTTATTTCAAAATCTGTCACACACGTAACAAAATGTTACGTGTGTGACATATTTTGAAAGTTATACAATTTCTTCACTTTTTAATAGATTTTTATATAACTTTACAAAAGTCATCTTAATATTTAGTTAAAAGAGAAAAATAAGTTTTGTGTTAAAATTTTGACTAAATTAGAAGTTATAAAAACTTTTAGATTCAAATGTTACGTGTGTGACAATAGTTTTATCATGTGTCTTCAAAAGTTTTCTAAACTATTAATTTTTTTACAAAATATTCACTTCTAACTCTATTCACAGTCTTGAGTATTTCATAAATTGATTTCTATCATTTAAAATAAATAAAGTATGCAAAATATTTTTTAAATTCAGAAATCATCAGTGTATTTTAATTTCATCATTCTGCAATTTTTTATGTACTTATATATTAAAAGGTATTTTTTGTAATGAAATTTTATTTTAATAACAAAAATTTTTGCATCATGAGAAAGAGCACAGTTTTTCCTACAAATAAAATTCATTAACATCTTTCTATGTTGAAAAAAAATTTTTTGCTCTCTGCACGGAATGGCCCATAACCTTATTTTTAGGTTTTGGTTTGGAAAAATAAGAGGGGGCTCTAGAACCTTTTTATCATCGGAAAGCTAATTTGTGAATCTCAGCAAGTCATTGCAACTCTAATTTTCTTGCTTTCCTCAAAAATTAAATGCCAAGAACAAAGTTATTGAATTATATCCATTAATGCATTGTTTTTTGTTTTTTTTTAAATTTTCCAAGCTGAATACAATGTTAGCCATACCATTCACAATATGCACATATTACAGTACCGTATATGCTCCAATAGAGGCCCCCGGCGTTTATTTGCAAAACTAACCTCGGCTCCCGGCGCTTCATAGAGACCGGCTGCTATTAGAGGCTGGCCATTATTAACAAAAACCTTCAGAAAGCAATATTTTTGCACATAAATATCGGCTAATATTACAAACAGCTACTTTATTTGAATTTCACACGCTACATAAGACTGTTAAAGATAAATGGCAATGTCTTTTTGTACCTTTCGCTGCTATTCATCGTCCCAATCCGCAATGATGGGCGGCCGCCTCACCGGAAGTTTCTTTCGCGTATTTCACCGCACGAATCTTAAAGGCAATGTCAAAAGACTGTTTCGGCGGCATTTTGTAAGGCAATGTACCGTAAGATATTACGCACGATTATAAAGATACGGACGCTTACACTAGTACCGGTAGACAAATTACTATTAGAGACCGGCTCCTATTTCGCCGTATCCCCTCTGCAGCCCGGCGATTATAAGAGGCTCGGCATTTATTGAAGCGTATACGGTATTCTCAAAACTGGAGTACATTTTCAGAATCTTTTGATATATTTACGTGTGAATACAATGTAGTTCCTATTTTATAAGCATTGTATGCATTGTATTTAATATACACAGACACAGCAAAAATAACATTGACATGAAATCTTTAAATTAAGTTCAGGATCAGTCATGAAGATGAAACAGCTTTTACAGGTACCAATATCTCTTTCATTGCAAAATTTGTAGTTCCATGCAAAACAAATTCATAGTAAAATCATTAATCTGATAAAAAAAAAATCTTTTAGTTAAACAATGAAATATAACAATCTTTTGGGATCAAATTTGAAATTTTAAGCCCAATGTCCACTTTTGTATGGAATAGTCAATGTCCAAAACAAACTCACTACTACTGTTAAATAGAAAATTACCGTTTTAAACTTTTTTTTTTGGCTCTGCAAGCTTTGCTACAACTGAATTTTAGAACATTACAGATGTATTTTATGAATTTCGTGTTTATTTTTATGAATTTTATTAGTTTCAAGAATTTTATTGCATAAAGTCTGAATCTACTTTGGGTTAGCAGACATCCGACTACAGTTCAGGCATCAATAGTTAAAAATGCTGCAGTTTTCTTTATTAAAGAATAGCACGCTACACAGGCCAATGAATTTAAACTTGAAGCGATTATTGCCTGAACCTATCCAAGTGATACAATTGTTATATGATGAGCCTGAAAACATAGTTTGTTTTTTCCTATTCAAGTATGATTTTTGGCAATAAAATAATGATATTTGCAGTAAGTTCTGGCATTGATTTTGACTTGCGTGCTATAATTACCCTTCAACAGTAAAATGTTCTCTGCAATGAAATGATCTCTGACTACTGTCATTACAGAGAAATGACATTTCAAATGCTGAAAGAAAATAAAAATATCCTTAATCCCAGTTCCTAATTCTTCCTTTGAATATGGCTAAAACCAGGAGAATGCTTCCTCCATTTCTATATAATTATTCATAGCAAGTTGTGGTAGTAATAGCTTACATCTGGTCAAGAGCATTGCAATAATAAGTGTCCATAATTTTTCTTGACTTACTGCAAAAGAAATCTTTCATTTAAATGGTTTAATTTATACTTTACATTCGCATTTTGGATCTTTGGCTACATTCCATCACCCATGGCTTATATGTACGTCTTTGCCAATTCAAATCCTGCAGAATAGATAACAGGTTGTTTCATATATGGGTCATCAACAAGATCCTGCTTACTCACCAGCAACATTTTTTTTTCCTCCTTCCATTCCTTATTTAAGCGCATTTCAATATAAAAAACAAAACAAGAAGGATATCTACATTTTAAACACTTGAGATATATATATATATATATATATGGGAACAAAAAGCTATAGAATGTAATTATAAATCAAATATGCACGTTTGCCCAATTCAAATAAATTAAAATGTTCATTTATTACCAAACTTGAGCCTTCAATTGTTAGCCTCGATTTTCGTAGATAGCCGAACTAATGTCAAGGCATAAACCTACATCATCAAGATAATTAAAAAAAACCATGATCAATATGAAATTAAGTATCTGTATAAGCCATAAGTTTCAACCTACGTCACAGTTCAAACAGCCTGTTGCTAGGCTCGGTTGTTAGGCATTTCGCATTGAAATTAGTTACGACCAAGCAAGTGTTGATCTTGAATTATCTTTAAGACCCAAAAAATACCCCGATGTTGAGAGCTTTTGATTGGTTAACTGAAAAGCCACTCTCCAATAGCAAAGGACCGATCTGACATACTGAAACTCATTTCAGAAGTAGGATTGTAGAACATATAATTTTTACAATCGCTAACAATTATTATTAAAAAAAAACACTATTTAAGTAAGCTTTTTGAGAAACATAATAAAGGTTGAAAAAACAAAATTTAAGGATATAATCATTTGTAAATTTTATTTCTTATACCTTTCATTACTTATGATTTTCAACCTTATTATCTTTAGAAACAAAGGAACCTACATTAACCAACTGAAACAAACGAGTTAATTTTCTTAACGCAGCAACAATGAATGGACGAATACTGTTTGTTTTTTAGTAGCCATATTGACAATTGTAAAATAGCTTACATTTACGACATAGTAGAGCAGTGGTTCCCAACCTTTTTTTTCACTTGCGTACCCCTTGACAGCACATTTTCATAAATTTAACCCAAATATTAGCAAGATATTAGTTTTGTATGCTATAACTGAAAATAAATGTGTCAGTAATGGGATTTAAATAATGAGTTTAACAAACAATGTGTATATATATTTATAGTGTCGTCAAACAACTTTAGGAAGGAATAACAAGGACTTTTCTCATGGTCAAATAACACCACCCCTCACAGTAGCATTGTGACCTTGTCCTTTGTCTTACCTTGTTGACATGTGTGCTTTTTTCCGCTATTAGTCAATTTTTTTTCGAGTACCCCCAAATGTCCTTCCCCGTCCCCAGGTTGGGAACCGCTGTAGTAGAGGATACAGTTGCTGTTTAATGCCTGCTGACTGCAAATCTACTTACATATAGATTATCACTTGATTATCAAGACGAGCAGCAAGGCAATTTCCGTAGCAAAATTTTTGATTTTGACACTAAAAGTAAGGATTGTTTTAGTGTTCAAAATCTCTTAATTTCCCGACGAAGCTTTTTCCTGGGAAATTCCCAGAGAAATATATAATCTATCACAATAATTACAGAGGTAAAAGCATGTTCACACAATGTGTACAACAGTAATCCAGAGAATAGATAGGCAACCAAGAAATAATTGATCCTTTATGCCATTTTAGCAAATGGAATATATAGAAAGGAAGATGAGAAATAGATCAGATGCATTCAACATATTTTAGTAATCCTTTCCCCACGTTTCCTCAGAAAAGCAGAAGAGAAATCATACTTACAGTAATAATAATCAACATTTTCTAATTTCATCAAAATTAATGAAATTTTTTATTGATGTGCTCATTTTATTTTACAAATTTTAACTGCAAACTGACACAGGACTCCTAGGTTTGTTTTTTGTTTATTTTGAAAAATCAGATTGGAATGCGTTGGGGGGGGGGGGGGGGGCAGAAACAGGGCTTTATCATTTATTATTTATTTTTTTTAATATATCCTCAAACTGAGAAGTAACGGTTCTAGCAAACAGCAGTATTAGCAATAATAAGCAATGCAATGATAGGAAACTTTAAACAATGTTTAAAGTCTAGTTATGGATAATTTTTAATACCAGCAATTTCTTTAAAATAAGTTCTTTTACTTTGTACTTCTGTAACATTCCCTTTATCAGAAATTGAAAATTCAACTACAGAGAAAGATTGAATAAGGAGCATTAAAATTCTATGAGAAAAGCACAGCTTTCAATGAAAAAAAAAGAAAAGAATTGTAGTTTTATTATTAATAGAACAAAATTCTGTCAAATAAGTAGAAAAATAAAATCAAACAAGATTCTCTTTTGTTATTACAGAGGTTTAAAAAAAAAAAAAAAAAAACTTGCATTACATTGGAAATTATAAGTGGATTTGAATGAACACAATGAGCTTCCTAAAGCAAAACAAAAGCAATATCAAAAAAAAAAAAAAAACTAAGCAGCTCAATGTTACCCAATAGGAGTACAAAAGATTTTGGTTAAGCAGTTGTATTTACATTAGGAGTATTATACAACTATACTTATCTTTTTAAAAGAGTACAAGAATCATCTAAATTTTAACTTCAAATGAAAATTTTACTGTTTATTTCTCAATGTTTACATTCCTACTTTGACAATTTTGGATCTAAGCTGCATAAATATGTCAGATCTACAAAGCTTCATGTGACACAACAGTAAAAGGAAAGTGCTAGAATACAAGCCGTCATCAAATTCAAAATCTATCAAGATAGATTGCACTATTTGCTCTAATCTAAGTATTCCTACAATGTTAGGTTTTCAGGTAAGATGGGGTGGAAAAGATGCTTAAATGCAATCAAAATTTCTCTTTTGTACCTAAGTATTGTCTAGCAAAATAAGCAATCGAGTATTTTTCCTTATCCTCTAATTTAAAATCAATACTATTTCAGGTTTCCCACAATTAATAACCATTCATCTTTCTTTGATGAGGATACCCATAAACACCTTAACTGCTGCAAGTCCTCCTTTTTTCACTGCTAATCTATAAAATATTCATTTTAATGAAAATGTGTCAATGCCTTATCTTATATATTCAACCAACATATCAGCGAAATTGAATACAAGCCTTTGACATTCAGTTTCGTTAAGACTAGATCTTCAATTCAAATGAAAAATCAACCACGGCTAGGACTTACATATTAACTGTATTTACATTTACAAATTAAAGTTTAATATACCACAAACCCTTAGAAACACGAATGACAAAAACTGTCATGTGTATTTTTTAATTGACTTCATGTTTACTGAAGCTTAACCGAATCGATGAATACCAACTGCATCTATTTTAAGTTTGCCGTGATAAATGATGCGAAAAGCAAGAAAATACCAGTATTTCAGTATTTTTAATTTTAACAAAGATAAGTAATTATCATTAGTATATTGGGTCTCTTAAATGATTAGGTTGAAAATCTATCTGGACTCGTTCAAGTGAAAGACCGACACTGCAAGTTAAAAAACAAATTACCCCAAAAATATTTTAGATATGATAAATCATCAGTAATTATTTAATGCAGGATTGTCTTATTTCAAATTATATACATAAGTAAAAATAGGATAATCGTAAATGATCGCGATACAGTTGATGCAAAGTCTTCACTGAATGAAGAAAATAAAGCCAACACCTCTTCCTCAAGATCAAAAAGCAACCTGATGATAGTGAAAACCCCTTCCTAGGTCAGGAAAATCAATAAATAACTACAATGCTAACATAATGAAGGATTTCAGTTTATTAACTATAAAAAAAATAAGAGTAAATCATTAATGATCACGGTACAGTTGATGTGAAGTCTTCAGCTACTTAAGAAAGTGTAGCCAATACTTCCATTTAAGATCAAAATGCGACCTTAAGACCCTTTCCTAGAACGTTAGGATCATCAATAAGTAACGAAACAGTAAAATAAATCAGGATTTGAATTTAATAACCATGAAAAACTGAGAGTAATCATTAATGATCACGGTAGAGTTGATGTGAAGCCTTAACTTAATTCAGAAAATAAAGCCAACACTACCATTTTAAGAGAAATGAGCGACTTGATTTGTGTAAAGGACACTTCCTTTAAGAGCTTCAAACATAAATAAACAAATGCAAAGGTAAAATATGTCTCTCTAGGCTTAGAAAGGGTGTGGGGGTAAATCAAATGCTAGGCCTAACTGCCAAATACATTTGCCGGCAACATTTAATTTTCCATTTTAAAACATGTGTCCACTCACCGTCTGTTCTCTGAATATCGACGTTCAAGCCTATTTTTATTAAACTGCCGCTTCCGTCCATATTGCATTGGCTATTCGGCACTGTGGAAACGAAGGAGAAATTCTGTGTTACGACTTCAAAGGTATATAACTTAAACAGTTCAAAAGTTCTGCCATCTATCTGAGGACATCCTTCCCGCACAAATGAACGTTAGATGGAAACGGAAATTATATATTATTGTGTCCTGGTAGGGAAGTGAGCATGCGCAGAAGAGGCAGCCAATCGGAAGCAACAGTTTCTACATTCACAGAGCAAGTTTGAAATACTAGAAAGACAGCGATAGCGGCCATATTTCTCACGTCGATAAACATACAGTTCTCGAGACTTAATTTGAAATTAGGCTTTATATTAAACAGCCATTAATAGTTAGTCTGAATACTGTATTTTTTTTTAAACAAATTTACTTAAAAAATAATTTAAAAAGTAAACTAAACTAATTAAAAAACATGAGAAAAGAAAAAAAAAAAAGTTACCGCCACTTACGGAGCTCAATTATGAAACTATTTTCAGCAAAAAATGTCATATAAACCTGGGTCCGATAGGTTGTTTGTAAAAAAAGAGTCGGAGGAGTAAGAAAAAATGAGAAATAAAGAATGAACTTTTCAGAAATAATGTTTTCTTTTATTGACTAATTTATTGTTGTAAATTGCTTAATTGAATCATACACAAAGTTTTATCAAGTTTTAACTACATTACATTATTCTGATGCACTTAATCAGAACAATTGTTACAAATTACACCAATTCTATCGACTTATACGCGTTGTTATTCATAGTAATAAGGTGACCAACCGTCCTCCTTTTTGAAGCTCTGTCCTCCCTTGAGAAGTGTCCTCCTTTTTGATGTTTGAAGAGCAATATGTCCTCCTTTTTGATAAGTGAAGTTTAAAACCTTTTTTTTTTTTTTGGGTTGAACAGATAGGTTTATACCCCTGAGACCCCTGATTTAAAAAAAAAAAAAAAAAAAAAAAAATTCTTCAATTTATTTGAGTCCTTTTCATTTTAGAAAAAAATGGTCACCTTAATAGTAATGCTTTTTCAATAAAAGAAAACATTATTTCTCATTTGTTTTTACTCCTCCAACCAACGACAGAGGTCTTTTACAAACAAACTTCACATTGCAACTAAATATTGAGAATAGAACCCTGGTTTATATTTAATTTTTTGCTCAAACTGTCATACTGAGCTCCGGTAAATGGAGGTAACTTCTCCTGAATCACCCTGTATACATCAAGATTGGAGGAAAGCAAATATAATCAATTCAAAGAAAACATGAAGACAGTCGAACAGTATGAGGGATGCTTGTTTGACAATTGGCTACAACTACTTAATTCATTTATTTTATTACTAGATTTGATCTTTAAAAAAACTATTTATTTTTTTCTATGCATACAACAAAACCAAGATTGTATGCACTCTACCAAGATTCATATATTGTAGCTATAGGCCCTTTTAAGGCCAATTTGTTTCAAATCAATAGAAACTCAGATTCATTAATATTCATCTTCATTAAAACTTTTGGCAATCAAAGATGAATATTTTTTTGAGTAATGGGCTTTAATTACTTAGATTTTTACTAGATTCATTTTTTTAACCCTTTCGTGCATGAATTATGATGCCCAGGTCTGAAAGCCACATAAGATTGCTTCACTAATCATGGGAAAAACTTTAGTTTTATTATTTTTTAATTTTTTCAGTATTTTGCAGAAGTGGTCTCATTTGAGGCTGACTTGCAACAGTGTATATTCTATATACTATTTATTTGGTTATTTAGGACAAGAAATTAAGTAAGTAGGACTTATAAATGAAGTGAACTTGTTTTCCAGTCAGTTCTCTCTTATATTTTAGGAGGTCTCCTTTATATCCGTTGATACGATGAGCAACCACAGATTGGCAATTGTCAGATCCAAAAAGTGGTAAAATATCTACATATACCATCTCAAACACCGTGTATTTGACAGATACAGACATATCAACATGTCCGTCGGGTCTAAGCCACCCATATGATTATTGTAGATTTGGACTGCACAAGGTCTTTCAATATTTATCTTATCACCTCTTTTCTTGCACCACTGCTAAGCTTTGTCCTGAGGTTCTGCTCCAGCATATGAGCTCATGGCATTTACTAGGTTGTTATTCATTCATCAGACAACAGTTCCATCTTTGTTGCACATAGCAACACTATGGGAACCTGACCCTATTTTTTTCGAATCCTTTGGCTGCATCTGTGTTGTTTGCCAATCAGTTTGCTCTAGCTGTACCAACTGTGAAGATATGCTCCTCTCGTAGCTTGAGAAGATGATTCAGGGAAGTAAAATAATTATCAAAAAATACTCGACAATTTACAGGAGGAAAAACGCTACACAGATGAAGCACAACATTGCCCCTTACACCATATTCTTTTGATGGTGCTCCACGATTGTTTGCAGCTCCCTCATTCATTTCAAATTTGTGCCCGTATCCACTTACACTAGCCGATACCCATATTTTGAACCCCCAAGGTTTTGGTTTGTTTCTAATGTAGTGTTTCAAGGATGATCAACCTTTGAATGAAATCATATTTCATCCACTTGTAAGGATTCCTCGTGCTCACATGCATTACGAAACATCACACTTAAAGATGATCAAGAACAGGACTAATCTTATTTAGGTAGCTGTTATTAGAAAGGTTGTTGTCATCAACAAAATGCAAAAATCTGCTGAAATCTTCAAATCTGTTTACTGTCATAGCATTTGCAATTGTAACCATTCTTAAGAGCTTTGGCACTGAACCAATATAAGCGAATTCTTAGATATTTTACGTACGACATCACAAGGCGATTTCAAAACACTTCGAGTTCTCTCACAATAAGCTGAAATGTCTCCTTCCTTTGCTGTGCGACATACAACCTGCTTTGGTAAACAATATCACCTAGAAATGTTTCAGTAAACACTTCTTCAAACAGTTCCAAAAGGGACTTATTAACTTTTCATGCTTACTATCAGGAAAACTATTTTTTTTTTCATGGGGGGGGGGGGTATAAGTTGAGGTGGTGTTTAAAAAATTTAGGGAGCCAGTTGAGGGCATGTGAATATTCATAGCAAAACTACTTATAAAATTAGCCCCATTCAAGACTATTTCACGATATTTTCTGTACATTCAATTTCACACTTCCTTTTTTCTATTTACATTACAATTTTAGACCAATTCAGTTTTTTTTTTTTTTTCCTTATAAATTTCTTTTTGTAGAGGAGCTTTAAATTTAACTAAAATTTTGGCAATAATTGATTTTTTTAACCTATATTCAATACATACCGATTGACAACGTGTCACACGGCCTACAATTAAAAACTTACTGTAACCTCTGGTGCATGCCTTGTAGGAGGCAGGCAGCATGTGAGCTCACTAAAACCTTCGATGCAGGCAAGCCTCGTATGAGGCAGCAATTACAAAGACCTCGTGTGCGTAACGGAATTCACATTTTGAGCAAACCTTTACAATACATAATCCCAAAACCACTAAAAAAACATTTAAATTTTTAAAAAGTATCGTAACAAAGTGGAATTAGTCATACCAAAGGCGAATTTACAGAATTTCACAGAAGAACAAACTACCAGGCCGCCATTGCCGCTAACTTGTAAAACGATTTTCCCGCTCGTACCCGCTCGCTGGTCTTAGTGCCACCTAGTGACGCCGTAATGAGTTACATCTGCCCTCGTACGAGACACGGAAAGGTTAAAATCCGTTAATTTAAAGAAGAGATATGATTTTTTTTTATTATTATTATTTTTAGTTAGCGCCTCATACGAGGGACGTATGAACGAAAGGATTAATCGAAACTGCTTACCTACAAATCTAATGTGTTCCTAATTCAGCAGAGTTTATCTTTTCAATAACTTAACCTTCGCACTTATTCCAGCTTCTCAAATTCAACAGTTCTTAAATACCATAAAGGCCTACACAGTTTACGATATTTGGCCACTAGTTTCTACGATATCTCAAAATCAGTAGTTTTTCTTTTTTAATAACCTCAACGACTAAAATTTTATATTCATAGAATAAATATTTTTTCCTTAATTTTGATTACAGGCAGTTAAGTAGGACAGGATATGCGTACTCCAACTTAAAATTGTATTTTAAATTTGTTGATTTAGCCTTTTGTTTTTCTTCAATGCACATTAACGGCAGTTAATGACGCTCGGCCAAACTAGACTATTATTATTAGTAGTATCCTTTCTAGTACATATAACAAAACCGAATTTTCACATTTACATTTGCTACAGCAGCTTATTATAGGTTGTGTTGTAACATCACATCTTTTAATATTCGTCGGAGAGAAAAAGGACGTATTTTAAAAGATTTTCTAATTTGAATCAGAATTCAGTCTTTGATCACGATAACTCAAAAGATATACATCCCATAAAACTGAATATTTAGAACAAGCTGTAGATTCTGAAAAAAAGTTTAACGTGCCCGATGATTCAAAGAAATAAGTAAAACGAAGGCTCAACGTTACAAGATAGGATTCGCACCCTGAGTTATCACCGGGAAGAGACTCGGAAGGACCGTTTCGTCCTTTTTAGGACTCATCAGCCGGCCAAATCCCACTGATGACAGACTCAGATAGGGCGAGAGGTTAAGATCCCGGGTCTCGCTTCCGAGAACGGGGCCTTACCCCGAAGAAATCCTAACCAAAAAATAAACAAAACACAAAAGCTGTAGATTCTTATCATGAAAATTTATATTGATGTTGGTCCAATAGACCAGTGCTTCTCAACCTTTGTCGCTTCACGGCACACTTCTACATTTGCAGAAATCCCGTGGCAAACATAAGCTGAATTTCAGCAATTTTGATTGAGGGGTGGAGGCAAACTTCTTGATTGGAGGGGCAAAAAATCTAATCACTCGCAAACCTTAATGTATTTTAAATTTCCACTGAAGGTAACTTGTAGATAATTTAATTCATGAGAAATTTATTAGTTAAAAGTGAATAATGCTTGTTGACTTATAATTATTTTTTTTTCCCTCAAAATATTGGGGTGCAACTGCCCCCCTCCCTCAAATTCCGCCTATTGTGGCACAACAAACCTTCTTATTAAAATTCCACAAATACCAAGCTTATTTCTTGCTTTTATTGCTGTAATAGAATCCTTTGAAAAAATGAGTACCGGTATGATTTACAAATGACTATAACATTTTTACGTCACTTTTCAAAATCATCATAAAAAATTCTTTATTAACCTTTATTGTTAGAATAAAAAAGGATTGTAGTTGTATTTGGCCCGATTATTTGATTCCTTGAATTTATTCGAGATAAGAGCATTTGACTGAGTATGAACCCAGATGATAATTGCGGATGAAATCTCAGAATTCTCTTGTAGCGCACCAAAGGAATCATCACTCAGCCACGACGCACTCGTGAAGAAGCTTTGCAATAGGCCAGGACCTAGGGCTAAAAAGCGGCAGAACAATTTGCCAATAAAGCGCAATAATGGCGGTAACTAGGAAATTATACTTCCAATTAAACTGAAATTTTAGAGGTGGGGGGGGTATAATTTTAGAAGGAAGATCCTACAGAACTTGGTACACATCCGACTAATAAGGAGCTAGAACTCCCCCACCGTTAGCTCATATGATCAGGATAAATAAAGCATTATTGATTAAGAATGCTACAGCTTGTAAGATCTTATTGATTTTGATAAAAATCAGACCAGCAAGTAAGGAGCTTGGGCAAAACAACATAAACCTACGTGAAAGAAAAGCTATTTCTTTTTGAATGAACAGTTTTTTTACCAATTTTTTTTTATTTACTCTCCGAAAGTTGAAGTATCAAATGTTATCTTGTTGTTGTTTTTCTATTTTTTAATTCTGTTTTCGTGTAACAAAGAAAATAAATTTAAAAAGGAAGAACAGTTTAAAAAACAAATAACGCATCAAAAAAAAAAAAAATGTTGAATTATTTTATTATTGTTATTTTTTTTTTGCTTTTCTTTACATGATTCAAAGAATGAAAAGTTAACCATAAGAATACTGTATTTTTTCAAGCATTTAGCCTAATAATAAACCATTGAAAGTATTTTTTTAGATTTTACATACGATTTAGAGATGTAGGGTAAAATTAAATTTTATCTTCTAATAAGTTAGTCATTTCAATACTAGAGACAACTTGGATTTTTAAGATTTCACCTTCCTTCAATGTTATTCGAGCTTTTTCTGTAATGATAGGGAAATTTGTAATAGCAATTTTGCGAGTGAACTACTGCTTACTTCAGTTAAACTGATATCATTCTTTCTTAATTTTTACATTGTAGACAGCAGGTAGTCGTTGATCTGTATGGTGCCTTTGTGGAAAAAGTTTTTTTGTGGTAATTTTTTAATGGTAATTAATTTTTTTTTTTGATAATTTTTTTTTTTTTTATTGAGAATTAGGACAATGGTTAAGACTAGACGGGAGTTTTGGAATAAGTTTGACTATTTTACTGTATTTTCGGAATAAAGAATTGATTCTGAACTTTTGAACTTAACTTAAATTTAGAGTATCCTCTCCCCCTCCCTCCCCGTGGTACGGCGCCTTTGTGCAGTGCAGAACTTGCACACTGCTTCTTGTAAAAAAAAAAAAACATAAATGGCAAAATATAATACAGAAGGGAAAATCATTTTCTCTTTAGGAGATTAAAACCAATTAATAATGACAGATTTCAAAGAATGAAATGTATCTATATTGATGCAAACTTGAAAACCTTCCCGGATTGGTCAGTTAATCTGCTCTGTGATTGGCTGAACAGGAGGCCAATCAACTACGCGACTAGATCTCTCTCCCAGTGATCGACCGAACAAAAAGCTCCGAACAGCCAGTGACCGACCGAAAAGGAAGCTCTAAACAGATCTTGAGTTAAAAGTTAAAGTATCCCTCTACAAGCCTTCACAGGCCTTTGGGGCGCGGTAGGTCAGGCTCCCAGCGTTTCGTGACCAACGGGACGAAGTTGAGGTCGGGTGGTCAGCACGACGCCCGCCCGCCTTTAACTCCCGGTAAAGAAACCCGGTACCCATTCCACAGAGGGCCGGGTAAACCCTAGGACCCGTTTGGATATGAAAGGAGCGTGGAAAAATCCCCGCCCTCCGCCGAAGCCGGGACTTGAACCCGTCAGCTCCAATCCGCAGCCAAGTGCCAAGACCACTCGGCTACCGGGCCCACCAAACAGATCTTGAGTATCCACCAAAAATGTATATAAACTATAAATAAATTGTAAATGAAGTGTGTGTATCTTAAGCTGTAACACCGTGATTCTTCGACCACACATCAATATGTAAGGAGCTAAGTTTCGAAAACTTGAATCGTCTGATCATTCAAATCTACTTTCTCTAGGAAGCTTTTAGAATAGATATATGCTGTGAGCATGAAAGCCCGCAGGGGGCATTTGTCAACACCCCCCCCCCCTGGAATTTTCAAATTTAATGTAATTAATATAATTTGTTTTTCGAAAGAATGTTAGTAGATATTTTCAAAATGGTAAATTATGGTTGCACCCATGGTAGTGAAACTCGTGTTGAGTATTTAGTACAAAGGTCAATAAATAAGATTTCTTTATATTAATTTATAAAGTTCAAGATTTATTACTTTTTAATAAGTCTGCTAATTAGCTTGCAGGTGAACCCATGAATTGTTGAAAACGCTGTTGTAGGTTTGTCTGTTTGTTTTTTTCCCTAATTACGATATAGTTTTCGAATATCGATCTGGAGCTTGTATGGTCAATCTACTGCGATAGTTGGAGATTTTTCCCAGCTTGATTCTCATCCTGATGGATTCAACCAATCTTTTGTAACACGCATCCACCAGCTAAGGACATATGATTTATCCTCCGACCTCCAATTTGCCTGGATTACACTACGACCGCATCTCTACCTCGCGAGCACTCTCGTGCAAGAATGAAGGGTGAAGCTTTAACTTTCACCACTTAACGTTTCATCAAATGATTAGTCATTCAATGACTAACGAAAGGAGGCCATTTATAATCCAGTCTCTCATTATATTGAGCTTAATTCTTTATTTGTGTATGAATATTATTCTGATAATTAATTAACAAATAACAAAAAAAAATATTTTATAATTAAAAAATATAAATCCTTTTTTTTTTATTACTGTAAACTTTTTTTTACCCTAAGTAAAGCCGATAAAATAGAATAGCCACAATATAAGTCTTTATAACAATGTTCGTTTTGTTGTTATTGAAAGGGTCAGCATTAATAAATAAAATCTTGGGCATTCGATTAAAAACAAATTAAAAAAATTAAAACAATTTAGCGTTCAGTACAAATTGTACCAATTTATACTGTACTGAAAGCAGTGGGGGAGGCGAGAAGCAGGTCTACATTTGGCCTTGAATTGCTCTTGTTTGATACTTCTTCCTAAAGACGCACTCCGAAGTAATTGGCAACTCCTTTTATAATATATATAAAATATCAATTTTATCTAGATTTATGAAATTCATCATGAATGTTTATCTTACAAATAGTATTTCTAATGAGCTGTGATAACATTCTTAAAAAAAAAAAAAGATAATATCTTTTATCTGTTTTTATCTTTAAAGTACAATTTAATATCAAAACTTTAACTCTACACACTAGATTTCTTTTGATATAATTCTTATAGATGAATAGAGGTGATTTCAATTTACCTAATGACCTGTTAAAAAATCATTAAAATTGGCAGCAAAAATAAAGGGTTGCCTTATTTGAGCAAGACCTGGTCGATCAACAAAACCGAGACTGTAACATCATATTTGGATAAATATTTGAATTGTTAGCAATTGTTTTAGATTGTCGACGGTGTTAAGTTTCTGTGTGCAATTCAGGAAAAAAAAAAAAAAAGGCAGGCAATAAGTGACATTAAACTATGTACAATGAATTTTATATGCAAGATGATTCAAATTAAAGTATCCCTACTCAAAGCACTCTGGACAGAGAACCAACAGGCGAAACAACATCAGTCTTGGACGGTATAGATTCCAGAGCATTGGAGAAAATTTTCTGCAAAACAAAATGTATATATATAAAATATATATTTCAAAAAATGACCGACAGGGGGAAAAATGGAGCTGCGAGCGGCACCAGTTGTTGACATTTGCGATGGTTCTCACGTTTGCCAGAACGCGCCTTACTTTTAAAGTTATTCTATCAGAATGGTGGAAACGCAGCAGCAGCGCTTCGCGAATATAAACGCCATAAGGTCCACTGATACCATGTGCATTGCGACGCATAGTTCATCAATTTGCGGAGATGGGGTGCTTCACAATCCGAGCAGCAAGGCGGCGAAAAGCTAGGATACCTCAAGTGA
>JAFIDM010002131.1:58017687-58050113 GCA_023159025.1 Thereuonema tuberculata
GGAACGGCAGTCGTTGAGCAATCACGAGCGAATGTTACAGGTAGGTGTAGTGCTACCTATAACATTGCAAAGCAGTTAGATGTGCTGTACAAACCAGTATGGAAATGTTTGCGCAAAGCATTACATAACTACCCCTATAAGAGTTGCACACTGGCGATGGCGATATCGGAAAAACGTTTGCTTTGACATTTCTGGCACGCATTGAAGTGGACGAGGATTGGTCCCGGAACATCCTGTGGAGTGATGAAGCTCATTTTCATATTTGTGGAACAGTGAACACGCAAAACTGCCGCATCTCAGCTACAGAGAATATCTCGTCAGTTTCAACAGATTCCCTTACATTCAGTGAAGATAACAGTGTTAATAGGGTTTACGGCCACAATTTTGATCAGTCCGTTTATTTTCTTCGAGGAAATCCATCCAACTGGGCCTGTGACCTTTACGGTAACCTTCAACTCGTTATCGTGACATGTTGCACAATTTTGTCATTCCGCACCTCAAGCAAAGAGAATGCCTCAACACGATAATATTTATGTAAGATGCAACACCTCCCTGCCTAGGACGTCATATTCAACAATTGCTGCAATAGCATTTCATAGAGGACAGAATCATCGGTTGCGCATTCCCAACAAAATGACCACCACCGTTCACCAGACCTTAATCCATGTTAAATTTTGGCTTTGGGGTTGCTTCAAAAGCACGGTTTATCAGAGCAACGTTCTTCACCTGGCAGATTTGAGGAAGAATCGCAGGCACATGTGACACATTTCTACAGATCAATTGCGTTCTGCTGTTGTATATGCTATCACTCGATATCAGTTTTTGATCCTGTAGAAAGGCCAAAACATTGAACATCCTTGACAGCTCCCTGAAGCCTCAGTCAGATCTCGATGCTATTAACCACTTTCACACAATGTAAGGAATGAATGAATAAAAATCACTCGATAACACTTGGTATGACGTTGTTTACGATTCCTTTCCCGTTTACACACCCCATCTAGTTCATACTACTGTAATTCTTAACTTCAGGCAGCGCCGTATTTCCTCCTGTCGGTCATTTTTTGAATTATTTTTTTTAATGCAGAAATCTTTTCCCCATGATCTGGAATGTATACAGTCCAAGTCTGATGTTGTTACGCCCACTGGTTCTGTCTCCAGAGAGCTCTGCATAAGGATACTTTAATTTGAATCGTCTTTATAATATGAGGTAGTATCCAAAAATTCGGGGAATTGACATTTAGTTCATTACGTGAATAGTTTAAAACACCGACCCACAACCACCTTCAAAATAATCCCCTTGGGCGACGATACACTTTGGCCAGTGCTCTTAAAGATTTTGGAAGCATCACTGTAAGCCATCTTTTGCAAGCACCGTAATGCCTTCTGCGATGCTATTTTTACCTCATTGGTTGATGCAAAACGACGTCCCTTCAGATTTCTTTTCTTCAATAGAAGAAATAAAAGTCGCAGGGGGCTAAATATGGTGAATTGGCGGGATGTGGAAGCACATTAGTTACGATTTCTGCAAGACACTCTGTGACCATTAAGGACCGATGTGCAAGCGCGTTGTCATGGAAAAGGTTGTCCACTTCACCACATCTTAGGCCGTTTACGACGAATGGACTCCCGCAAACGACGTAAAATGTCGACATAATGCTCCTTGTTCACTTTCTGCCCTCAGGAATAAATTCTGCATGGAATTGTCGTGAGAATCAATAAACACCTCCAACATGACTTTCCCTTTGCTGCAATCCTGCCGGATTTTTTTTTTGATCGTGGTGAAGGTGATTTCCATGTTGAAAAAGCACGCTTTGGCTGAATATCATCACCTGTGGTGATTTTATCCAAAAACGTTGGCTGGCTATCGGCTTTGTCGATAACTCGCCCGATATCAGCATCCGTTTCTCCTTTTGTTCTGAGGTCAGAAGGCGAGGAACAATGCGCTCACACACGCGGTGAATGTTAAGATCTTCCGTTAAAATGCGTTGGAAGCTGTTCTACGACAAGTGAGTAGCATTAGCGATGTCCTCAGTGGTTTGGCGACGATTCTGGCGAACACTCTGTGATGCACCACCAAAGTTATAGTTTCCTCAGTCCGTACAGTATTAGGTCGCCCAGGGCGCACATTATCTGTGATGATTCTCGGCTCTTTTTAAAACGCCGATACCACTCCTACACCTTCGATTTCGCCATGTCGAGTCACCGTATACCTTCGGTAGCATTTCTAAAGTCTCTGCTCTGTTATATCCAAACTCTGACAAAATTTTAATATTATAATGTTCAGACGGCCTAACTTTAACAACATGCTTGTATTGTAACGGCGCAGTTCACGAACTTTTGGATCCCAACTCATACAAATAAACTTTCACGTCGTTCTTCTGTAGATGGCTCTCAGAAAATTGACGAAAAATCGACATTTAGCTGTCCTTTAGCGACAAGCAACAAAAGAAGACGAATGTGTCTCCTTGGTGACAGAAGCTCGGTTATAATGCGAACTTTCGGATCCAAGATTTCGAAGATCGCGATATAACCGAACTTTTATTACTTCGCGACATCAAATGTCGTATATCGCACCCTATTATCGCCCACATGATTCCAAATCGATTTAAAATGGTCATTTCGCGATTACCTACATCATTCAGAGTTATGTGAGAGAATTTTATATTTATAAATACATAAATCATTACCTTTTCAACACTTTAATGGGTTATATTAGCCAAAATCGATTTGGCGCCGCCATCTTGGCATCTTGTACAAACGACGAGTCACGTGGATCGAAACTAGGTATTCATATGCCTATTAGATTGCATGGGCCCAGAAAAATAGATCTAGATATTCATTTTGGTTAAACGAAAAAGTCCGCGATTCTGGTATTTTTTTTAAAAAATATATTGTATTTGACGCATTTTCGTGACATTAGGGTGAGTATAGAGTCTCAATTACTGTAAATAATAAGGAAACAAGCATATTAATTAACACCTTTGATTTGATTTTTAGGCGAAAAAACGGTAAATTTTGCAATTTTACAATTATACACCTTTTCGAAAATAGAATGGATCCAAGACCAAATCGCGTTACATCCGAATTCGCGATATAAACAACCGCGTTATAACCGAGCTTCTGTGTACCATATATTACGAAATAGCAAAAATTGAGGATCAGGAATAAAATTGCTACTTAAGCACTTAATCCACAGATGGATCACCCACGGCATTAAAGTTGTCATTTGTTTTTCTTACAATAAAATGACCTTCTTGAATCGATCGTATGCTTCAGGATGAGTCTCAAGATTCAGTATTTGCTCGAAGAAGAGTGAACTCACGCTGCTCTATCAAAACTGTGGGAAAATGGAAGAAAATCCTTGACTGTTTGCAGATAGAAGTTCCAGTTCCCCTCCCAATCTGATCTTATGATGTTCTTTAAAATATCTATTACATACAGGAATCCCCCCGGATATTTACACTGCTGAATTATGAATTTTTTGCTGAGTAAAAAAATCCAACAATTTCACCATTTATTCTGACGATGTGATCAGTTCTTGGAACTTGGATTGAGCATTTTCGTTTGAATTTCAACATCGAGCACATCACCAACTTAAGTAGGTAATCCAACATCATCTTCAATGGTACTCAAACTTGCTTTCCATTTCAGACTCTCTACAACTTCTGCTAGCGTAAACATTCGTTTCACTGACCTAAGGACACTTTCCATTACTTTTGGACCAAACACATGGTTCTCAATGAGTACGTTTTCTAACCCACTGCCGTTAGTATATTTTCCAATGCAAGTAAGTAGAATTTTTGTCATATGGAATGGCCCAAGCGGTAGCATTCTTCTCATGAATTGAAGGGCCTGTCGTTAGATGCAGAGGAGTCTTCTTTCTTCCTTTATGAATACTGAAGAAATATATCTGAAAAAGGGCTTGAATCCTACATGTTATAGCAGTTTGTGTTTTTTCTATCGGTCTCTTCTATTTCATCAGAGTCTATTTATTTCTTCTTCATCTTCGATTGAAGACATACACGGTTGACTACTACTCTTCATCTGGGACAAGATTGTCATTTTATCTACATCAAATATGTTAAAAATAAATTGATTAGTGGCTGTGGGGATTGGTTTGTTCTTCCAAGATTTTTCTAGCTGGTTTGCATCTCCAAACTCATCGTCAAGACTGAAATTTGTTTCCAGGAGCGATTACCTAATAAAAAAGTTTCTTTCCCAGCCTCTCTAATGGAATCTACTGAACATAGTTTTTCTGATACTTGATTAATAGTGAGCTTTGATGAATAAACAGTAAGCGGATGATTTTGTGGTCTACAAAATTGAGTACTTTCACCAAATATTTTCATCATGTACAATTTTACTTCTTTATTTGAAAGCGAATGTAAACCTGACCGTTTGGTGGCATAATCACGAATATCACTCACAAGTGTTAGACCACCAGACGCTATCTAGAATGTCTTAAAGAAGGGGTTGAATATCTTCTATTGTTCTGCCTTTTGTTTGCGTTGGTTGACTATCACTTTGCTGACTTTGTTTTCTATATCTTCGGAAATAAGCTTTAACATAGAGCTTATGGTAATGCAGTATAACACAGCAGATTCATCTTGAAGATTGCAAGTTCTGATATATATAGTGGCAGATCCACGGGGAAGAAGGGGGGGATAAAGGGGCTGAAGTTCCCCCCCAACCCAAAAATAAAGAAAAATACAAGGAAAAAAAAACAGAAAGACAGAAAAACATCATCCATGAAAAATAGAGTAGCTGAAAGAAATATTTTAGTCCGACTGTTTTCACTTATTTGATTCTTTACTACGGATGTTCTTGTGTTTCTGCTTTCCACATGAATAATGCGTGGAAGTTTTGTAAGGATCCACTTTAGGTGATTGACCATTACAAGAAAGAACGAGAAGTCTCAACTCATGTCTGAATTGACAAAGAAAATTAGAAAACACAGACAGAAATTTCCAAAAGGAGCATACCCTGAAAACCAGAATTGTTGTTGATGTTATGAATCAGTTACGAAGGATGCCAGTTAAGGGAATAGCACATTTGAAGATCTGTTTACAACACTTGATAATAATGTTAATAATACCTACAATTTCAGTCGCATTGACAATGTTCTTGACAGTTACCTTCAATCATCAATCAAAAATGCTGAGAGAGAAAAAAGGTCTTCTGTGATACAACTACCGCTAACTTCATTGGTACCGCTAGAAATTTTCATTAGCTTCTATTATTATTGTGAAATAGTCTTTTCTTATAGGAAATTTAACGACGAATTCAAAAATTATGTCATATTTGGAATAACAGTAACGAAAAGTACCAAAATTTATGAATTTCAAAACTAGCCACTCAGCTCATATGCAAGAAACAAAATGAAGTCCTATAAAACTTATGCTAGGTTTGTCAGATGTTTAGCTAAAATTTTTCCCTTCCTTTAGGCTTACCCTAATAGGTTATAAATAGAAAACTCGTCCACTTCAAAATCCCTACGGGATCTTATGTAACAGGGACTGTATTAAGATAAAAAAAATAATATCAGGCATCTACGTGATTCTGTAAAGAAGTAGTTGAACTTTTTTTATGTAATCACAATTATTAACTGGCAGAAACACCTGAGAACTACGAGATTTGTTGATCTCAAATTTATTAATTTCAGATTATGTCGAAAGAAGTCTAAATTTCTATGGGATGCATCCAACTTCCATGTCTTTTTAGCAGTACGCCATTAACAGAGGTCTATACGCATTCTCTTTTACCGAATAACTGGTTACCTGACATACACATAGAAAAGACGATTGACAACCACAGAAAAAGAAAGGAAAACAAGCAAGTTAACGATAGGAATCGAACCAAGCCTTAATTCCTCAAGATTTCTTCACTAATTCATTTGTATTTTTTTGCTTTTCTACTAAATTCTTTGAATCTTTGTATTGATTTTCGCATTTTTTTAACATTAAATAATTCATTAAAAAATATTTACCGATCAAAAGTTCTCATCCTTACAGTAATTCGTCAGTAATCCGTACAAGTAATCGTCATCTAAACAACAATTGTACCAAGCTTCCTCGGAGTTCTGCTATTTTTCCACATCATTCCTCCAAACTTTCGTTATTTTCCAAATATTACTTTAGACTACTTAATTGCTAGTAGTTCGGAGTATAGAGCTGCAAAGTTTAATTCAACTGTATCTCAGAAGGATTCATATTGTTTATCGAATGACGTCAGCTACTCTTCCACCAACGCCAACTAAAGATCTAAGATGCTAAAAGGAAAAAGTCCGATTGTAATCCTATGACGAGAAGTACCAATATGATAGCGCATGTTTAACAGGAGGATTTTTTTACAAAGCTATTATTCTAATAAGAAAGTAGTTATTATACTGTGTTGGTAGGGCTCGCGACAAGACAACTATAGTGACGTTATCTTTTCAGGACTGTAGACTGTATTATTCGTTGGCATTTGTCTTCCACTATCTTCCACCATTCATTTAATTTTAAACTTTTGTAACCATTCTTAGGTAGCTGACAATGATAATGATGTTTACTTTCTTTTTATCAGATTACCGTAATAAAGAACAGGAAATTAAATCCATTGTTACGATAATCTAACATTAATGAAAGCATCCATCAATGCTGTTAATAGTCATCTAACGATGATCTACGGAAATTAAAGGGAAATGTAATTTTGAAAAGGAGGAAAGAAAGACTTTACTCTTTTTCTTGGTAAGATATAACGAGAAAATGAGTGTTTTGAAGAATATTTAGATGCTGCTAATCAAGATGCAATAAGTCAGCATGAGGTTCAAAATTGAAGATTAATTTTGGAGGACATTTCAAAAGGAAACTTGATTTCTTGCAATATTTCTATTTCCCTATTTTGTTAAGTTTTCAGGCTTATTATCATTTTTATTAGTTAATTGTCGACTTTTAATTTATTTGAAAATGTTATCTTCATAATTTTACTCAGATGGATATATTTCGTTGAGAATCTTCTTCAGTAACGAATTAATTTATTATTGGTTTTAATTGGATACCTTCCATGTTTTTTTTTACAGTCTTGAATATAAATTGGCGTATGGGAAAGAAAAATTCCTCGGCTGTTTTTGAAGACGACCCTTATCTTTTTTTTTAATTCCGACTTACGAACTTAGCTCTTCTCCTCCCTGCAATAAAATAATACGACGCCTACGCTTAAACATTTCTTACAGTTTCTATTTTGACACTAAAACAGAGTTCTATCATCAGCACAACAAACTCATAAAGAACTTAAAGCCTACTTTTCTTAAAATATTGTTCCTTAAAACTTCTTTTTCTTAAAGTTGTGTAAACGATACAAATACAATCAGTACAAAGTTTTTATTTTCGGAAAAAAAAAAGTAAATAAGTAAACTGCATTTCTTACTTAAGTTGTTTAAATCTAATTCAATTTTAATAATATCAAAGCTTGCGTAAATTAGTGGATTACTAAACGAACTAATATGCATTTTCTATGGGAATTTTTGTCACTTTTACATTCTAGACAAGGACAAGGAAAAAAAGAATCAAATATAAAAAGTAGATTGCTTCGTGTCCTTAAATAAGCAAACCAAGTTTCAAGGAGATCCATCCAGAGGTTCAAAAGTTATTCTAAGAAATGATTTTCCTATCCAATCCAAAAAAAAAAAAAATGATTCAAAATGCTAAATTTCTTCCATTTCCGAATGCAAATAGGTTGGGGTGCTTACTGATTTGTCACAAATAATCGGGAAAAGGAGAAAAAAATCCTTGCTAATTAATTTCTTAAGATTAAAATATATATAATACGCAATTTATCTAATTTTAATAACCACAATGCAATGTATCGTGCTTCCTTATTTACGAATAGCAAGAAACCAGAAATAACAAAATGGCGGCTTAGCTGTTTCAATTCTAACACATCTTAGCAATCTAGTATTCAATTTCTTTTGTAATCAAATTGTCGTTAAGGGAGGAATGCATTCAAAATTTAAACTGGATAAAACATAAAAAAGGAAAACGGAAGACGAGAGTTCCTCCTATAGTTTCATCTTCTTATGATTTGGTTTTGAAAATAAGAATTATTTCGCATAAACTTCGTGTTTTTCATTCAATTGATGTTGATCCATGACTCAGGTCTGGTTCCATTCAAAAATGGACGACTTGGTGTAGGAGACTGATGCTCTCTCTTTAAATTTGCCATTTTTTTACCGTCTGTGGTTTTTATCGACGGTCAATTTAGAAGCGATTATGTACCAAAATAATCCATCAACAAACCCAACGAGGTTTTGGAGGTCTTGTAATCTCGGCTAATAAAATATTCCGAAATAAAGTCGTCGTCTCTCATGGCAGTTGTTGCAGCCAAAGTTCCTTTCGCAGATCTTTGCGCTCTTTGCGAAAAAATCAGTAAAAAGAAGGGAAACGAAAATAAACAAAAAATCCTACAAGACTTTATTTGCCTATGGCGGGACTTTCATTCTAGGCTCCATAAAAATGACGGAAATACGGTAATTGCATTTATTAAGTGGTTTCAAGGCCAAACAAGGTTATCCTCTTGCAATATTCTAATAAGGAGAAAGATATGAGTCACTCCTTAAAGAATGAACAACCAACTCAATAAGGTTACCAAAATCAGGTTCCCTGAGCTTCGAACAGGTCACAATGATTGCAGGCGACCTTAATTTTAGGGAAAGTGAATTTTGGCGTCGAATTTTGTGAACAAAATAGGAAACAAAAAAAAAAAGAATTAAAAACAAAAGTATTCCAATTTGCTTTCACGACAATAAACAACAATTACATAATTAAAATAAATTTAGATTTCACACAATAAAAACACGTTTGTTTGGATAAGAAAAAAAAAAGAGTACAAACGTTGATCACTTCAAAAATTAAAAAATTCTTAATTAAATTAAACGAATAAAAAAAAAAAATGTTTGTTAAGATATTTTTTGTTTAGTATCTCAAATGCCACAGAAATATAAACATATGATTTTTCATGCTAACATTGTGTATCAACTTTTCATTTTTTGAAAAAAAAAAAAAAAGATTTGAAGATTTCCCCCCCCCTCTTTTTTTGAAATTCAAATTTCATTAAAACTTAAAAAAATATAATTTTTTTATGAAATTTTTAAAAATCTGCACTTTGCTTTAATTATTATGAAAAGTGGAAGTGAAAAAAAATATGTGACCAGCTCAAAAAATATCTGACTGGTTCACTAGAATACTGGGATTATTCTTAACGCATCCTAACTGTATGGTGCTCTGATGTAGCAGGCTATTAGTTCATTCTGTTCTTATGAATCCATACTTTTTGTCCTCCCTGATTTTCCCTGTTAAGAAAAATTGTGATATGAAAAATCTTTTTTTTAGTAAGAGAAACACTTTTCAGTATTTTTCTGCAAGTCTGTTGATCCTTTTCTCTGAATCTAAAAATAAAAGTTTTATACTCAAATAAGTAAGTCCCAAGAATCTTTACGTTTTGCAGAAATTTATTTGGAAAACTATTGCAATTCATCCTTCATAAGCAATTATAAGATATTTTAAACATGAACGAAGCTGAAATACAAAAGGAGTGATGATTTAATATGCGATTATAAGGTTTACGAGTAAAATGATAGTTACCTGGTTCCAGCATTTTTTAGGGATCAGTACATCATTAATTCAAACTCATTTATTGAGTTCAGTATCAGCATTTAACTATATAGCAATTGCTGTTGCTCAGAAACTTGTTTACATTAAAATAGATAAATCTAGTCGTCATGGTGTTAATTCTTGTCTGAAATGTATATACAGGGTATGTTATGTTAATACTTATATGGAATGAGCATTTATTGCAAAGTTATTGTAATCAGCATTTAGCAACATTTATTGTATTTTATCTGTGGAATATTATGTAGGTAAGGTCCCATCTTGTTGTCCATTATTATCAACACATAATAGGAAATGATTGAAAGTAGCATTTAACGCTGTGATGCCAGAATTCTCTAGGAATAGATGTTACTATATTCATAATTCTTTCCTTGAGTTCATTGATATTCCAAACTTTCGTGCTGTACACTTTCTCTTTCACCATACCAGAAGTCGCAGGGCATCAGATCAGGACGAGAATGGAACTTCCTGCGACCTATGGTTGGAGACTGAAACACTTTCATTAAGCTTGCCACCACACTTTCTTTCTTCTAGTGTTAACCTCTCCCCCATTATATCATGAGAAAAAACGAAAATAAAAGTTAAATGTTCATTCCATATAAGTGTTAACATAATTTTGGCATACCCTGTAGAATTGTATAAGTTGCTTTGTTTCTTATATTATTTAATCTGTATTTAAATGTAATTTTTTTTTACTTTAATATTTTTTTCTCTTTTAATGGTAAGATTTAGTTTTCATTGAAATTATTCCCAATATTTAACACATTTTAGTTATCAGATCTTGTGATATATTCTTCACAAATCATACAAATATCAAAAAACAAAAGTAAAAGTATATCTGTATTTTAGGTCTTGATTCCTGTTTTTTATCACTGAAAAACAGAATTTTATGCAGCTGGTTGAGAATGCATGAATTCCATGTATGGGTCCTAATACATTGCAGGGCTATTTCAAAAACCTTTAAGCTAAATTTCTTTATTCTTGTGACACACATTTTAAAATTAAATAGTGGAAAATTATTAAAATACAAAATGAAAATTTAAATTAAAAAGAAATTATTAAAGTAGGTAAGGAGTTTTATCTTCTGGTAATTCCTATAAAATGTGGAGAATTTTATTATTCTTGGTTAGACTTGCAGAAAGGAAAAATAAAATTGTTGTTGTAGAGTTAATATAATTTACATAGTAGTTTTATTAAGGGCAGATTGGATTCTGACGTAATGGGAAAATGAGTTTCTACATATTATATTGTGTTTGTTCTCTTTGCAGTTTATTTTATTGGCCAGAATTAAAAAATTGGAATAAGTTTGTACGGTATGCATTTATATAAAATTACAATGGTAAATTTGTATTAAAACATAAGGAAAATTTTATATATGAGAAAGAAAGGCTACACTGCATATCTATTTATTTGTAAAGATATGCAGGATTACTTTTTTTCCTGCGTGTTCTACATTAAATTATCCTTATTCAGTTTAAATATAGCAATATTATTTAAATCATTGAAAACTAACTAAATTTTTGCTTTGCTTCACAGTATTTTCACTTTTTTCTTTATAATTTCTCTTAAATACTGCATCTTTTTGTTTTACATTGTAAACATTTCATGCAAATATGTAATAGAAATGTATGCAACTTTCTTCCTATTCATTCAATTTCATTAATTAAAGTAAATAATTAATGCTGATTTGAACCTACTTCTTTTCAAAACCATTCAGTCTTTGCAGTATTCATTTAAAGAGTGAATTTGCTCATCTATTCTATACTGTTCAACTCTTTTATCTGTGAAGATGTTAAGTATATATATCAAACATTGGGTAACATTTTCTATTTTATTTATCTTTTCTTAGCTCTAAAGTTTGTTTTTGTTTTGTTTTTCTTATCTCCCTCAAAATATTATCCCCTTTTTTCCCATTAATTTTCTATATTTTGGTCATTTTCATCGTTTCTAGCTTCACCCTTACATCTCAATCCATATTTAAATATCAATTGATTTCCTAGTATAATACATTGAATACATACAGTATAAAAAAAATAACAAAACCTTGTTTTTTGTTTGTTGTCCTCATGCTATATTTGTTTCAAAACTACATCTAAAAATTGTTCTTCCTTATACATATCAGGTAATAGAAATTATTGAGAATTTTATCATCTATAAAGTTATTTTTTTTTTAATGTGGAATAAATTCAAAATGTAGTAATACCCAAATGCCGAATCCATGACAATTCAGTCTGAATTGGAATTTTTTGTTCTACATTCATCTTTCAAATGGAATAAGTATAACTTTCATTTTCACAAACTGATAGCCTAACATATGTATTTTCAGACTGATTCGATGTATGGAGCCATGAGGCTACTTTTGCCACATCTGGATAAAGAACGAGGGGCATACGGTATCAAAGAGGTAAGAATAAGTTATAGATATTTGGATTACATCTAAGAACTGACAGAATAGTAAAAAACTGGCAGAAGGTAAATTTAAAAAAAAAAAAAAAAAATAGCATTTAAATTTTATTTAAAACAATTTCCTTTTTCAATGTGGATTCAGTAGCCCAAGTGCTTTTGAAGACATTTCAGGTGCTGGGCTTGATTCGGCTAAGGTCAGAAAATTTTCCCAGCACAATTCTCTAAATAGATTGTGAAGTTCATCCAACCTATCTGAAATTAGTACTGGGTTCTTTCTCAAGGTTGAGGGTGGACAAGCATTGAGCTGGCCTTCTGATCGGAGTCTATATCCACCACAACCCCACTAGTGATTATACATGGTAAAGATTCACAGCCCTTTGGAGATTTCATGTTGATAAAGAGTTGCAGAAGAAACTCTTTAATTGAAGACTTTAAATAAAAAAGACTCTTAAGAACCAAAATCATTAATCTGAGAAAAAGAGATTTGAATTATACCAGATAGTTATTGTTCGCATTGTTGCTTGAAATTTGTTTTTATTGAAAGTTAAGCATAGTATGAATTTACATTAATAAAATATTTTGAAAATAATAGGTTGTAACAGTATTACAATCTCAATGATATTGTGAATTGAAAGAAAAGCTCTTAGTGCCATTACTGAATACAAAACAAATGGAGAGCACAATAGATATATATATATAAAATGAAATTTTTTATTCTTGTCACTATATCCTTGTGACATTTCCTTTTTTTATATATATATGTTATTGGGCTTGGCACATAGATCCAATTTCACCAAAAATCTCAAAATTTCTTGTTCTGGCACTTAGAGCCTTTTTTATTTCAAGTCTTCAATTAATGTTGCTTAATTTCTCATCATCAGCATTTATGTTTAGTCAAACTAAGATATCGTATTGGTAACCTTTCTTGTATATTACATTTCTCATTAAGATAAACAATCTCGATGGTAAATTGTAGCTTGCAATAAAGGTACACTGTAATAACTGTAAAATTACTTGTTATTTTAATTATTGCTGCAATTTGCAAAAACAATGAGTGCTAATATTGAATTAATTGATAAGCAAATAATATAAACTTTTTTTTAACAATCAAAATTAGCTTTTGTTAATTTATTCAGTAAAAAAGGGATTTCAGATTTTCTTGAAATAAGGGATAGAAGAAATTGGTAGGGTCATTTGAAGTTAATTCAGCAACTAAATAATTTTACTCTGATTTCAAATTTAAGCACTACTGTGACATTACTTTTTTTCTTTCCAAAATCTACTTTTAATTAAAATCATTTAATAAAAGAATTGATGGAAAGTATTAACAATGGAATTTGCTTTTAAATTTAACTGATGACTTAACAGATGTAATACCTTTTTAGCCTACTTTCTTAAGAAGGCTTATTAAATCAATCAGTCTGTTTATGGGCTTATCCTCCCCATCCCTTATCATCCAGAAACTTGTATATTTAAGGATGGAATCAATCTAAACTTTTATTTATGAAGTTTTTTGTTGTGCAGGTGTTTGTTAAGAAAATAACATGAGAAGTTATCAGAAATTCTCATGGAGAAGCATTTTAAAATGAAACAATACAATAAAACCTTTCAATTATCCACTAATTTATGCACACTTTGATATGATTAAAATTAATCAGATTGAAACAACTTAAATAAAAATATGAATTTATTTATTATTTTTTTTTTCATAAAATTGAAAAATTTTGTTTTGTATTTAGCAGAAATTAGAATTTAAAAATAAATGGACTTGAAAATTTCATGACTAAAAAATAAAAAGAGATAAAGAAAAATGAAAAAAAAAAAAAAAAAATACAATTGTAAGGACATCATTTTAAGGAAAATGATGCTTTAAGTTGTTGTAAGAAATTCTTGTTATCATTTATCATTGTTTCTGCTTTGACTTGAGCATAGAATAGGGAAAACTTGATATGTATTTTGCAAGTTAATTTTTTGACATTGATTAAATGTCTATAGGGAGGTTCTTTAAGAAATGAAAAGAGACAAAAAAGCATTATGAAAAAGTTTTATATAAAAAGCATATGAAAAATTACTGTGTTTTTTACAGAAAATCTTGAAACATTCAATTGTTGCTTTTCATATCATAGACTGTTCATTTCTGTAATGTAAACATTTTAAAAACAAAAACTATTAAAACATTTAATCAATGGAAATCTAATTTTCTGCACCATTAGAGAATCTGGTTTTGTTTATTTACCTGCACCGAATCATTTAAATTAAATAATAATTCTATTATTGACTTGTTCATATTCTTAAACCTGTAAATCGTATTTTAATTATTTAAAAGGCATAGCACATTTCTTGCATTTAACTACATTTGAGCCTAAAGCAATGTATAGGCAGACATATTGACAGCTGTTGTCTATTTGATTGATGACAGGACCAAAAGCTTTCAGACCTTGAAAATATCTCAGTTTTATTGTAAATTGAAGAATTTGAAAGCAAACAATTGAAAATTCCATGTTTAATTTTCTAATCCGAATTGTATTACTGCACATTATTTGCTAATGCTACATTTAGATGATGCTCTTATTATTCATGTTTAGAGATTTGAATAGTTTTATTTATTATTATTATTATGTTTTAATGTTTTATTTTATTTATTTTTTGTTTACAGCATACCTTGGCAAAGCTGTATATTGATCTTTTGTGTTTAAATAAGAATGGTGAGGATGCACAGAAGCTCTTGAAATATAGAACACCTAATGCGAAATCAGTAAGTTACTCTTAGTTAAATTAACAATAAAAGTCAGTGTGTGGAAGCTACTTCTGGAGTTGGATTCAATCTTTAAGTAAAATTTGGAAATTGTCTTTCTCTTCCCATCTTATCTAAGCACTCTTCTCACAGTGATCCATAAAAATGTCAGTTTCTTAATACTTGTTGTGGACCTAAAACCTGCTTAGTAGGTAGAGGTCTCCTTTGTCTTTTTTACGTATGGCTAAAGTTACTTAATACTCAGGATTCTTTATAGCATGACATAATGTGTGGAGAATTTTTTTTTTCCAAGTATTTGAAATATTATTAAAAATTCCTTTAATTGTTGTAAGATTGCTAGAGCTTTTAATAAGTTAACATTTTTTTATATTTTTATATGAAAAGTGCCATTAAGAATTTCTTAAATTAAACATGCGTAAGTATCTACATTGTAGGTTCTATTTTTAACTCATTTGGATGTTATAAGCGTATATTTATGGCTAGGAAAGTTCTTAGAAAAAATTACCCGAGTTACAGTTTTTTCTTTCAATATTATCCAATCACAAAAAAAGATTAATATCATTTTCTGATCAATACATTATAGTAATATCGTTACTAATAATGTATTACTTCCCATTCCTGCATGTGTAGGGTGATTTAAAAAGGATTTTACAACTTTGTAAGGATATAGAAAATTATTTAGAAAAGTATGTAACTCGTTGAAAAGTCATTTTAAAGCAAAACAGTTTTATCTCATACAGTCAGTGTGGTTCTATGTGATTGTCATTGGTAATATGGCAGACATCCCACCTGAAGTCAATTTATTCACAAACTCGATGCAGCATGTCTGGCATCACTTATGCCATGCATTGGTGATTCGTGTTTTGAGTTCAGTGAGATTGGCAGGTAAGGGTAGAACAAACACTAGATCTTTAATGAAAACTCACAAAAAGAAATGAAGGGTGTCAAGTATGAGGAATGAAGTGGCAATGCTATCGGCCCTTCTCAGCCTTCCGACTGACCTGAGAAACGGTTATTGAGGAATATCACTGACTTCTGTGGAATAGTGAGATGGTACACCATTTTACTTAAACTGAATGCATCCTTTTTGGTCATCTTCTGTGGAATGAGAAAATTCTCGAGCGTATCCAGATACGTGAAACCATTGATGGATTTCTCATGGGAAAACTACGCTTTAACTTTTGCTGAGAGCACAAAAAGTTCACCTTTGGGCTGTCATAAAGATGTTCCAGAGTTCCACATGGATGTTCGCGTCCCCAAATCCTGCAGTTGTATGTATTAACACTATCTGTGACAGGAAAATGTAGATTCATCACTAAAAATTATGTTATGCAATAAAGCTTCATCTTCCTCTATCCGATTTTAGCATTTCTGTAGAATTCCTGACATGCCACCTTATCTGCATCATTAATTTTTTGAACCATGGTAAATCTGTATGGTTTGAAGTGCAAACGTCTTTGTAAAATGTGGCAAATGGTCGATTGTGGAATACCAGTCTCACGAGACGCATGTCATGTTCATTTAATAGGACTATGGACAAATCTTTCCCTCACTCGTTCATCGATAGCATTAGTAACACATAGGCATCCCAAGGATTTGCCATGGTGAACAGAACAACCAGTATCTAAAAAATTCTTTTGTCAAGAATAAATTGTACGTTTACTGGAAGGATCCTTACCATACTCTGTGCGAAATTTCCATTGAACTGTTGTTGCAGATTTCGTTTCTTCCAACCATAAAATACAATGAGTACCTGTGAAAGTAGCCATTTTGAAATTGAAGCCGTTGTCACTCACTGTGATGACATTTGATACAGTGCCAAATATAGAATATATATTTTTTTGGGGGGGGGGGGGGGCAAGATTAATGTAAGGTTAGGTTAAGTAATTTTAAGTAGACAACACATGATACTTTATATTTGCTGCTCATATTCAGAGGGTAATTTGTAAAATGAAAAGAAGGACGCAAATAAATTGAAGAAAAAAAAATGTTAAATCTGTTCAACCAAAAAAAAAAACGTTGTCAACCCATTTGTTCATTATTTCGGGGGGAGGGGCGGACGGTCCCCCCTCCCTTATATTCACCCTTGATTTGATATTATGGCAGTACTTCAGCCAAACTTGATGTGTTTTGTTATAAAATGACTCAACTTACATTCTTTTTCTGTATAACTTTCTTTACCCTTATGATGTTATAAAATCTTTTTTGAATCACCCTGTATATCTGATTTGAATTTTGCAAATGCTCACATTTTCTTACTGAGAAATATTTAATTGAATTTAGTTTAATTTAACAGTTTTTTTTTCACAGATATCACAACTGATGTTTATCAATTAGACATATTTAAATATAAATTTTAAATATAATTCATGGATTAAAATTTTTTTTTAATTTTGATTTGAGGAAATATTTTAAATTATTAAAATTATTTTCTTTATCATAGGAAGCTGGTGATTTTGCAAGTGTGGCATACTTTATTCTGAAGAGCAGATGTCCTGAGAAAGGAACTTTATATATAGAAGATGTCAATGAACATCTTGATGCAGTTGCATTATCTAATGCAGAAGGAAAGAAAGGTAACTTCAGCAGCCATCAGGCTTTTCAGTTTAACTTAAATATCAAACACAATATGGACTTTGTTTATATTACTTAACGTTTTTACTGAACTAAATCCTTTTTCTTTTCCCCTACACTGTTTTGCTGACAAAGATAGGAGTTTTTTAATTTGATTTACTTCCCAACAATGTAGATCCACAATAAGGTTTACATTATTAATTCATTTTCTTACTTATGCTAACTTCAGTCTGGATAATGGACTTCTAACTTCAAACAGGCTGTGTAAGAGTTTTTTGCCCAGCATGCTCTTCAAATTACGCATATGTACATATGTATAGATCATTTGGCTTATAAATGGGATTAGGCAATGGTTTCATTTCAAAACTTCTGGTCACTTCATGGTTCATACAAGCCAACTTGATGAATTAGATTCAGCGTATCTTACAAGCAGTTCCAAAATTTATCCATTTGACTCATATTGAAACAACATTCAAGAAGTGATTCACTAGTCATTTCCAATTATCTTTTGCTGCACAAATGGGAAACACCAGTGGTTGAAATATGGGAAGTAATAAAGATTTTCACTGGAAGATTATTTTCTTAATTGTTGTACTAAGCAAATTTATAACCACAGTTGTAAACTGTTGTTTGTGAAATCTCAGCAATGAACAGAGGCTAATTATTTTGTTGAAAAATGTCACTTCACTGTTCACTTTATTATTCATGTTAGTTAACAAAGGATTTGAATAGCTAAATATTTATAACAGAGCTTAAAAAATATTGTAGACAGTTTATAAAAATTTAAACTAATATTCATTTTTATTTTTAAAACGATCATTTTAATAATTATATTACATAAATATTTCCGTTGTTTAAATTAATATTCTTTTCCATTTTTAAAAAATGATTATAATATAAATATTTCCATATTTTATGTTTTAGATGAAGTTAAAAAACACCTTCTTGCTTTGCTCAGAAATACATCTGCTTTGGAACAGAAATGGTTAATACGTATGATTATTAAGGAAACTAAATTTGGATTAAGCGAGCAGTCGATCCTGAATTCATATCATCCTGATGCAAAGGAATTTTATGATGTTAATAATAATTTGCATAAAGTATGTAAAAAATTTATATCTTTTGTTTTAAGTATTTCTTGAATTGTAGCCAAAGATAAATCTATAAATAATCCCTGACTAGGAATATATTTTACTGTACGTATAAAAAAAAAAGGAACATAATAACAAGATTTTAAAACATATAAGTTCAATTTTCTATTGCCCATTACTAATTATTTCTAGCACGCAGATTTAATTTCAGTCATCAGAAGAGGGTATCCAAACATTATCTTCTTACCTATATATAAAAGTCGAAGTTATATGTTTGTATGTATGTTCTCTATATCAATTTTACATTCTTTGACTGATCTGATTTTGCATAGTTACTTTCTACTACTCTGTGGAAAATACAGTAGAGCCCCGATTATCCACGGAATTGGGTGGCAAGGGTACCGCGGATAATAAAAATCGCGGATAACCCAAAAAAAAGACTAAAAATGAGGTGTAAACATGGAAAAAAAAAATATTTCAGCATAAAAACTACATTTTTTTATACAAAAAACATATTTTAAAAACTTTTAAAATATGTACAGTACAGCAGAAACCTTTCTGCAGAGCAAGAACCTGCCATTCGTCCACAAATTCCGAGAAGGCCTATAGGATTACGATGCACAATAAACCTGTCAGTAATTTTCGACCTTTGCACTGTAGGGCCTATTGTACTTTCCCTATTGTTGGCTTGGATTAAAATTGTGTTTTTTTGAGGTTCGTAATTAAAAAAATTTTTTCGCGGTACTCGCGGATAATTGGGGCTCTACTGTATAGGCTATCTTGGAACCTGGTTACCTCGCTCCCCCACTAAAGTGTTCAAAAGGGGTGAATTTTCCTGAAATAGCACCATATATGGACCTGATGGCAACAATGGGAACTACACAAATAATGGTGTGAAACAATTGGAACGAATATTGTGTGCATCATAGCGCCACATAGCAACCTGGTGGCTACGATTGGAACTACACTATTGATGTGCATAATAATACCACTTAATAACCTGGTGGCAAAATATAACTAAAATATTTTTGTGCAAAAATCTCTTCTGCAACCTCTCCTTAGTGAACATAAAATTTGATATGAGTGTTCTTTGTCAAAATCAAAACGATACGTATTAGACAAATTTTGACATTCGGATCCTAATAGGTATAAACAGGCGAAGGCAACCTTTTTCGAAGGGTTTGCATATCTCCAAAACCGCTTGAGATAGAAACACTAAAGATATCATCACAGGTTAAATGACACTATTGACTATCCATTCAACATACTGTATATATATCAGAACTTCAGCAAGATGTACAAAGCATTTAAAAGATGTTGATATATCCGCTGTGCAATTTGAGTATTTTTCTTTGTAAAAGAAATTTATTTCATTAATTACAAATTAATATTGTTCTTGTTTGCCTAAAAAATAATATAATAATGAAAAATACTGTTTCCTGTTGGATTTAAAATAAAAACAGGTCTGTACAGTTTTGAAGGACCCACAAATTCGACTTCATGAGATTGATGTTAGTTTAATGTGCCCCTTCCGTCCTATGCTTGCAGAAAGAGCTGACATTGACAAAGTAAGTTCAACAGTGTTCATCTTCAAAAAAAGCAATTCCAGTTTATGAATCATTTTTTTCAATTTACTGCCATGAATTTTGTTTTTATGGAAACAATTTAAAAAAAAAATGAATTAAAAAATTATTCTTTAATATTAGATTGAAAAGTTAATGCAAGGGAAGCAACTATACACTGAAATTAAATTTGATGGAGAAAGAATGCAGTTACATAAAAATGGAGGTGAATATATGTACTTCTCTCGTAGGTATGTACGGTTTGTTAATTTACACCAGTTGACTTTTGAGTTTTATCAAAAACTTTTGATGTACATTGTTGTGATGTAATTTGTATGTATCTCTTAATAATGAATGAAGTTTTACCAGGCAAAATTTAAAATAAAGGATTGAAATGAAATTAGAAAATAAAGGAACGCAGAGTGCTTAACTAAATAATGGTTTTTCCTCTCTTTGCACCTGAATGATATCAATCATTTTCCATCTTTATCAGCTTCTACTGATATCAGCGTATTGACCATATATATGTAAAAAATAAAATATAAAGTTAGACATTGTTGCTTTCATTTCTTGAAATTACATATTGGAGAACAGTATTTTCTTGATACTACAACAGTTTCAAGATGCTATGTAACACTCCATCATGAGGAAATAGGGTAAAAGGCATAAAAACGTAAGAGGCCAACACAAAATAAATGGAGAGGGAGAGTAGATTAACAGTAAAGCTCATATCATATCTGAATGATTTGTATTGACAACATGTTAAGCGTGCTTGTTATTTTTCTTTGTTTAACATTTCAAGAGCCACTGTTCCAATCTATTGCCATCCTTTACAGTTTTTTCTTCATTTACTGTATAATAGGTTAATAATTATTTGTTTTGTTTTTTTCTTCAACCCCAAGATAATCAACTTATTATCCTATAAAATTTATAATGATAAAAATGCTAGTTTTCATTAGAAAATATATTTCTTAACAATGTTGCACAATACTCCTCAATCCAACCCTCTACTATACATTATAATTTTCCTGTTATCATTAGTTAAGCAAAAATCATATAAAAAAATAAAAAATATTGCACACATTTAAAAAATAACAAAAACATATTACCACAACACATGACGTTTCGACGTGGAAAATTGCTAGGTCGTCATCATCTAAAAAGCTGCCAAACAAAGACTTGTTTTTTTTTTTGTTTTTTTTTTTTAATGTGTGGGATATGTTTATTTGTTTGTATGGTTTTAGTCTTCTGATAATTATCAGGAGATTAATATTCCCGTTTTGTCTGTCCGCCTGTGGACAGGACAAGTATCATTAAAATATCATTAGCAACAATCGCAACAATTGCGTGTTTTGCATGCACAACAATCACATTGATAATACAGCTCTACAACAATCACAATAATCGCGACAATTGTGCCTTTTGCATTTGCAACGAGCACATTTATAATAATAAGGAAAATTAAAGCAATGTCAATTATATTTTCTTATCAGAAGACGTTGTGCAGTATTGTGATTGGTTTACTAATCGCTATCCCTAACTTGTTTGATAAATATTCATTTCAGATGTTAAAGTTAAATTTACTAATTAGTCAAGTAAAGTGCAAAAGATTATCATCCAAAGAGTGAAGCATCAACGATATGCATTACAGGATTTCGCTATAGATTTCTTAAGTACAAGCTCTGGTTGAAAAGTGCAGTGTTAATTAAGTTACTCACTAATAAGTAAGATTTCTTTATAAAATAAATTTTTTTCTTAATTTAAACAACTTTTAAATTAAAACATTCCATTTAATTTCTTCTCTTAGTGGAAATGATTATACACAGAATTTTGGAGGCAATTGTAAAAGTGGTACTTTCACCCCTCATATTCATCAGTGCTTTTCTGCAAATGTTAAAAACTGCATTTTGGATGGAGAAATGGTTGGCTATAATATTGCAGCAAAATGCATAGGTAGGTTTAGAATTTTTGTCCTGCTGAAAATGATAAAATTATTTCTCTATGTGGGTGCCTTGCTATTATTTAATATCATAATAGTGTCAACTGTTAAATTGCCAACTTATTTATGATTTATGATTATTTATTTATTTATTTATTTATTTATTTATTTATTTATTTATTTATTTATTTATTTATTTATTTATTTATTTATTTTATTTTTGTATGTAGAAATTGCTATCATTCGTAAATTTATTGTAAATGTTGATATTTAGTTATATTTTCAGTGAATGTTTTTTCTTTCCCCTTAATTCTAGTTTGATATCTTTGTGATAATAAATAATTAATAGTGTTATAATTCTAAAATAGCTGGGACTCCATTAGTGTAAATATACTAGATACATTAGCTCTGTTTCCCTTGGAAAAGAGATAGATATTGCTCAAAATTTGGAAATAACACAATAAAAATTAAATGCCTTCACTCTAATACACTGTAATACATTTTGTCTACAGAAATTATTTATAATATCTGTATCCTATTATTTACTGAAAAGCAAGGCAAACTGAAAGACCCCACAATTTCTTAGTGAGAGATTATAAGGGTCCCAAATCATCCAGCTATATAACAAAGCATCTGATACATAATAGCCATTATATTATTATTATTATCTCGAAAAAGTTTCAAACCATGGGATTCCCCAGCTAAGACAATATGGCGGGTCAAGGACCAAAGCACATATTATTATTATTGTTATTATGTTTCAAACCTTGGGTTTCCCCAGCAAAAACAATATGGCGGGTCAAGGACCAAAGCACATACTGCCAAGTGTAAAGATGTGTGCAAGAATGATTAGGGATGTGTGGTGGTGTCCATAAATTTCCTAACTATGCGTGTAGTGTTGAGTACCACAGCCTTCTGCAGTTGTGCATAAGTGTTTTTATGAAGTCCTAGTGTGCTGAGACTGTGGTGCAATGTGTGAGGCACCAGACCAGTGGCAGACAGAACGATGGGTACAACACGTACTCGATCCTGCCTCCACTGCTTCTGGAGCTCGTGTGCTAGATCAGTGTATTTACTGATCTTGTCTGCGTGAGTTTTCTGCATGTTCTTGCTGATAGGCACTGCAATATCAATTAGATAGGTCTGTTTGTTGACCTTATCAACAAGTGTGATGTCTGGTCTGTTGTGATGTATGGTTTTGTCTGTGTGAATGGGGCGGTCCCAGTATAGTTTATATGAGGGTGATTCTAATACGCTTTGTGGTATGTACTTGTAGTACGGGACCGTGCTCTTAATAAGTGAATGTTTGTGTGCTAGTTGTTGATGAACGATCGATGCTACCTGATTGTGTCGGTGGAGGTAGTCTGTTTGAGAGAGAAGGGGACAGCCTGATATTACGTGGTCGATCGTCTCATGCGTAGTGTGGCATTTCCTGCATTTGTCGTCATGTGTGTTTGCATCGTGTAGAATATGTTTCTTGTAGTTGCGTGTGGAGATGACTTGGTCCTGTATTGCGATCATGAACCCTTCGGTCTCCCCAAACAGCTCACCACTCGTCAGCCATCTGTTCGACGCTTCCATGTCGACATGAGGCTGGCTGAGTTCGTGATGATGTCTGCCATGGAGTTCCTTACGAGCCCATGATTCACGCAGCTGCTGAGTGTGGGTGTCAGGGGTGGTGAGTGTTGGAGAAGAGTTTTCGAGGTTCAGGGGTGTGAGGTGTGTGTCAGCCTTGACAATGGCTGAGTGAAGTGAGGAGTCTTCTGCTCTTTGGTGGAAATGTTCCCTAAGTGTATGTACTTGTTTTTCGTGTAGGGTGATGAGGTTGATGAGTCCTCGGCCTCCCTCCTTGCGGGGAAGAGTCATCCTTTCCGTAGCGGACTTGGGGTGGTGCATGTTGTGTTTCGTGAATGTAGTGCGTGTTGCGCGTTGTAGTGCTTCGAGTTCGGTGTTTGTCCATGGAATTATGCCGAACGAATATGTTAGTGTGGGAACGGCAAAAGTGTTGATAGCTTTAATTTTATTTCTGGCGTTGAGTTGTGTTTTGAGGATTTTGTGAACTCGAGCAAGGTATGTGTTCTTCAGTGCATTTTTGATGTTTGCGTTGTCAATGACGCGCGCTTGCTGGAAGCCCAGGTACTTGTAGGTCTCTCCGTCTTCCATGGATTGGATGGCCAAACCATGGTCCAGTTCAAAACACTCCAAATTCGAAGTCTTCCCACGTATTATGTGTAACTTGCGGCATTTGTCAATTCCAAATTCCATCCCAATGTCTTTGGTGAACTGTGTGGTGGCTTGTAGTAAATTAGTAAGTTGTGCATTGTTTGTGGCATAGAGTTTAATGTCATCCATGTAGAGTAAGTGTGTGATTTTATATGGTGTCACAGTGCCTGTGGTAAGCCTATAACCGTGTTTTGTGTTATCTAGTATATGGCTCAGTGGATTCAAGGCGAGGCAGAACCAAAGAGGACTCAAGGAGTCTCCCTGGAAAATACCTCTCCTTATGGGAATGGGATCTGTAGTGATGGAGGTGTTAGAGGTGCGTAGGTGTAATGTTGTGCTCCAACTCTTCATCGTGGCAGCTAAGAATGCCGTGATCTTGGGGTGTATTTTGTAGATATGAAGAGTGTGTAGGAGCCAGGAATGAGGGACAGAATCAAATGCCTTCTTGTAATCGATGTATGCGATATGTAAGCTCCTATTCTTCGCGCGTGCCTGGCGCAGGATTACAGAGTCAATAAGGAGTTGCTCCTTACAACCCTGGGAATTCCTGCGACAGCCCTTCTGCTGTTCGGAAAGAATGTTATATGTCTCGATGTGTGTGTAGATCTTGTCTGCGAGGCAGGAGGTGAGGAGTTTGTAAAGTGTGGGGAGGCAAGTGATTGGGCGGTAGTTTGCAGGTTGCGCTGTTTCAGTGTTCTTGCTGTGTAGGTATGTGACACCCTGTGTGAGGAAACGAGGCATATGTTCTGGGTGTTGGATTATGTCAGTGAGTGTAAGCGCTAGTTTTCCATGCAGGGACGTGAACCTCTTGATCCAGAAGTTCTGGACTCCGTCTGCACCAGGAGCCTTCCAGTTGTGTGCATGTTTTAGTGCTGTCTGTATGTCTGCGAGAGTAATCTCATGGAAGGACATGCAGGGTAAGTGTTCATTGAGTTGCTGTTCCTCTGTTATCCATGGTGCTTTATCATTGTGGGGGATAGGGTTTGACCACAGAGAAGACCAGTATTCATGTAAAGCCTCGCTGTTGGGAGTGTTTGTGGTAGTTGCAGTAGAGGAAGATGTAAGGGATCTGTAGAATTTTTTCTCATTGTATTGGAAAGTGTTGTTCTGTTGTTTGCGCAGAGTGCACTGTTTGTATCTCTGTAATCTTTTTGCAAGTGCACTGAGTTTTTGTTTTAGTGTGTCGAGATGTTCCTGAACCTGGTTATGATGATTTGAATGTGAAGGGCGAGTATTTATGTACTTGAATATCTTTCTAACCTGGGACATAAGTTTCTTTGTTTTGTTTCCTGCACAGTATTGTGTGAGCCTGGCTATGTCTCCTCTAAGGTCGCTGATGCGGCCCTCAAGGCGACGTCTCCAAGGGGGGATGTATTCTTGTGTCCGTGCAGTGGGAGGTATGTTGTGTTGTTTGATTCCAAGTGCCCGAATGGTTCCCTGTGCAGCACAGTAGAGTGTTGTATGTATGTCTTCTAATGTTTGGATGTTGTCAAGGTGTTGTGGGATAGTGTGTGTGTTGAGATGGTATATGACTGTGGCGAGTTGTTTTGATGTGTGTACTTTGGGGAGTGGCGGCCTGAGTGTGGGGTCTGTGCCTGTGTATTGTGCAAGTGCAGTGTAGAAATGATCATGAGCTGCACGTAATATTTCATTAGTTGTATTGTTGGGGCATGTGTACTGAGGGGTAGAGATTGTTTCTGTGTTTTCCATAATGGTGTCTTCTGGTGGGATGTGGTTTGGTGTCCTGTGGTTGGATTCAGTGACTTCTTCTTTAATTTGTGCAAGTATGCATGGGAGAATAAGATTGTTTACTACAATTGAACGTCGCTGATCCGCTACCCGCTGTTCGCTAAGCCCTAACGATGGATAGCGTGTGGTGAAAGCTTGGTGTAGTGCCTGTCTGTATCCTGTTAGTTGAGTACCTAACTTTGTAACAGTGAAGAAGTCGCGCATAAGATCCTGGTTCATCTGTGGTGACCATCGGATGCGCTGGCGTGGTTTCCCAGTCTTGGTGGTCGCCTGCTCTGACACAGACGAAACACTTCCGACTGTTTGGGCTGGATGGTGTTGCCCGGGCATTGTGGTAGCCATACTACAGGATGGGATGCCACTTTCTCCACCACCACCTGCGGGAGACTGTAGTATATTTTTCGAACGGAGGCCTCTGCCTAACCCCCGAACGCGGGTGACTTTATCCTGCGCCACACCCGATGCAGCATGATCTATATTAGAACGTGTTCTCATCATAAATGGTTGGACCCTTATTACTGTGCTCCCATACATTTTCATAGAATACTTTTTCAACTTTGAATGCTTCATTCAGCTTTTGAACATATAATTTAGATTCATTTTTTTGCTCTAAAGAATTAATTCATGTTAATCAGATCAGAAATCTTAAATAATCACCAATGAAGTTGCATAGAATAATCAATCTAATATCTTCAGCTGCTACTGGGACAACAATTACTAATATTACAGCCTTCCAACTACATAAGCTCATTTCTAGTTTACTTAACTGGCACTTTAAATATGTCATCCTACTCTGGTAATTTGATGGGAATTGTTTCAAATATTGCACATTTTGCAACGTTATTGCAAGCTTGAAACATTGAAGCAGGAACAATTCACATAATCAGTATTTAATCATATAAGTAGGCATGGGAATTAAACACGATTTCACCCTTTTAAAGTAATTAATCATGGAATGAAAAGTGCAATTTATTGATCAGTAAAATTAAATTTTGGTAAAATGCACTTACTTGGTTAAAATTAATTGGTGAATGTTAATGGTTTTGGAACACTATGCATGTTCTGAAATAGAAATGAACTCTTAACACCCAATGAGTTAATTTCCATAATTTATATTTATTTGATTTCCATAATTTGATTTTATTTGAAATCCCAGTAATGATTGTACAAAATGTAAGATCTTTACAGAATGTATTAAGTGCAGAATTCTAATCATTTATCAAGTTTAGGACAATGGGTCTTTCCAAAACTTTGTCCAGCAAAAGTGCTGTTATTAACAGTGGTTCTTCCCCAGGGTTTATCCTGGAGATAGCAGGATTCATCCAGCAATATATAATATTTCAAAGACTCCGTTTGATAATCTAACTTCACAGATTTTGAAAGCTCTTATCATTTTTTCCATAAAAGCAATTGATTGCAGAAACTTTATTTTGTAACAGAATCCAGGTATCTACTTTCTCTGGTGTCTGCTGGTTGTCTTCATTTAAGTTTCTTTGTTGAAATGCAACACTGTAAACATAATCGGAAGCGATTTCCTAAATGCTGATAGGATTAAAAACCAAATAAAAAATCTTGTATGTTGGTGGAAAATGCTGAAGATAACAAAAATATAAGTAAAGATTTATAAAATGTTATCATTGACTTGTGAAAAAAATAATAGTTCCAAGCTAACGTTAATGTAGATTTTTTCTTAGTGTATGCAATAAGTATTTGTGGGCTCTGCAGCGAAGTAGTAAGGCACTTGATTCAGGCTGAAGGAAGGGATTCAATCCCTAGTGGAGCTCCAATTTCTCCTCCAGATGGTCCTAGAGTTCACCCAGCTCTCTATAGAATGGGTTCCCAATTTCTTTTCCGGAAGTTAAAAGTGGACGAGCGTCAGACTGACCATCCTACCTCACCTGAAATCTAGTTGATCTGGAAAGGTTGGCAGCCTTAACTTTCACGACCCTAAGGGTCACATAGGCCTGTATTGGGATACTTTAACTAAACTTACTAATATTTATTTCAGTTTGGTTAAGCCAATTAATGATCATCTTTCAAAAATGATTTCTTACTTCATGTATTACATCCATTAAACAGTTAACCACTACAGACATCATTCAACCCATCACTTTACAATTTTTAACTGATAAACATATGTCAATAATAGTAAATGATTCCTTTTTTTTATATATATAGGATCTAAAGCTGAAAACTTTGATGTAAAAAATTTAAAAGATGGTGACGATTATCAACAGTGCTACTGTGTCTTTGATATTGTTATGTTTAACAATAAAGTTTTAACTGGTTTGTCGCTTCGTGAACGACTGAACTACATTAAGGACATATTTACAGAGAAGGAAGACAGGATTCAGCTGGCTGTTAAAAAGGAAATTTCAACTAGGTTAGTTGTTATGTTTTGATTTTTGAAGTGAAGAACTACTCATTAACTTAGTTTGCAAGTTCTAGGTAACAGCATTGCCAAAGTTACAGGGGACATATTATACTGTGTCATTGTAAGTCAGAAAATAGTTCAACTGTCAATTGTACATAATGGAAAGAGATAGGATAGCATGTAGGATTGATGATAATGGTTCTGAAGCAAAACACGAAACAGCAAGATCAATCTTTCAGTCGATACAATTAGGGCTTCCTCTTGATTTTGAACCCAAGCTGGAAGGGATAGAAACAACCTACAAACTGCAAGATTCCATTAAACAACCTAGGGAATCTGTGAGGCACCTGTCAGTAATAGATGTTGGTCTTGCAAAGACTCCATTAGAAACATTTAAAGACAATTAAGGTCAAAATCTGGAAGATGGAATAGAATTTCTGACAAAAAAACAGGAAGAGGTCAAAAATTCAATGTCCATAAATTTCCAAGATACAAATCTCATTATTGCCAATCGAACACAGAAATCCAGTACGTAAGTCCTGACCTTAATCTTGCAAAGCTTTACAAGTTGTATAAAACACAACAACAGGAGCTGGTAAGCGAATCGACCTACAAGAGGATTTTTTTATAAAAATTTTAACCTCTAAGTTTAAGCATAGAAAAATGGATACCGGTACTAGTAATAAAGTGTGACGCAGTTTTAGCCAGTTCAAGTTCTGCAGAAGGAGAGCATTTAACTGAGTTAACAGCATCCCATAACAAGCATCTGGAAACTGCTGAGCAGTTACGTAATTGAATGAAGTTGGATTTTTCAGAGACTAGAGATGACCCTTCAGTTGCTTACTTCAGAAAACCCATCCAATGAACTTGAAGATGATGCTTGAAATTAAATTGCTGTTTTTTGTCATTTTATGTTGCATTACATGCCATTTTTCTTACACTTGCCATTGTGTTACATGCAATTATAAAATCTTTGTAGCAATTTTGAAATCTTTGTATAAGAACTCGAATTCAGTTTTACTGTTGTAGTTGTATTATTTCTTCTAGTGTAATAAAGACATATTTTTTTTTAACGTTTGGAAGATTAATGCAAATTACATCAATTATCAAAAACCAGTCAACCCACTTTTGTGGGACAGCTCATCATTGCAGAATTGGGCACAAGGTATCTGTATTATGTGCTGTAATTGCTGATTTTTAAATGATGCAAATGCCATTGTCTCAAAATAAGAACCTAGATTCATCACTAAGCACTATATTGTCCCAATCAGTTACATCCACACTGCTTTGGCGCAACACCACTGAAGGTGATGCTGCGGGTCAGTGGTAGTCTTCACAGTGGACACCGGTATCGCATTCCAGACTTCTGGCAATGGTTCGTCATGACAGAACAGGCTGTTTAGAAGTGCCGCAGCAAGCAAGAAATGCTAGTTATAAGCAAATGCTTCAAACACACTGTGGCGCTGCCCTCTGCATTCATTGGCTGCGATTTTTTTTACAATTTTCATGTCTACCCATGAGGTATTTGTCTATTGAGTTTCTCAGTTGTTTGACAATCTTCTGAGGTGCATCCTTTTTTTTTTTGTCACAGAATGTATTATACGAGTTTGTATTTATTGCTTGTATCTATTTACTGATGAAGGCTAAGCGCAAGAGTGAAACTTTAATTTCAACTTCATCTGATTATAGAAGAACTTTTGTATTACATTAGACTATTAAGTAATTCTACTGAAAAATAGGTCGATTTAGAGCTAAAATATATATATGTATATATTCTTTCAGTTGTAGTGTGCATTTTTTGTTTTGCTTTTTGGAATATTTGTTTAAGAAATTGTGCAGCTCTTTTCTCATTGAACTGGAATTTTGAAAGTAGCTATTTCTTTTAAGTAGAAGTAGTTCATTATTTTAGCATTGAATATTTATAATCTCATTTATACAGTAGAGCCCCAATTGTCCGCAAGCGGATGATCCGCGGTGGGGATTATCCATGAGAGCCGCAAAATTTTTTTAAATTACGAATCTCAAAAAAACCAATTTTAATCCAAGCCAACAATAGGGAAAACTACAATAGGCCCAACAGTGCGAAGGTCGAAAATTACTGACAGGTTTATTGTACATCGTAATCCTACAGGCCTTCTCGGAATTTGTGGATGAGTGGCAGGCTCTTACTCTGCAGAAAGCTTTCTGCTGTACTGTACATATTTTAAAAGTTTTACATATTATGTTTTTTGTAGTTTTTATATTTTTTTTTCGTGTTTACACCTCATTTTTAGTCTTTTTTCGGGTTATCTGCAATTTTCGTTATCCGCGGTACCCTTGCCACCCAATTCCGCAGATAATCAGGGCTCTACTGTATTTAAATTAACAATATGAGTTGAGAAAATGGCAAGAAATGGTGGGCATTGGCAAAAATGAGGCAAAATATCTATAGTAACAAATAGTTTTTGTGAATGTTAGCTTAAACAGCAGTTATGAAAAAATTAAATGTATAAAATAATCATGTAGAATGTTTTGTATTTACTATTGCATACATGAATATTGTATTTTCTTTTTTATTACAGTTGTAGGAAGAAAGTAAATAAGAATCATCTATTATATTCTTTGTTTTTATGCTATAAGCTTGCACACCCCCCCCCCCCTTTTTTTTTTCATTTCCCCTATTGTTGGTTCAGTTGATGACTCAGTGAGACGAAGAACAGTATAATATCTCTTCAATAATAGTTTTCTAAATTAGTTTTCTTAAATAGTTTTCTAATTTCCAATTATTAAAGTTTCCCTTATATCTGAGTATGACAGCTTTAAATTATCCAAAATACATTACAACAAATTAATATGTCATTATAATGTTTAATCAAATTTTCTTATGTTAGGTTGATCTTATTTTGTTGCAAGTCTTATTTTTTAATATTTTTTTCTTTATGAGTTGCTATTATAAAAGACCACTTGAAATATTTTTTTTTTTTTGTTATTATTGTGCAACTCTTAATGCTCATCTAAATCCTTTTTTTTGGAAAAAAAAGGCTTGAAAAAGTGAAATGATATGGTTTCGCGAAATATCGCCGGAATATAGAAGGAAGAAGGTTAAAATGGTGTAGTATTATATATTCTAAATAGAACGTAATAAGTTATGAAGCATCTAAATACTGCTAAGAAATCTTTATTATTATTATTATTATTATTATTGAAAAAGCTATGGACACACCATTAGTACCATTACTAAATGAGGCCTATTGTACAGATTTGAAGTCTGTCACACCTGGTAAAGAGGAAGACAACACAGGGAAAAAGATTTGTACATTCATACAATCCTAGATTTGAATTGAGAATTAGGCTTATCAAGCAAATTAGCAGATTACTACTTATACCACTCTGCTGTGTCTTAATACATAAGAAGCATTAATTATAATTTCATTGCTGATTATACTGTGAGCATCTTTAGCTAATTGTTTGCCTTCATTACAAAATGATCAACACATAGATGGACTGCTACAGATTTGTTATTATTTTATTTTATTTTTTATTGAAAAATATGTTTTTTCCTTGCAGCAAAACCCATAGTACATCCTTTTTTCCAATGGGAAAATATATACTTTTCATTATATACTGATTTAAATTTTGCAGTATAATAATTTTTTATAGCAATAATGTTGTTATTACTGATTATCTTTTTTTTTATTGTTTCATTATTTCAGACAGGAAGTTATTGACTCTTTAAATGTAGCCATAGACAATAGAGAAGAAGGAATTATTCTGAAAGATCCCGACTCAATTTACAAGCCTAACACTAGGAAGGGAGGATGGTATAAAGTTAAACCTGAGTATGTTGAAGAACTTATGGATCAACTTGACCTCATCATTATTGGAGGATATTTTGGTGAAGGCCGTCGAAGTAGAATAATTTCTCATTTCATGCTAGGAGTTTCAGTTCCTTCATTAAATCCTGGTAAACAAGTATTTTTTTTTTTATACATACATTTTTTATAAAAGAAATAAATTATCGGACAAAAACCTACTTTTATTTCTGACAATATTTCGCAAAATTCTATCATTTTGCTTTTTCAAGTCTTCTTTTTCAACAACAATAAGAGTTTTATCATTTTCAATTA
>JAFIDM010002131.1:58050123-58090711 GCA_023159025.1 Thereuonema tuberculata
GAACTGTGTACAAATTGAAATGTAGAACATGCAGGAAAGTGTATTTCGGAAATACCGGAAGAATGTTGAAAAAACGGATCCGCGAACACAGTGGCCTACAGGAACAACCACCCCAGATTTCGGAATGGCCTGAGCATTGTTTACTAGAAAATCACAATCCAGACCCAAAGGTTGAAATACTTTTTAAAATTCAGGACAAACATACTAGATATGTAGTAGAAGCATGTACAATTAAAACCTTTGAATGCATTAACAAAGATAGAGGATATTTAGTTAATGCTAATACTTTATCATATTTCCAAGACATAATTAGAGGGAAGGAAGCAAAATTTAAATAAAACCTTACTTTATTTTATTTTATTTTTTATTTTTTTATTATTTATTATTTTTTTATAATTTTTTTTTTTGATTTTATTTTTTATTTTTATTTTATTTTATAATTGAAACACGATCACATAGTATAATGGAAAATAATAAGAGAATGATAAGAATTTATTATTAAGTCATATTGAAACAGGATTACATTATTATCATGTTGTATAATTGGAAATGATAAACTCTTATAGTTGTTGAAAAAGAAGACTTGAAAAAGCAAAATGATAGAATTTTGCGAAATATTGTCAGAAATAAAAGGAGGTTTTTAAAGATGTATATTGTATTATTAAACAGAAGAAATCAAGGATGTAGAATATAATAAATTATCAGAAGATTAGACAGATCAAATGTTCTCAGGTTGGTCTTGTTTTTGATGCAAGTCTTATTTATTTATTTATTTATTTATTTATTTATTTTTTATTTGCAGTTTGTGATATTATATAAATCTCAGTCAAAAACCTATTATAATTACAGATTAATGTAACATAATGGAAGTGTTTCCATTGGAGCTGAATACACTAGCCATGTGATCCCAGTATTAACCTTACTATGTTTTTTTTTTTTTAACAAGCCTCACTCCTATTAATTTACCAAATACTTCAACTATTTTAATTGTTTTTCTATGTTTCATCACAGAAAATTCATTATTCTCTCACTTCTGGAAATATCAGAAGTATTAAGGTTTCCAATATTTAGACATGTAGGACAGACCTAATTGGCTGGGGCACCTCAAAAATTGGAAATTTTCTACCTGAAATCACTAAACATAGTGTCAAACATCACTATGATGCATTTATGAGAAGTTTTATCCAATTAATTCATCAAATTTACCATCTTTTTTATTTCCTTTTTTGCAACAGAATTCAGAAAAGAAATTAAAAGAGTTGAAGCATTTGCCTAATTAATGAACCATTAACAGTGTCAGCATCCCAAACAAGAAAGTTTAAAACAATAATTTTGTATGATGAGCATTATGGGTGGATTTATGTCTCATGGAAAGTAGTACATCCTTTAATAGAGAAAACATCATTTATAGATAAATGGATAATTTGAAGGATTTTGCATAAGTTACTTATCACTATAAAAAGAAAAAAAAACTATAAAAACATTCGTCTTGACTAATTTGTGAACATTTATTCGAAACATGTAAGAAAAATTTTGAATTTTGATTAAATTTAATTAACTTATGATTTGAATGAAGTTTGTATTATAGTGAATATGGATTTCTTTCTGATTTCATGATAAATCAGTTTGTATTTTCATGTCTGGATACATTATTACAGCTCTGCTATAACTATTCACACTTGAAAGAAAAAAAAAACAATCCCGATTTGACAGAATGCTGATTAGTTGATTAGGTAAAGCTCCTCCGCAAATGTCTCCATTGTTTGTATTAACTATGGATAGTTACAGAGTTACAAAATGAATTTCAAATTGTAAAAATCGCTTTCTGTAAATAGATAATTAGCTTAAATGATTAGTTTAATATCAGTGATTTGGAAAGAATCTTTTGAATTTGCTTTTAATGATTATATACAAAATTAAACTCTAAACAGGATAATATTTGATTTTAATGATATATACTTACTGTTGGTATTGCAACACTAAATATTAACATTTATTCTATTAGGAGAGAAGCCATCTGTATTTCATTCCTTTTGCCGAGTAGGATCAGGTTATACATATAACGAACTGTTTGAACTTTGTGCTAAATTGAATGAATATTGGAAACCGTACAGTGTTAAAAACCCTCCTCCAAATGTTATACTTGCTCCTGGCCACAAGGAGAAGCCTGATTTATGGATTGAACCATCTAATTCTCAGATTGTTCAGGTTTGTTAAATTAATATATATTGTAAGTTAAAATTTAAACTGTACCGCAACAGGGCATGCAGGTCTTGATGTGCGTGAGAGGTTTAGCTCTCAGCAATCTCAGCCAATGAAACTTAGTTGATGTTGAATGGTCAGCCCGATGCTTGTCGACGTTTAACCCTCAGATAAGAAACTCTGTACCAATTGACAGAGGGATGGGTCCATCTGGAGAAGAAATCACTTAGAAAAATACCCGACCACTGCCAGCAATTAAACCCAGGCACCTCCAGTCCATAGTTCAGCGCCTAAACCACTGGACTACAGGACCCTCTAATAAAAATAAGTATAATATACCAGATACCCAAGAAATAACGTGAGGTGTTTGAAGTGCCATAAGTTGATAAATATTAGGTACATCAATCTCAAACTTTGGATTGTAGGCTTATGAGGCATGGGGAGTGCAATCATGAGAAAAAAGTTTCTAGTTCACATAGTCACCACCAGGGAGCATGTGGTGCAGCTGTCTGCTATGTAAATGGAGCTCTCCTTAAAAAGACTAGCACACGATGACTTATTCACTAATCTTCAACAAGAGAACAGCAATGCCATTAACACTTGTTGACCAAATCAACTGAAGGAATATATATATATATATATATATATATATATACAAGCTGGTTATAATTAAAGTTGGCCTACTTAGAGCATCCTGCAGCTGTAACCAATAGTCAGAGAGTCACCAAAAGTTGTATACATACTATTCAAAGGATACGCTCAATGATTCTGCAAAAAAAAAAAAATTAGTTACAAAATCATCTGCTAGAGGGCGCTTTTACAGCTGTATGAACGGAAAACAAAAACAGAATGTTTAAGAACACATTTATTTCACACAAACAGTATCCGACGTTTGAAATAGTCAAGGGATATTGCTCAATATGTTCTCCCTAACAAATGTGTGTCATTTGCAGATGATAAACTGTATGCTGAACCATTGACCATAGGTGATCACCCGCGATAGTTCGTACATGTAGCATGATACTGCTTTTAGTTCTGCTTAATGTTGCAATTCCTCCATGATACAACACAGCCTTTAGATATCCCACAACCAAACATCGCATGGAGTTAGGTCAGGAGAACGTGGTGGCCAGGCGTTAGAGAACATGCGACTAATTACTCGATCATTGGTAAAGTGTTGACACAACAAAGTTGCAAGAACATTCCAGTATGAGAAGGTACACCATCCTGCATAAAAGAGGTTGAATCAAGACACTGTCTTTTCTGCAGCTGGGGTATCACAAAGTTCTGGAGCATGTCACGATATCTAGCTGCGATCATGGAACATGTCTGAGGACTATTAGCAGTAATTTCTTCAAAAAAAAATAAGGACCCAGGATAAAGTTGGATGTGAACCTACACCAGACTGTAAGCTTAGGCGAATGCAGTCATTTCCTGGAAAACGTGTGGATTTTCCTAGGCCCACCACAGCAATTTTGGTTGTTCACAGTGTCATTCAAATAATAGTGTGCTTCGTCGCCCCGTAGGATGTGCTATGCTATGACTTATCAACTTCCATCCTCGCGAGAAAGGTCAAACAAAAGTGAGTTGTTTCTCCTTGTCACCTGGACGCAGTTCTCGTCTGTGACTGATCTTGTATGGAAAAAAATGAATTAAGTTTCTCAAGGAATTTTTAACTGTCCTCCAAGGTAGATCTAATTGTCATGATGCGGTTCGGGCACTACCTACCTGAACCTGCAGCATTCTCCAACGACTGCTGAACAATTGATGTGGCAAAGTCTTCAATCACATGATCACCAATGCACTTTCGTCCTCTGCCATGTTGCACACTTAAAGATCTGGTTTCTTCAAATTTTTTCATCATTTTTCTCATACCAAGTGACATCGTTCCACGTCGTACTTTTTTTAGCCCAATGAAATTCACGAATCGCAGGTACAGCATTACCATGACTTTCGTAATAAAACTTGACCATCAATGCGCATTCTTAAAGTCATCGTCATTGTAGCTGTTGCTAATAACATGTTCTCAGTTCACACTGATTATTTATAGCCCGATGTCAGCTGTGTTCCTGGTGTCTATGCAAATCAGATTGTTTTCTCTTTGCGTAAAGATTAACCCTATACAATTACGATGATGTTCGGACCATTTTTACAATAAAAAAGTGAAACGTTACATTTAAAACTGTTCTCTGTGTTATAGCATTGCATATTGAATGTTTTTCTACAATTTTTTTTCATTGTTGTAGCAAAAAGCGCCCTCTAGCGGACGGTTTTGTAACTTTTTTTTTTTTGCAGAATCATTGAGCGCGTTCTTTGAATAGTAGGTGTACAACTTTTGGTATCTCTCTGACTAGCTATTGGTTGCAGCTGCAGGATGCTCTAAATAGGCCAACTTTAATTATAACCATCTTATATGTGTGTTTGTATATATATATATATATATATATATATACAAGCATTCTGAAATTTGAAAAAACACAAATTCCAATGTGTTAAAGTTGTTTAAAAGTTTCATTGCATATGATAAGGATAGAGAATTTGATTTGCTATTCCCTACAAATTATTTAAATTTAAAAATTTAAAAATTTATTGTTATTATATTTTTTGAATAGGTACCACATGAAATTAACTGAAGCATTCATTAATTGTAAAAATTGTTTTCATATTTTAGATTTTTCATCTTTGAATTGATAATCATGGGATTTAGGCAATGCTATCTTTCATCTTAGTAAATGTTTTTGGGAGTTTGTATTCCATTTATTGAAGGTTCTGTGTTATTCCTTATCTGTGCATAATAATTGGCTAGGTTTGATGCATCCGTTAGCAGAATTGGCAACTCTAGAATGAATGTAAGATTTTCCTTGATTGACTAAATGTAATTGATATGTTTCAGTTTCATTACTTTATGAGCAGTTATTTATTCATTGTTTCTGCAGTCTTACAGTTGAAAATAAAAAAAAATATACTGGTTTAATGAAAAAGATTTTTGTGAAAGTTTTATCAGTGTGTATGAATTACAAAAAAGATGGAAATTTTTCCAAAATTGAGTATAAGACCTAATTGTCATCCTTGTTTTGAGCAGTGTCTGTACTGGCCCTGTTGCCACCAGATAATAAATCTTTATTCCTAGTTCTAACCTTTTTGCCTTCTATTTATAATTTCGCGTCCCTAATTTTTTTACCAAGTTCATGGAAACAATTGCTAAGAGCTCATGGTTGTCTTTTTCCAAAGTAAAAGAGAGAATAACTTTTAGTCTTTCAGAATTGTTTTTGATGACTAGTTTTTGTTTAACTATCTAATAGTTAATAGTTTAATAGTTAAATTCTAGTGATTGTGAAGAATAGGCAACATTTAAAATGAAGGGAATGAAATTTTAATGTCATTATCTGAAAAAAGAATGTTGAATGTTGAAATTAAATAAATGACTGTCTTATAAGCTTACTTTTATTATTTATAATTATAATGATACTTTTTATATTGTACTTTTTAGACATAAAATGAATAATTTGCAGTATTATGCAGGGTTGTACTAGGTTTATAAGAACTATTTTGGCATTACTGAGTTGTCATGAGAAGCCACCCAACCACCAACGATTATGGTCTGTTTGCTTCCTTTGTATTCTGGCTATTGCTCAACACGGCAATTTCCACTGGAGGAGGCTTCGTTGGAAAATTATTAATGGTATTTAGTCCCATTCCTTCTTTTCAGAGTCCCTCAACAGTTCTAGGTTTCTCTTTCCAAGGTCCCTTTTCAGTAAACCGAATTTACAGAGGTCCATGGGAGATGCATCTGTTGATATACTGGTATGGAACTATATATCTGAAATTCTGTTTCTTGAGCCATTAGATTCATATAGATAACTGTTGATTTTGCTGTATGAGACGAGGCCTTGTCTTGGTGGATGTACACATTCTGAAACTCCTCACCTATTTATTGGGATTTCAGTAGAGTATAATGGTTCCAAAGTGTTCCTATAATACTTAATCTTGGCATTCCCAGAAAGTCTAAGCAGTGTTAATCATATCTGATGGCAGTAACTAGCCACTATCATGAACCCACTTAAAAGTTTCCTTATAAGTGATGGAACTATTCTGTCCTGCATCATTTTGGTGCCATGTCGATGATAGAAAATTGCCCTTGACATGTTACATTCGTTTATGTAGATCCAGCTTCATTTTTCTACCTATCACTTTCCAAGTATCCTTCATACAGCTTATGAGAGTTGGTTCTGCACTCTGAAATGTGACGGGGTGTAAGTTTCAGTACCTTTGGTTTATAATGTTTTTGAAGATGTAGGTGCTGATGAATTATGTGTCCCACAGTTGTCTTTGACACTTCCATAACCTCGACAATGCTTCTTTGAGTATTTGGTTTCTCCTTAGTTACATTTTCCTTTATCTTTCCTACAATGTTGTGTGAGAATGCAGATTATTTCTCTCAGATGCAGTTTCTGAGGGAATAACTTATTTCGGTCCAAACTAATTGGCTTCCTTTTACTCTCAGTAATTATTCAACTGATAGCTGATTTTGGCACCTTGAAATTTTGTTGTTTACATATTATAATTATGCTGGAATATGAAAATTCCAGCATTCGAAAGAGCAACTATGTACCTTCTCACCAAATTGTAACCCTAGATAGCATTTTTGACAGTAAATAACATTCCAAAGCAAAAAGAACATATTTCCGGTTCAATGTGATCACATGATTGTGTGATATGTTATTTGTATGAGTATGCACCCACAGCGTCTTTGTACAATCATTCTTATAATCCTGGAACAACTCTCCGTATTCACTATGAAAGTATATAACTAAGTAGATCATAAAAAGTATAAGAAGTTTACAGTATATTTTTAGTATAACCATATCAAAGACTGCTGAATTTGCTTCTTTGGTTTCAGGTAAAAGCAGCAGAAATTACAAGCAGTGGCCAGTTTAAGACAGGATGTACTTTACGCTTTCCGCGTGTCGAAAAAGTTCGTTACGATAAATCTTGGCATGAATGTCTTACAACTGTAGAACTTGAAGAAATTCGACAGGTGAGAATTCATTTTAAAAGGCTTTAATTTGTGAAAACTAGAAGCTTTCATTTTTTTTTATCAAATTTTGTAATATTATTGAGGATTTATGCAGATACCTGGAATTTTAAAAGAATGAAATGAAATGTAAGATTATTTAAAAGATAGCTAACTTAACACGAATTTTTTAAATGAAATTGCTCAATCACTGAAACATACTGTGACCATATATTTATTCTTCATTTTTAAATTCCAAAAAGATCAAAGCACTGTATTCAAATTTAAGATATTTCTTATTACTAGAGTATTAAAGTACTTCTCTGTCTATTTTCATTTTCCAATAAATACATAGTAAAACGGCTTTTTCTTTGTTCAGTAGCATTGTATAAATATGTCTTTCAACTTTTGCTTTATAATTAGACTTCACATTTTTAAATAACCCAAATAGTTGTTTGCATCATTAATCATTTTTCTCCATGCTTGGAAAGTTCCTAAAAATAATGAAATAGTGGTCCTGGAACTTATTAAACAAGAAGTTTTCAAATTCTGCAGTGCTTTTTGAAGACTTTGAAACATAAAAAAAAGAACTATTTTAATTTTTTTTTAAATCTTTATAACTTTATATAAAATTAACATTAAACCTATATAACAAATAAAGACCTATAAATAATTATATCAAAAATCTTTACAAGACTTAATTTATTAAAATTTAAATTCCTTAAATTATTGGTGAAAATTATATGGAAAGAAACTTGAAAGGAACTGTAAAGGTATGATGTTTAAGGAAGAAAAATTCCGAAATAGTAACTTTTCCTGCATCAAAAAAATGAATAAATCACTTACAAGATCACAAAAAAAAAAAAAAAAAAAACCTTAAACAACTTAAGCAAAGAAACGCATTGATTTAATTTTTGTTCTTTTTAACAAATTATGAAAGCAATTACAGATTTTTATGGTGATATAATGGTAGGCAAATTTTCTACTTTAGAGACAAATTTTGGGGAATAACAGTTTTCTCAAGAGAGTTTATATTGCTGTAGAATTGAATTGAGATCCAGCTGATAATTTCAACTGAAACGCCACCTAGCAAGATACCTAAATGGAATATTGCAGAAGTTAGCTCTATGTAATTCTAATGTGATAATTAAAAATTCAAAATAACTTCTTGAATGTATTAGGGAAGACCATAATAATAAGGTTATATTCTATGGATATTGAAGCCATATACACTAACATCCCAGTAGAAGAAACACTGAAAATTATGGAAAATATGTGTGTAGATAATGAACAAATTTTAAAAGATCGCAATGTACATATATACCCAGAAATTATTAGATCTATTGAGATTAATCTGTAAGAACAGTTTTTCCTGTATAAAGAAAAGTTATACAGATAAGTTAAAGGATTCCCAACGGTTTATGAATGAAATGGGAGTAATCTACAAATTAAAATGTCGAGATTGTGGCCAAAATTATTATGGAAGCACAGGGAGAATCTTAAAAGAAAAAGTAATGGAACATACCATAGCCTTTAGGAAAAACCCAACATAATGTATCAGATTGGGCAGATCATTGTTGTCAATTAGAACATAATCCAGATCCAGTAGTTAATCTTTATATCATATAAAAGATGAGAAACAAAGATTTATGTTAGAATCATGTGCAATAAATTGTTTGCTGTGTATGAACAAGGAAAAAGCTCTTAAAATAAGTGCATTTAATTGGTATATAAAAAGTCATTGCAAAATACAGAAAGATTTTTGTAATTAATAAAAGATGATTTCTCATTGTTATTATTAAAGTTGGGTAGTATTAACAATTTGAGTGTTATTTAATCTAAAATTTATTATTGTATGTGAATTATGTATTTTTAGCAAATTTTATAAGGAAGATGAAACATTCTCTTCTGTAAAAATAAAGCCAGAAGAAGCTCTATAATTAAAAGAGCGAAATTTTGGGAACTTGGTGTGAAGATATTTATTGGAGATGTCAAATAAATCACTAGATTAATTATTACATGAGTACAAAGAAGGCTTAATGTGCGTGGAATGAAATAAAGAAAAATAGAAATAAATAAAACGCACTTACTTACAAATAGTTGAGAGAATTACCGGTATATATATGGTAATAATCCGACAGTTTCGGAATACTGTACGTATTCCTTCATCAGGGACAGCACAAACATATAGGACATATAGACAAACATTTAGGACGACATGATATGGTCGGATTATTACCATATATATAATTCTCTCAACTATTTGTAAGTAAGTGCGTTTTATTTATTTCTATTTTTCTTTATTACATGAGTTTTAATAAAAGTTAAATGAAGAAAATTATAAAATCTGTGATTGTTTATCAATGGCATAAATGTTATTTTGTTTATTCAATATTTGAGCTTGTTAGAATCTTTGAAAAATTTTAAAATTTTGAATTATTGACAGATTCAATTTCTCATACATTATGTTTTGTTCAACTTATTTAGCAAGCTGCAGGGAAATTGGCCACACACCGTTTTGAAGACTTAGATACTGAGAGAAGCCCATCCAAAAAGAAGAGAAGAGCTGCTGCTCAAATTGCCAAACCTATTACTGTGGCTGCTCAGTATCAGGGTATTGACACCTCCTCTATTGAAAAAGTAAGAACAATTTTACTTGCAATAATTAGCAGTATATGTATATTTAAATAATGCAGTGGATTTAGTTTGAAACAGACTTCTTTTTTATATATGTTCGAAACTTTGTTTTTGTATGTTGTTGATTTAACATTTTACAGCATCTATCAAACAATTAATAGGATTGAGTTCTCTTGAGAAAAATGATCATAAAGTATTCCTGAATTGAAACAAAATAAAGATATAAAGTCTCAAAACTGTTTCAAGCACTATATAGGAATAAAGTAACTTATTGATACATCTAAACCAATAATTGATACTGAAGATTGACAGCATCAGCCAGGAGATTAAGAGTTATCAGATTGCAACAGCACTGCGATATCCAATGTATGTTTTTGAAACAACAGAGATGGATGACTCATTTACTATCAGAAATGGGGATAATCCATCACTGTCATTGGCTATCCTGTGGAATTGCTCTGGTGGACATTTCAACATATTGCAGATTGAAGACTATATGAATCGCTAACTGCAGAAAGGCATCATGTCCAAGTTTTACGAATTTTTTTTTTTTATTAAAATTGTGGCTAGGAACAAGATGCAACATTTAATACAGAAATGAAATATGTCCGCACAGTAGTATTGGCATGACAACGCCTTTACCGCAGAAAGGGAACTAGTCCAGGGCAAATGATAAGAGATTTTGGCATCATCCGAAGAAAATTGAGAAGAGAAGAAAGATACTACACTCTTGATGAAGTTGTAGAGCTTATAATGAAATCATCGACAATCGTCAGCAAATTTTCTGTTTATTAAAATGAATGTCAATGATTTCATTGACTTCAGTTCATGGTGGCCCAAGTTTTATAAAAAGACCTGCCTATATGATGATTCGTGTGGTAAAAATGTCCCAAAAAACCAAAAAAGGGTTTTTGCCATATCAAAATACAGAGAAATGATTTTTTTCATCCAAGGACCCTAACACGATGCAATGTAACATGAATATCTCCGTCTTAGCAATGGATTCATTCAGACTTCGGAATGCAGAACAGCCAATTCAGACACCTACCAGAAAAGCTTATTCAACTGTACTTCCAATTAACAACAAAAAAATGGAAGACATTAAGAAAACATTGGTATATATATCGGAAGATAAAATGAATTTTTGGAATCCGATTTTGTCATGGCCAACGACAACGGCAACCACAGAAGAAAACTATAATAATTAAAAACTTTAACTGAAATTCCTTTCAAAGTTCAAATGTATGATTTCGTTGTTTTATTTCATGTATGGGACATTGTTTTATTTCATTAAAATCAATTTTCACAAAATATTCTGTTTGTATATTGATTGCTTTTCATGAAACTTATTTAAAAATTTTAGTTTACGGCAGAAAGGGAACATGTCCTTAACACAAAAAAAATCTCTACCCTTTCCTCTTAAAATATTTAAATATTTTATAAGTACATAGCAGTCTAGAATGCCCAGTCATATAAAACTAAAATGTAAAAAATATTAATATCAGTAGTGTATTAGGGTTTACTAAGTTTTTTGTCTCTCCTGTGAAATTGGCAAAATTGGACTTGTTTCCTTTCTGCAGTTAGCGATTCATATATATAATTAAAGTTCATCTCTTCCACATACTCTACTTCAAAAACTACTTATCAGAATGGCACCAAATTTGCAGTACCTCATAATGACACCACGGGGAGGACATTTATTAAAGAAAAAAATTAGTTCCCCCCCAAAAAAAACACCACGGGAGGGGGGGGGGGCATTTGTAAGCATGTATGCTGACCATGATAATGCAGTACAGTGCTGATATGGGTACAGTCACGATTTTTGGTGAATGTGATGGGATTTCCTGAAATGCATTTGGTGGTTCGGATGGCCAAATTTGACAATTTTAGGTGTTGACAGTCCCATCCAGATAAACATGTGCCTCATCTCCCCACAGAATTCTCCTAGACCAAGTTATCATTATGGCAAGAAATGTGAGAGCAAATCTCCTATCATAATCATTGTGCTTGAGTTGCTGTATGCAACTGATCTTGTATGGATAGAAGTGGATAACTTTCCACAATGATATAACTTATCATATTGTGGCATAAGTCAAATCCATTTGTTGTGCTCCTCCATAGGCACTACTACTACTAGCACAGGCCCCCTCTGCCGTTGATGATTGCAGTTGCAACGTCTGTAATTGTCTGTTTTGTCACTGGTTTCTGCCCTCTGTCAGGCCGGATTGCTAGTGATCCTATTTCTTCAACATCTTAATCATCGATTTGAAGTTTGTTTCACCTTCTATATAATAAACACATAGTAGTTTACTAGCTAGAAGAGTATTTGGCATAAATTTTTATCAGAATTGGCATTGGTTTGTAATCCAAAACATTAAACAACCAATAAATTGGACACTGCTCTCAATCAATTTTTCATTTTACGAGTATTTGATCAATATGTTACATTTTATCATGGAATTATTCGTGTTATCAGCTTTCAATAAAGGGTAGCTAATCAAAGGTAACCCCAAAGATTCAATTCTTCTTTCTATAAAAGTGTACATTAGCTTCACAACTTAGGTGTACCGAATCTATTTTAAAGCGTTAAAGCAAAATATAACAATGATGTGTTAGAATTTGGGAATGGAATCACTAATAATAAATAAACAGTTTTTTTCCTCAATATATTTTTTAATATTTTTCAATATATTTTAATATATGCACTGTAGATGCAATATATACAATAATTATTAGAAATATGCTTCCCATTTTAGAACTTATATTTTTTGTTTAGGTTTCAGAAATATTTAAGGATATGGAAATGTGTGTCTTGGGCTCTCCACCTGATTATTCTGTTCAGAAGATAATGGAATTGATTGTTCAACATGGTGGATCAGTTGTGCAGAATCCAGGTAATAAAAATTCTTGCAATAAAATCTGTTTATGTAAAAACACTGAAACCTGAAATGTTCTTGTTTATACAGGGTGAATCACCACACCTGTATCACCCATTTTTCTCAGAGAATATAGGATATAGATTGTTCGAATAAAAAAATTTCATTACCGAATAGAATGTAAAGAATCGAATGAGTGAATTCAGAATGTATTTTGGACACCGGAAGTAGGATAACTGGGGTCAGCTTTTGAAATTTCAAATGAGAACATAGGGCATGTGGGGGGGGGGGATATCATTGGATAGAGCTTTGAAAATGAAATTTTTACTAAAGGGTTTTTTTCGCGAATGCCCCTTATTTTGGAGCAATTTCAGAAAGAGTATCAGGATGACGCTTACAAAAGCGGATATCATCAGAACCCACACATGTTGACAACAATGCAATTGGCCATAATGGAGACAGTAATGTAACACGTGCAACACAGAGATATTGTTGAAAGGAAACAGTAGTTGTCGGGAACTGGAACGTGTGCCAGTAGTTGTGTTTGTAGCTGTTGACTGCCATTGTTTGATAGTGATCCATTGTAACTGCCTAGCCATTCAACGTCCTTTACAAACAAAGAAGCATTTGACATGTTGATGGTAGTAAGAGAACACTTACGGAACTGCTGAGCTGCTGCCCGTGCATATGCAGAACAATATTCCATGCAAGTCTTTCATTTGTACAATGTGTTTCGATGTTTGGCAAACCACATAAGTACAACCGGTGAGGTGCTGCCTACACACAACAACGGTTATCACTGTAAGGTGACTTTTCACGGAAAAAAAGAGCTGCTGATGTGGTGGTGGCAGTGTTGGTTAATCCCAATGACTCCACCCGGAGGAATTTTGTGACTCAGCATTGTCCCAGCATAAATAGATGAGAATCCTGCAAGAGCATAAATTTCATATGTTCTATCTCCATTGCCATCACAAACTTGGGGAACAGGACAATCAGAATTGTATGAATTTTTGCACCTGATACCTCCAGCAGAACCGTGAATTCCATTGCAGCATTTTGTGGACTAACGAGGCAATGTTCAGAAGTACTGGGAGGTTAATATTCACAGTGCCCACTACTGGTCATAGGAAAACCCACACCGGCTGCGTCAAGTGGATAGACAGCATGTCTGGAGCTTTAACATGTGGTGTGGCCTTCTCGGTGACAGAATCATAGGGCCTTTTTTTTAAATTTAAATGGTGCCACATATGTGGACTTCCTGAAAACATGTTACTTCCACGGTTAGAAGATGTACCACAATCCATAGGATGACATTGTGAATGGAACAGGATGGATGCCCAGTAGTGGCTCATTGAGTTGCAGATCACGTGTTCCCTGGACATTGGATTGGACGCCTCGCTCTCCTGATTTGTCTCCATTAGACTTTTTTCTCTTGGGGTGACTAAACAATTGTCTATCAAGACCATCCAAATCATGTGACAGCATGATACAAAGAATTACAGCAGCTTCTCAGGCTCTCAATAATACTGAAATTCTCAGAGCAATGTCCCCGTACAACAGACAAGCAATAATGTCTGGACTAAGGCAGTCGACATTTTGAGCACCTCTCTGCGTAGCAGCTGCATCGTCATCGTAAATGACTGACTTCCTATTGTGTGCTGTTGTACTATTATTTTTCTATGAATAAACATGTTTCATTACAGCAAAACACATCTTTATAAATGCTTGTCATTTCAACATATCTCATCTAAGCAATAAAGCAATTTAATGTGCATGTAGTAATTATCATTACAAAATTTCAACATATCTCTTTAAGAATGGTACATCTGTGTTGCACGTCTTACACCATTGCTTCCATTATTGCCAATTGCATTGTTAACATCTGTATAGGTTTTGATGATACCTGTTTTTGTAAGCGTCATCCTGATACTGTTTCTAAAATACTGCTCTCGAAACAAGGGACGTTTGCGAAAAAACACCTTTAGTAAACCTTTTGCTTTGCTTTGAATCACCTTTTGCTTTGTTTCATTTTCAAAGCTCTATCTCACATGCCCTATGCTCCCATTTTGAAATTTCAAAGCTGACCCCATTTACCTCCACTTCTAGTGTCCACATTACAATCTAAATTCACCCTTTCAATTCTTTATATCCTAGTAGGTAATGGGATTTTTTTACGCGAACAACCTGTATCCTGTCATTTCATAGAAAAACGGGTGATAGGGGTTGCTGCGATTCACCCTGTATAGGAAGCAATCATGCATGCCCACTTCACTTTTTCTGGGGGGAGAGGGCCAAAATATTCTTGCAATGTATTTTATATTGTAAAATTCCATAAATTAATTGAAGTAAAAAAAATATAACTTAAAATAAAATATTATTAAATTTGAAAATTCCATGGTGAAGGGGCAAATGCCCCCTATATACCATATGCAGGTGCCTATGGAAGCAATGTGAACAAGATTTTTTTGTAGACCTGTTCTTGAAATTGGGGGGAAAATAATATGCATTTAAATACATGAGATAGATATTTCTCCAAAATAAAAAATAAAAATAAAACAAAAATAACATCCTGATTAGTGGCGCACTCAGGATTAAGCTTTGGGTGGGAGCTAAGGATGTTGTAAAGAGTCCATTCAGATGTAGGCCTATTTAAAAATAAATTATTTCAAAAAATCACTTTACAAAATAATAAAATACAGACATGTCAGTGCTTGTAAAGCTTTTCTTCTCGTTCTTTCTTTTCTTTTTCTTTCTTTATTTTTAAGTTTGGGGGGCTTCAGCCCTCTTAGAACTCCCTATGGATGCACCACTGATCCTGATGGCTAAAGCAATATACTTCAAAGGAGGGGGTGGAGCAGCACAGGAAATAGAGGTTCCTCAATCACCAATCTAACTGGACAATATGGAGATGAGAAAGTCAGTCAGATATTTGTCACTCTTAATCCCTGTAAAGGAAACTCAGAATAACAAGTCAAATATAACTGTACAACTACTTTTCTTTTTCTAACCAATCAAAAAATAGTTCTCAACTAAGAAAAAACCCAGTATAGTGCTAATATACTCAAGGCGATTGCTTTAGTAAGATCACTTAAAGTTCCAAGCATCACCAAACAGGTGACATGAACATTCTAGAAAGAATCATTGCTAACCTTCTCGACAAAAGTAGCCGTATTGTGAGATGTTAAACTAAAAGAAACACAAAAAATAATTCATTTTCAATACTCTGTTACTGCCAAAAAGTAATGGTTATTAGTAGCCTCATTAGTAATAATTTATTTTTTTTCCGTCTCCCTGATCTGTTTTATAGAGGACTAGATCAACCCAAGGGCCATCTGAATAAGAAATCAGCAGCCAAAAATCCTAACCACTGCCAAGAATCAAACCCAGCTCCTCTAGCCATAGACCAGTGCCTTATTAACTGGCACTTGAATCCAAAGAAAGTTTTGTATTTAAAAATATTTTAACCTGTAAAGGAAAAGGTGAAACACATAGAAATTAACTAAAAGAAGAAGAAGAAAAAAAAAGCAGGTTGATCTGTGACTGCAATAACTTTTATTAGTTTTATTGTAAGTTTGTTAACTATTCCATTAAATTTTCTATTAATAATACTTCACATTTTTTTTTTTAAATAAACAATGAAATTTCTTGGCCAAACAGCTGGAATAACAGCCAAGAAAAAGAAGTAACTGGGAGAAATCTGGAAATGAAATTCTCTCTTTTTCAGATACACTGGAATTAGAAAGAACGAAGCAAAGGTGGAATCGTATCTCCTGAGAAAACTAAATTTATTGGCATCGTTTTAATGCAAAAATACTGTGGAATGAATTCTAATTGTTTTCTTAAAGTATGAAAAAATAAGAATTTCAGTCTTTAAAGACTTCAACTAAATCCAGTTGATTCTATGTACAATTACTTCCCATGAAAGCATTGTGCTTTGAAAAGAAAGACTATCAGGAATTCTATAAAAATGCCTAATTGTAACTATAGAAAGCGAGTCACAAGTTTGGAATTAGGGAGAAGGAACTTTTCTTTCTCTGCTGGCTGCGTCAACAATTCCTAATGAACTGATAGTCTAGTGTGGTCTTATTAAGTGGCCTACGCGGTTCCAAGATTTAACCATTTTATCCTCTTAAATATAATTTATTTAAAAGTCAAGAAAGTTTGATACAACAAAAATCAGCCTTATGTCAAAAATCATCAACAATGACCATCTTTAGAAAAGAAATAATAATGCATTCCCAGCATGTAAAGGTTTACATTGCATTCAAATCAACTGAGAAAGATTCTTGTGAGTTTGCAGTGAATTGAGTATATCTTGTGTGAGTCCTTTCCCAAAAATTCCTAGGAATTTGACTTGTCTATGCTTGCTACATAATTTGTATTGGAAATTTAATTTTGTGTGTTTTCTGTTGATTTTTTAGGGTTTGAAACTTTTTGTGTTTTGACTCATCGATTGGGAATCAAAGTTCAAAACATAATTAAGTCCAATAGACATGATGTTCTTAAGACTGAATGGCTGTTAAAATGTATCTCTGAGAAGAAATTCATTGAATGGTAGTATTTTTTTTAAATTTATTATATCCTATTAAATAAAATCTGATCTTTCAAAAATTTATATAAGCTATTAATCTGGCCAAAAAAAGTACATGATTTTGTAAAAAAATTGAGATATTTAAAGTTACCTGATGGTCTTCTTCAAACCTTTGATATCTTTATTTGGTGCTTTTGTTTACTTAAAGGTTATGAAGGAAATAAAAAAAGATAAATCATATCAGAACCTGACAAATTTGTTCTGGTTAAAAAAAAAAAGAAGAGAATATTGCTGCCTGAAATTTTTGTCAAAATTCATAGATAAAAAGTTCAGGAGACAGGTGGTTCTTGCAGTCCAGGAAGGATGATTGCTTCTGCACTGAAGAGGCCCAATTGTTGGGTCTTAGTATGGGCTCTTCTCTTGGAAGCTTGCCAAGATTGGGTACGATCAGCCTCTCTCGGTGATGGGTGCAACTTGCACGGCGTAGCCCTTTTTCGTCTCCAGGAATTGAAGACGACAGCTCGACGATCCTCGGCTAAGGTCTTCTTCACAGCTGGAGCTGCTTGTTTAGGCTCCTGCCCAGGAAAGAACTGCTTAACCTGGCTCTGATTACCTGTTTTATTGTTGTTTGACACCTCCTTGGCTTCTGGAGCCGTCAATTCTTCAATAGGGAGGCAGGGTCAGACCAGTTGACTCTTGGCCTATTTAACTGGTAACAATATGACAGTCAGTTTTTGAAATATTTATATTTTAAAAATTATGTGCATATTTTTTTGTATGTCAAAATTGTAAATAATATAAGTTTTGATCAATTCTTCTATGATCAAAGATTCTTCTAAGCTTCCATTTGGCCTTTTTAGTCTCTTCTTTTGATCTAAATAAAAGATTGGGGCTATCTTCGGGCTATCTTGGAAAAACAGTTCCATAAACATTGGATTACCTGACAGGATATAAGGCAGGCTAAAGTAAGGTGATTAGATGTCCCATATTTTACGGGATAGTCCCATTTTTTTGAGGTTGGGTCCCATTGTCCTGATAAATTTTATATAGACACATAACTGTGAAGAGATAGATGTATTTTCACTTTTACCATCTGCATTGAGCAATTCTGCAGTGAAATATTGAATCATTTGTCAGCGCTACAAAGTTGTTAACATGTTTTCAGCAATGGATACTATGCTCACATTATAGATTTTAGATTGATTAGTTACTACATGCAAGAATGTCTTATTTATGTACCTGATATAAGGTTCATATTAATGCTTGAGTGTCCATTACAATTCAACTTAAAGAAACACTTTCTTTATGCCATTATACAATTCCAAATAATCATATTTTTAAACAATTTATGAAATTTCGGGAGAAAATGAAATTGTATTTTACTTAAACATTGTGATCAATATATGAGTGGTCATTAGAATTGATCTTACACATTTATTTGCAAGTAAACATTTGAAACATTCTTCCAAGTAAGTAAGTAATACAAATAATAAAATATTGGTCGATTTTGTCCACTACATTAATGTGTCCTGTATTTTTGTTTTTATAATCTGGTCACCCTAGGCTAATGTATTTATGAAAAAGCCTGACCATAGTATGACAGTGTTACTTATGAACTTACATAGGAACATTGCAAAATGATTTCAGGACTCTTTACAGGACACTGTACTTTCAATAGGCAACTTCATTTGCTTGGAGTTTGTCAGGATAGTATCTGCAGGAATGTGAGATTAACCAGGAAACTTCCAATCGTATTCTATGTTTTTGCCCTACTCTGGCTAAAAACAGATGGGAGATCTTCAACAGGATTTTTACCAATATTATCTCCACTGTTTATATTGAGGTCATTCTGTCCTTTTCTAAATCAACAGAACGCTTTTATGACCATTGATCTTATCCCATACCAGGGTGTCTACCAACCGGGAAATCCGGGAAATCCGGGATTTGTACGGGAAATTTGGGTTGACATGAAATGTACAGGAAATGTCCTTAAAAATCAGACTATATCCTTAAATTTTTAGCATTTTTTTTTTGGTTGAAGAGATCGGTTTAGAGTTTTTTTTTTTTGGTCGAACAGATCGGTTTAGAGGTTTTTTTTTTTGGTTGAAATTTTTGTGAAAATGTCCTTAAATGTACGGGAATTGTCTTTAAATTTTTTGTTTGAGATTCAGTAGACACCCTGCATACCCAATGCGGTTTATCCAATGACACTTGTCATGAGAGGGCACAATGGACCTTGTATTCTTGAGGTCTGAGTGCTGAAACGGAGAATGAATATCCAAACCTTATCTTATCCTTATCCATACTTTGAGTCTTTGACAAATAAAAATAATTCATTTGAAAGTCCATTCCATGTGAAACTTGAGATCTTTGTAGCATTGTGTGCATATGAATAAATTATTTGCAAGTTAGACTAAATGATGATTGCTGTAAGCAGGATTTGAGCTGTCTGCATTATATAAGAAGTAGTTGATAGTTTATGCTGTGGAAGTTTAGACTAAGACAAGAATGTCTCACTGACATCTTCTGTTACACAAATAACTAAACGATTTAAGGTGTGCTGCATAGTTGGCTTTTTCATGCTGGATGTACTGTGATAAATGTTGTACATGATGTCACAGTGAAATGTGTTTATGTGAGTGTTTCTGAAGTGCTCCTGGAAAATCAAAAAAGATCTGGAAGGCCAGACAAACAGATCAAGAAAGAATTACCAGATTCTTTGACAAATTTGAACAACTCCAAGATCACATTTTGCCATCAATGATATCATCATGACTATCTTTGAAAATATACATTGTCAATTTTAGTTTAAAACTGCCAATTTTAACAATTATGAAGCTAAGAATATAATAATAAATGTCAGGATAAGTTGTGACATTGAGTTTGGTTAGACTGCTGGGAAAATTTTATTACTTATTTAAAAATCTCAAACTATAATATTATTTGATTACTTTTATTTCTGTTGTACTTTTGAATGCAGGACTCCAACATATATGATTCATATGACACCAAATACCACAAAGAAAATTTCCAAACATTTTGATAGATATGGTGACAGCTATACTGAACCAGTTTCTCATGAAGATTTACATCGCATATTTGAAGAAGTAGAAAAGCAGGTAGTTATATATTTTAATTGAATATATCCATTTTCTTGGAATTATTAAAAACTCAATAGAATTTAAAAGCTGAGATTATTTCATTCTGCCTTTAATTTACCAGACAACATATTTAATTAGAAATTTGTTCATTTATAAACTGGGTAAATTTGTGTATGTTTTGAATGGGCTGTGTTCTAAAGGAAACTACTTTACAAACTAATGTAGCAATGTGAATATTCTATTATTGTTAAGCAACAGTCCTTGATTTGATTCACTTAATAATGTATTTAAATAGGATTAAATGTAAACAGTATTAATTTTTCATTTTTTTTATTTTTGTAATTAAGGGTATGGCACAGCCACTGAATCAAGAAGAAATTGCTGAATTGGAATTGGAATATTTTCCAAACAATTCCCCATTGGGTCTTTTCAGATTATGCAGGTATTTTTGACTTTTTAATTCATAATTTAAAATTTCATTGCTTTTTCCACATCACTAAAAATGTGGAAAAGAATTTGCTTAAATTTCAAAGTTTGCAGAGAATGATTTTTTGATTTGATTTCATTTGATTTTAACTTATGGCTTGTTTTAATTGCTTAAAGAAAATAATTAATTGTCATAAAAAAGCATTTGTAATTTCTTTGTTATAGATACTTTTATTGTCATTCTTCTTTTTCTTTTTTGCTTCAATCTGTTATTACATATTCAATAAATTAGAAATTCTACCTTAATCTTTTTTTCTTTGATATTACTATTTCAATGAATAAGATATGAATGATGAGGAACCATTGCCACCATTCAACTGACTGTGTATAAGTAATGTTCTCTTTTCAACAAGATAGCAAGTGATTTTAAAACATTATTAGTGATTCTTCTAATAAACGATAAACTAATTAGTAAATTGAAGAAACTTAGTGAACTTATTAACCTTTGCACTACTAAGGGGGCATTGTGGTTATTCCAGGAAATTTTTGTGTATAAAAAAAGTATCGATTATAACATTTTTGGCTTCATGACTTGTTTAATAAGCTTTTCGAGTTGCCACAGTGAATTGTAATCCTATTGTTTTGTATGTTTATTATTACTGTTGTTAAAAATATGAAATTAAGTTAACATTTTAATTACACTATATATTTATGTTTTCTTCCTCCCACCATAATATTGATAAAATTCATAGATTAATGTGCATTTTAATTATATTATTTGTTTGCTTCTTTCATTATATATTTTAAAATTCATTAATATTTTAACAATAAGTAGAATTTAAAAAAAAAAAAAAAATACAATGGAATAGAAACTTATCTGGGGTATTCTGACAATCCCACGTAGTAAAAGAAAAGTGTTGAAAATCTTAGTAGTGGGAGGGTTACTATGTGAAAAACTTTTGCTTGAATCTGGAGATGAAACTGATAGGGGAGATGGTGGAGTTATTTGAGTAGTAGTTTGACTCTATCAGTGCATGCATTGGAACTATTTAATTCAGAACAATGCTAAGACCACAATAGAATTTTTTTTTTAAGATTTTTAATGTACGTTATGTTCATGATATTGATGCAAAGTTAAAAACCTTACCGGATTGGTCAGTTAATCTGCTCTGTGATTGGCTGAACCGGGAGGCCAATCAACTATGCGACTAGCTCTCTCTCCCAGTGACCAACCAAAGAGGAAGCTCTGAGCAGATCTTGAGAATCCACCAAACATGTACATGAACTGTAAATAAATTGTAAATAAAGTGTGTGTATCTTAAGCTGTAACACCGACACTAGTCTCTGTTATTGTTTGACCACACTTCAATATAGTGTTTAAAATGAACATGTCTCCATGAAACAATAAAAAAAAGTTACAAAAAAAGGTTAACTTTAAATATTAATAAATGTAAAATTGTAATATTTTAAAATGAAGAATAAATGGGTAGGATTAATATACTATCTTAACTGTAATACTCAACAAACAATCTGTACAGTGACCATTGTCTGCTGCAACCTGTTAGCCTTTATCCCACAAGCTTGTTTTTTTCGAAGCCTGTCAGATCACATTGCTTACCTATGTTGATTAGAACTTTTAACTGGATAGTATGTTATACATATCCGGTATCATATGTACTGGCTTTTCTTGGATAGGACGAATGATCTAAGTAATGGAAAGGACATAATATTTTGACCTACTAAAATCATTTTGCCATACAATATACTATACAGTTAAAAATGTCTCCTGATAATCCAATAGCGAAGGCACCTATTACAATATTTGTGTTTGCTTTGTATTCAATTGCTTTAAACTGCAATTAATTATCTTTTTTTTTTTTTTCTTTCTTAGAACTTACTTGGATTTGTACTTAGAAATTGGTGAACCATCTACCAAAATCCAGGGCAGCAGTTTAGAAATTACTGAACAACTACTTAAATTCTATGGAAGCAGTGTCAGTCGTAAACTGACAGAGAATATAACTCATGTTATCATTAATTTAAGGTGAGAGAATAATTTTCAGAAATCAAGTAGATTTATTATTGAAGATAGTACAAGTGAAATAGAATCAAGAATAGTTAAATTAGCTATGAACCCAAATTTTCATGAAAAGTCATATTTTTTTTCTGTAATTTTTGTTTCCATTTTTAAAGTGATCTTTTTTAATTTTCCTTTACTTTGATTTAAACAATGCAGTTTTTATTATGCATATAGTTTGATTTTTTGAGCCTATATTTTTTTTGTAAATTTAAAGACATTTTTCATGTAAAGCATATAGAAATCTGTCATCTTGCTTCCAAATGGGAAGTATGACTTTTTAATTTTTTTTTATTGATTCTTGAGCAGATATATTTTTTTTTTTTAATTTTTAGATTATGTTTAGTTCTAAATACATGCACATAGTGTTGGTATTTTTGTTTTGTTAAAATGAATGCAAATAACATTGTTGCTGTAATTGTTCTTCAGTGATTATTCTGTTTCTTCTGAAGTATGAGAATTAATAATTCAGTATTGAGTATATTCAAAAATCAGTCTCAAAAAATTCATGATATAAACAAACAGGTAGGTGTTAATCATACTATTTGTGCTCACACAAGTTCTGATTTATCCAGAGGCTTTTATTTTAAATTGTCGTATGGCCAACAATCTTGAATCATTTATGAAAATTGACCTGAACAAATGGTATTATTGCCAATCTGTATATTCATCTCAGCATCATATGGATAGTCTTATAATTTTTACTTCTTTGTACCTACATCTGGTTAGTTTTATAGATTATGTTTAATCTGATTCAGTTTTTAGTTTTTTTGCAGTTATGCAGTGTGATCAATTTTTTTTCTTTCCTTTTGGTGATTGTTCACAGCCCAGATGACCTCTAGACTGACCCATCCTACATTAGCTTAATGCTCATGCTATACTTTTATGCTGACCAATGCATAGTTCGACTGTAATCTTCATCTTGCCTAATTGTTCAGTTTGGATTTTTCATTCTGTTTTTTTTTTTTCTTTGTAGGAAAAACATACTTATTTTGACTTAGCGTTGTTTTCTTCAACATTACTTCATCCAGTCTTAGCCCTATGGATCAAAGTTAGGAATTATCTTTGTTTTTTTAGCTGCCACTCTTTCTTCTCACAGCATTTCACAATTATCTTCACAGCTATGAACTATTTACTTATTTTATTCCCTGTTCACTTGGATCTTTAATGTCTTGCAGAAAAGATACCAGAACTAGATTATTCCTTTCCCTCCCTAAGGGTTGTACATATGGCAGAACTGAGATACGTTTCACAAATATTAAGCATTATTGGACAATATTGGCTATGAAACTCAGGAAACAGTCTGTTGAACAAGCATATGTAGTATTTGAAAAGAAATTCTTTAGATGATTGTCAAAATAGTTTATTTTTCAAATAATTAATATCAGTACCTTCATTTGTTTATATAATTAGATGTGGAAAATGAAACTAATTCTAACATGATACTGAGCAGATATTGGTTATATTTCTGACATTTCTGTTTCCGAACATTCTACAATAGTTGGATTTTCTTTTATCTATTATGAATGAAATAAAGGAATCCTATGTTACTTTCTTTCTTTTTGGCGTAATCCATTAGTTTTCGAATGTTGGCTGTGAAGTACCAGATTTTAACTTTTACAGCCCTTCTCTAAAGACAAAATAAATGGTAGTAAACAATAAAAATTGCTAATCTATTTTATTATTATTATTTTTTAGAATTTATCTAATCTATTCACTGATCATTTCCTTTCAGAGGTTTAGAGAGACTCCAGTCTTTCCGGGAATTAAATCGGGAACGCTCCAAGAAATTTCACATTGTTACCGAAGAATGGGTTACAGATAGTATCAAAGCGAATCGGTTATTAAGTGAAAGAACCTTTGAACCTGAATAATAATCATTAACTTTTTATACAAGTTTTAATCAATCAAATAATTATAAATATTACAACCACACAATAATTGTAAATATTTTAATTATTGCACTTGAAAGATTTTAGAAATCGAAAATAACAGAAATAATTTAAAATATATATATATATATTTTTCCTTTTTATTTCAATGAATGCATTTTATAATGGAATAATTCTTATACTGATGGAAACAGTAAAATGTAAATAATAATAATTTTGTAAAGAATGTAAATAATTAATAATTTTGTAAAGAATGTAAATATCAAACTTGTCATCTGAATTTTGTAAATCCTTTTTAAAGGAGTTTTGATTGAGCACTATTCATTGAATTGAAATACACTTTCATCTAAATGGTTAGGAAAAGCTTTGTTTATAATCTTTATATTAATTATATACTGTTCATTTTCTAAAGCCACTCGCAGACGATTCTACTCTGCAGAGGGGCGATATGCTGAGATGGGCACTTTCCGAAGACCTGTTTTTTTTTCCCCCCCCCCCCCCCCAACACAAAAAAAATATAATTTTCCATAATTCTTTCCCAAAAAGCACAAATAGAATGCAGCTACTAGTAAACTAACACTGATAAAAAGTAAACATCCCCTCCCCCTCACCCCTATTTTGATGAAATCAAAGGAGACCTGACGCATGCGCAAAAGCGCTGAAGGTTCTTGTAAACAAAAACAAACAGTATTCAACTAATAGAGTATGATTCAGCTTGCAGCATCATTAATATTAAGATTCAAAAATCACCAACCTTAAATTAACATAAAGCATTGTAAATTAAAAAATTTTAGATGCAGCAATATTATAAGGATATGGGATAGCATTCTTAATTTCTCTTTGTTTACTAAAATTATTCCATTGAATCAAAAGAGAATTAATTCTCTTAATGGTAAATTAAATAATTGAATCAAAATTGCTTTAATCAAGACTGTATTTTTTCTAATAGCCAACTGAAGTTAAAAATACATCTCTCATTTTAAACTATTAATACTTAAAATAAGAATTTTTTATTTAATATGCCCCAAAATTTTCATTTTGATTAATATAGAAAGTTCCAAAGAAAATCAAATTTCTAATCATTCTTACATAGGAGTTAAGTTACCATTACATTCATGATCTTGATTAATATTCTTAACTAGCTGACAGACTTGTTGTTTCAATGGGTTACAAAAAACAAGATATCCTCATGTGGATGAGAAAGAAATTGAAATTGTGAGATCAGTTCGTACAAAAATCACATGATAGATACAAATTTATGTTATATTAATATTGAGATTGGAGAATATATGACTTCCCTCCCCTATCATAGCCAGTGATGTGGGGAGGAAAATTTTAAATGTCAAAAAGGCAATTTTTTAGTAATTTTTTTAAAGGACATATTTGCAATTTCAAGCAGCTATTTAAATCCAAAGAAACCCCACTTTGGAACCCCACTTTCAATTACTGAAAATAAATGTTGGATGGAACACTACAAATCCATCGTACAAATTACCATCACGTTATCGTTTATCCCATTCCTTTTAGATAAAGAGTATGATAGAGTACAAGAACTGGTGGTTCAAAAAATTACTGAAGCGGAATCATTGACACTGCTCTCAGCTGGATGAACTGACATACAAGCAAATCCTTTAATGAACATAATATTTGCAATACCTGAGCCAATATTCTTAAAAGCAGTGAATACAAAATCTTCTCGTCATACTGGAGAATACATAATAAAAATTTTGAGAACAGAGATTGAAAGATTAGGTCCTTCCAAAGTAATAGCCCTGGTAACTGACAATGCAAGCAATATGAAATTAGCTTGGCAAATGTTACAGAAAAAATATCCTCACTTAATTATATTTGGCTGTCTTGCTCATGGGTTAAACCTTTTGGCAAAGGATATAATAAGTTTGAATTCAATTTCAACAATATTGTCAAAATGCAAGGCAATTGTCAATTGTTTAAGAATCACCATGTGGCCAATCAAACATTGAAGGTAATCCAGAAAGAAAAACAAGGGAAAGAAAGTTCTCTTATTTTGCCAGCAGAAACTAGATGGGGTTCAACAACGAGATGTTTTGACAGTTTGCTGCATACAAAGAACTGCTTACAATGTACAGCTATAGATGACACAATATCACTGCCTCCAAATGTACGAAAGCAGATACTGGATAATGATATATTTTGGGTGCAAGTTCACAACCTGCACACAACCTGCTTTTACCCATTTCTGCAGCAGTAAAGAAGTTAGTTTGATGCACCAGCTATTTCAGAAGTTACAGTTATATTTTAAAAACTTGATGAGAAAATAATCGAGCAATTGCCTTTTTCACCCTGACCAAAGAAGAAGAAAAGTCTGTTAAATCATTTTTAAGTAACAGATACGATTTCTGTTTTCACTCAGTGTACTTAGCTGCAAAATCTTTTGGATCCACGATATTGTGGACAAAATTTGTCAGAAAATGATTTAATGGCAGCTATTGAAACCGTAATCGAAGTTGGTAAAAACACTCTTGATATAAATGAAGTGACAGTAATGTCAGATATAGCAGAATAGCGGGCAAAATAAAAGCTCTGGGGTAGATATTATTTGGAAAGCTGCCAGTAAAATATCTCCAAAGACTTGGTGGAAAGGTTATTGCAGTACAAGAGAACTATCTAGGGTTGCAGTCAGAATTTTGAATATTCCCCCAACAGCTGCTTCACGTGAACGCAATTGGAAGGTGTTTAGCAACATAAGAGCAAAAAAGAGAAATAGATTGACAGATGAACACACTGCGAAGCTGGTATCGGTTTTACAAAATCTTCATTTGATAAGCGATGACAATGTCATGCTTTCAGATTCTGAGCATGATCTATTAAAGGAAAAGGAACACACAGACACAGAATCTTCACTTAGTAGCACTAGCAGCAATTCTGATTAGGTCACCCTATGCTCTCCAGTTCTGAGAGTGACCCAGAAAATTAGGATATCAACGTCATGGAATCTTGGTGTTTCTACTGTTAGAAAAGTGTTTGTAGAAAAAATTGCGATAAAAATCATATTATATTTGATTTTTTCCCACAAATTGTTGAATGTATAAACTTTGGTCATTTGTTTTGATTTTCAACACATTTTTATAGTAATTCAGCTTTTTCATGAAATGTGTCAGCATCATTAAAAAAAAAAAAATTCATTTTATTTTTTGTAGAAAAAAAATTCAGTTATTTTAGAACATATTTTGTTTTCATTTCAGATATCCATAGATAAATTTCATAAATAAAATATTTTGTCCAATATGGCATTTTTTAATTAATTACTGAGACATTATATATGCATAACAGTTATTAAAGAATTATTAAATTTTAACTTTTCTGCTTTATACATGGTTAAAAACTTATAAAGCACGATTTCTATGCTTTGTTAATTATTTAATTTTGCTTATAGTTTGTTTGTTGGAAGGGAAAAACTCAAAAGGGCATCATATCCAGAGTTGATGAAAACACTCGTTTTCTTTACTTGTAGCCTCTAGTGAACGAGAGTTTAATTATTACAATACCTTATTAATTTAGTGGCTTAGAAAATTTTCCGGAAAATTTCCCAGAAAATTTTCTGGAAAACCCACAACTCCGATCATAGCATACCCAGCATACCCCACCCGTTAGCTAAACAATCATGTAATCAGTTGTTTTATTTTTATTGTGCAACACAAAAATCCCGTTCAACAAAATTTTTGTAATTCCTGTTGTCGTCACCAGGTGAGTATGGAGTGCTATTTCTGGGATTTCACCCCTTTTCAGGGTGAGGGGGTGGTGTGTTGAGATTTCAAGGTAGCCTACATTTTCCGCAGGGTAGTAAAGAGCAACTATGTAAAATTTGGTTCAAAGGGCGTAAACTTGTATAAAGAACATACATACAAATAAACTTTGACTGTTATATATTTTTGACTGTTTTTATATATATATAGTAAAACCTCGTTAAGTCGTCATTTTCCTTTGGTCCCGACAAAGTCTCATACACAATAATGTAAAATAACCCTCCTTTACCCGTCACCAAATTTAATTCTACTCCGGATAACTCGTCACCCTCAAAAATGGCCAAAAGCATCTTTCTTCTCGATTTTGCCATCGTGTTGTCTTTTCAGCCCCACCCCTTCACTTTAAGAAAGCCAAGCCTTTATGGGGAATTTTCAACCATGCCTGTCAGTTCAGGGGATTTGGGTTCTTGGAATCTCGCTGCGACTCTGTCGAGTGTAGACGTTTTTCTTGATCGCTCCTGAGTGTGACTTCATTTCATGGTGCGTAAGCCCTGCTCTAAGGGCTATTTTTTTCTCTTGCAGTTTTGTGGTTCGATTATGTTTTTAATATGCCAGGGAAATGAAAACTTACCTCTATCTTTTTTTGATTGCACTTTTTGAAAAATCAAATGTTTCGAAAATAAGCTTTTGCCAAACAACACCATATTCCCAGGTCTACATTAAACGGTATTCTTTCATCGAAACAAGTAATTGAAGAAGCTGACTACAAAGACAAAAGAAAGAGAATGAGGAAATCGAAGTTTGACGAGATCGAGGAGGTTTTAGTTCGATGTCTAAAACATGCCAATTTCTGCTATGATTCTCAAAGAAAAAGCCATGGAAATTGCTAAGGAGTTGAACATTAAAGATTTCGGCGGCAGCAATGGTTGGCTGGAACGTTTCAAAGACAGACATTGCCTTTCTTTTAAAACAATTACAATATGGTAATTATAAAAGTGTTTTTTTTTTTTTTTAATTTTTTTTTAATTTTCTACTCATTTATTTGCATGAATTGATTTCTGAAAATTTTGTTTTTCTCACCGAATCCTACAGCAATTCATGAAAATACTGTATTTCGGTGTTTTTTGTTTTTTTTCCAAAAATTCCCACCTAAGTCGTCAAAAATGTTTGGTCCCTTAAGTGATGACTTAACGAGGTTTTACTGTATATATATATATATATATGGTGGTCTACTTGTGGAGACGATTTAATATTCTTTTTGTTTATAATAAATAAAGTGAAAAATTTCGGAGACATTTCTCTAGAAAACATTAATTTATTTTTAAAATTAGAAAGTTTGGTGATCAATACATAACCTCAAAAACTTTAACAGATGTTTGGGTGTTGTTACAGACATGGTAAAATATGTACAGCATATTCTGTTCCAATCAAACCTCTGCAGATTAAAGTAAATTCTTTTACTATTTCCTGTAGTTTCCGTTTATTCGTTCTTTCTCTGAAAATAAAAGAACAAAAAAAATTCTTCATGTTAGAAAAATATGACTTGATTAAGAGTTTTGATGCTAGCATTTATTAAAGTTAAACAAGAAATATGGTCAAAATATAGTATTTCCAACTTAAGGGTATGGGAGAGGAGAAATATTGGTTAAATATGAATCGTTATACTCACTGTCCAAATATTACTATTGTTTTGCAAATGCGAAAAGTGCTCAATATTTATATAAGCAAAAGTTTGAATGAATTTCAATCTCCCTGGAGATTAAATTATTTATATTTTTTACCAAGGTTAAATTAAAAACATTATTACTGTTGTAATTTTATTAATATAGACTTCTTAATAAAATTAAAAAATAAAATTTATTAAATTGTACAAATAAGAATATAATTCTACAAATTGAAGCAATATATTTTGGGGTCTAGCTTTTTTGCAGTCCTACAGTTTCAATGCAATCAAAGAAAATATATGTGTAAGATTAGCAAGAGCAACATTATAATAATTTAAAAAAATATGAGAGTAATTTTTGAATTTTTTTTAGAAATAAGTTTTAATGTAACTGAATAAAATTGACGTTGTATAGAAAATGTGTAATTTGATTAAAATAAATTTGTTACAAGAATAGCACTCATGCCAGGCTGTAAAGTATTTTTAAACGTTTTTATTAAATATTTATTAATTTTAATTGTGTGTGTGTGTTCTTTTATCATCATGTTTTTCCCACTTATTATTTTAAGAATGCAAATGCAAATTTCTCTGGATTAAAGTACAATAAACTATAATAATGATAGTTACCTATGGATTATTTATTTCATTACGAGATATATAACAGAACAATCTGCTATTATGGCTTTCCCAGAAATATTGAAGAAAATTATTGGGCCTTGTGTTACAAAAAAAACAAAAAACAAAGAAAAGATGATGTAACAAGAAAACATATTACAAAAGTCTCCTGAGAGATTTGCAAAATTAATACTTAACCAAAAAATTCAGAGGTAAAAATCTGATTAACCACTAAATCAGTGGCCTAAAATAAAGGGTTGACCCTGGGATAAAGAAGCCATACTTTCCATCAACTCGTCTTTTTTATTTTGTTACCAAAAACTGGATAAAATCTTTTATTCTGGGCATTTAAAAAAAAGGAATCACTGTATATTCCTGGAATGTTATGTACTGAAAATTTATCATCCTTGTCGACGTATTGGAACGAAGGCAAATTGTAAGATCTGGAGTTGGTAAGAAATGAACAAAAACAGACAGATGTTCGGAAGCTATGGAAAATGAAGTAAAATAAAAGCTACCAAGATTGACAAATAGCAAGAAAGAATATCTGCACAGATACAGTTTTAAGAAATGAAATGATTCAAGGTAATCAGATCTAGAATTTTTAATAAACTTGAAAAATCCAGAGATAAAAAAAAAAAAAAAAAATTGAGGGGAAAACAGAGGAGGAGAATTCATTTGAAAATATTTCTAAATAGCTTCTGACTAATAAAACTAATAATAAGAGATAGTGAAACAGTTGCTCTATAGGTAAAATTTTGTATTGCTGATGTCCAATTTCAAAAACCAAGGGGATTTTTATTGACAATTCTTCCATATTGAATACACCCAAAATATAAAAGCAATATTATTTGTTGTAATTAGTGTTTATAATAGTACCCAGAGTCTTGTGTGGATGATTGGTTGGAAATTTCAATCAATATCATCAGGAGAAAAAAAATAATAACATTTACTTATCATCCATATTTCATCTTTCTAAACAATTTCTGAGTTACTGGAATTATTGTACAACATATATTGATAGTTTTTGTCCCTATCTCCTTCCTATTCATCGGAAATGTATCAAAATCAATAGAATCTTCCTTATAGCAACATAAATCTATCTTTAAAATGTTAATCTCCTAAGTTTTACAGTTATTGATCCCAGATGAATAAATATGTAATCTGATGTAAAATTACATTTAAAACCTTTCTTTTGTTATAACACTTTTTCTCTCTGAAGTGGCGCTATAAAATGTAAGACCAAATCTTCAATACCCTATGGCAGCTGACTATCATGCAATTATAAAAAAGAATGGCTAGGCTAAGAGACTAATAGCAATCATTTTCTGATTCAAAATTAGTAGTAATTGTTAACAATCAAACAAATGGGCATACATATTTTTAATAATAACCTGAACTAAAATGTGAGATTTATTATTTTTGGCTTTGCTTATCATTGTAATACAAAACCGTCCAATAGCGTGAACAAAATTATTCAGAAACAGGGGTGGAAGGGAATGTAACCTATAGCATAAATATGTTAGATTTCTTATAAAATTGGAATTTCTGCAACTCACTTAAGAACTTGACGAACAAAATGCTGTTTTTGTTCTAGTGTTGGTCGAGCACAAGGAAAGTTTTCTTGGTTCATCAGAGTATTCATCCAACGACACATATTATCAAAATATTTCTTATTTAGGGCAAGCAGAATATCTGCCATACTATCCATAACACCCCTAGGTGATTCTCCACCAATACACTGCAAAAATCAAACACAGATAATTATTAGTAATGTTTTATCTAAAAGGAAACTAACACCACTGAAAAAATATTTTATTCCATTAAGAAAAGATACACATTATATGAATTCATTCCTTCTTTCTAAGTAATCTAAAATAAACACAAATTCTTATAAATACTTCACTTTAAAATTCAAATACTGTAAAAGCACTTATTTTCGCGAGGCTTTAAGTTTCGCGAATTTCGCGAGCCCTTCGTAATCGCGAAAATTTAAGCCTCGCGAATTATTTTTTTTCGGTTGTTTTTTTCGGTTCGTACAAAATTCGCGAAATTTTCAGCTCGCGAAATCATCAATATCTTCATTTTCGCGAAAATTACGGCTCGCGAAAATAAGTGCTTTTACAGTACACAGATAGAAAATTTTTATTTATTTCTTTTATGAAACAGAATAACATTTAAAAATATTTTTGAACTACTGAAGTACAGTCGTCGGAAAGCGCAGTGGTGCCTCAAAGGAAAAATACACAATGAAAAACTCACTAATGAGAAATTAGTGAGAAAATTCATGTGCCAGCAGTGCACAGATCTCAATGAATTTTTTAAAGCATAAAAATTCAAACTGCGCATTTGAACTATTAATAAAATAACAATGGGTGAGACCAAATTATTTAAATTTATTTATTTATTTATTTATTTAATTATTTGAAAGGCTATAATTGGCAAACTAATCAATGGAATGACTTCATATTTGACATGAAGATGTCTGTGGTTATGAAATTTTGTTGCATAAAAATAAACGTTAGTTCCAAAACTGGTCATTAGAGCGATACATGGAGTTACAATACAGCAGTGGATACTGACGGTACGTTGTGTGTTACATATGGACATGTTCAATATGGTATTCTCTGTTATCAGCAGCATGTCTAAAATTGCAAAAGCACATGCTCAACCGTGGAGTGTCACTTGAAATGTTGTGGATATGGTGTAAAATGGTGGTCTTGAGGTCCACTAAGTAGGCTGTGTCCACGATAGACAATGTCTTTGAGATGTCACTGCAGCCAAAAATCGCAGTTCAGATGAAGTGAGCGTGCCAGCCACATTGTTTGAAAACAGCAGCTGATAATTCTGTCTTCAGTAAAAATGAGTCTGAAGCAACCATCGCCATCCTGAATGAAAACTATTGAATCCAGACGCCGACAATGTTAGGCCAAACAAAATTCCCACTGCTGCACACATCCTCATGCCAAATATGAAGTCTTCTGCTGATTAGTTTCCCCAGTTATAGCCTTAAAGAGATGTGAACTTTAAATTATGAATACCCTGTACTGAGTGTGCCTGAGTAGAGAGAAACTGAAGTTTTCCTCTGAAAAATTTACAGTAATAAGAGAAAACATTTCCTGTATCAGCTTTGAGTCTGTTTAAAAGATTTAAATTACTTCAATATGGAATTTGCACAACTGTCCTCAGTAATAGCCTTGCAATTATTCCGATAATGATTTTTTTGCCATGAGAAACATTTTGCATTTCTCAAATATCCTTGGAAAAAAAAATCCCTTTTAACCTATTTCCACCTAAAGACTGCTTTAGAGGAGATAGCTACTGGTTGTTTTTGCAAAGCTATAAAGATAGTGGGTATTACTGAATCCACTACCATGAGTCTACCTATGCTAGCATTGTAATAAGGAACGCAGATAAACAATGAGGGATAGGAGAAAGTCCCTCATTTCCTGTGTGATTTATGTTCCAGTCACAAGACTACCTATGGTATATGAGGGTCACTCAAAAAGTAATGCCCTGCATTTTTTTTCTTGGAATTTATTTATTGACAATGCTTGAGATTATTTAACAATAGAAATGAATGTTTTCTTTACACACACTATTTTTCTACATAGTCCCTATCAACTTGTACAGCCTTATGCCAGCGTGAAACAAGTGCATGTATGCTCTTTACACGTAGCTGCTTTCACTGTTTGAACCATGCTATCATCTTCAATTTTTGTCCTGCAGATAGCATCTTTAAGTGGCCCAAAAAGATGGAAGTCAGATCTGGACTGTAAGTGGATGGGATAGCACCGTCATACCCAATTTGGTGAGTTCTTCTCGGGTTTTCACACTTGTGTGCGGGTATGCATTTTCATGCAGGAGGAAAATATCAGCTGGATTCTTGTGTTGCCAGAAATGCTTCTTGAAGGTCTTCACGGTCCTAATGTACATGTTTGAATTGATGGTGGCATCTCTTAACATGACATCCACAAGAATGACCCCATCACTGTCCCAAAACACAATCATCATCATTTTATCTGGCAGAGAGAATGGTCTTAAATTTTCTTCTTTTTGGTGAGTGGAGATGATGCCATTCCATTTATTGCCCCTCCCCTTTTTTTTTTTGTCTCTGGCTCAAAGTGATGGACCCATGGTTACCTGTAATGATCCAGGACAGAAAGACCTCTCAGCATCAAACTGCTCCAACAACTCAGAAAAAATTGTTTTTCTTTGAATCTTGTGGTCTGCTATGAGACTTTGTGGAACCCACCCTTGCACACACCTTTGAATATCTGAGAGCATTGATAATTGCAATCACACTTCCATTGCTTACTGTTAGCTGTTGGGGCAACTGCTGAGTTTAAAGAGCCGATCCTCAAGAATAGTGTCATTTCGCACTATTCATGGTGGCTGTGGCAGGACATCCAGAGCACCTCAAATCACGGAGCTCTGTGTCTTCACTTCCTGACTCTTTAATTCTCTTAGCCCAGTGACCAATGGTGCTCCGATTGACTGCAGAACTTCCATACACAGCACACCAATGTTTATGAAAGTACACCACAGTTTTTCCATAATTCCAAGAATTTAATTACAGCTCATTGTTTGTAATGAGTCATTCACAGATGCCATTTTAACAGTTTACTACAGCTGCACCATCTGTTGTATTGATTTGAAACTCTGTACATGAACGCAGAGATTTAAAATTAAAAAATAACATTTGGTCAAACACTAAATTATAATCTCCATGAGGATATTTAACTTAAGAAACATTTTAATATTAAATTATTTGGAATTTTCATTACCATGCCTGGTACTTATTTTCAGTGCATTATACTTTTAGCATGAAGTAGCAAAATTCAAGTTTCACAGACAAATACTGTAATGATACTTTACTGCTTGCTGCATTTAAGAAATTTTGCTTCTTTGCATTTTCGATAGTATTAAAATATAATACTGAATTAATATTTCTGTAATAACAGAATTACCTTAAGTGCTTGGCAAAGTAAATCTCCTCCCTGATTATTTACAATTGTCATCATATGAGTAGATTCTCTGCTATAGGCAACAAAATTAACCTGTTAGAAAAGAATGAATCGGATTAATTACCTAAGAATTATCGAAAAAGAAAATGTAAACAATTATTAACAAGTGTTTAGTGTTTTTAGAATACTTACCATTAAAAAAAATTCAGAATATTTCTGACCTGGAGAAAATTTTACAATTCTAGTTTCATAAACTTCAAAGGAAAAGTATATAGTAAAGTTAAGAAAATTTAAAAATAAATTTGGAAACTGTTTATAATTTATTCTTTTCAGTACTGAAGTTATTCGAGACTTACAATTAACTTTAATAATTAAATAACAAAAACATCTTTAATATAATTGTTTATTATTATAATTGTGCTATATTAATATATTACTTGTGCTATTTATAATATAATAATATAAATGTTGCCTATATTTTAATTATCTTTCAAGCTAGATGAAGGAATTTCAGCAGGGCTCTAGTATACTCCACAGCAATTAATTATATTTATTTTATTTCTAGTTAACAAGGACTTTTTTTTTTATCTGTTTGATATTCTTAGTCCAGAATATTTTTGAGCAAGGAATTACTCAAGGCCTCCTTCAGATGAAGTAATGATGCAAAGGAGTGTGTGTGTACACAACCAAAAGGAGGAAAACAAATGAATAAATGCTGGAAGAAATTCAGAATTAGATCTGTAAATGGAAAAATACCAACTGAATCTCGCATGATTTCTTAGCATTAAAAAAAAAAAAAAAAAGCAGTTTATAACTGAATTGTCTACAAAGCCAAATTGTCTACAAGCCAAAGTGCTTGAAAGAAGATTAAACTTTAAACAATAAGAGTTAAAAGCACTGGCTCTTGTGAAACTGAATGTTTCGTTTTTCAAAGATATACAGTGAAGTCTCACTTATATGAAATATTCAATTATATGAGAAATTTCTCATTCCCCGGCGAAACCCCATAAGTCCTAGATGTAATTCACTTACACAAAATGTTCACTTATATGAATAATTTTTGGTTCCCCCTCATATTCGTGTAAGTGAGACTTCACTGTATTTAGATAAAATGCCATTTGCTGTAGAAAAAGAAATATGTGAATTTATATGGTTATGAATTTAATTATCAAATAAACATAGGAAATCAACTTCCTCTATTTAATAAAGTGAAATAACACACCAATCTTTGTTACACTTACTTAGCAGAACTCATAAATAGATAATAATGTTCAATATAAAATATTATGATCTTCTGATAAAAACTGTGATTATTACAAAATTTAAAGGACAAGCATAAATTTTAAATTTTAGCCATAAATATTTAGAAATTTAATTTGTTAAATTTAAAATAATAACTTCCATTTCAGAAATTCTAGTTTGCTGACTTAATAATAAATTGCATTCAAATGATTGAATAAGTATTAAAAATAGATAAAATTAACATTGTAAATATAAACAAATCTAACATTTTAATTTCCTCAATGTAAGAAAAACTGCGTAAGATACAAAATTGTATACTAGTTCTCTTACATCCCACAGGAGCACACATTAAATTTCATTCACAAAAAAACAAAAACAAAAAAAAAACAAACCAGCTACAAATACTTGTTACATTAATTAAAAATTAATTCCGTAAAATTGTATTGAAACTCTCTATTCAAAAACTCAATTCATTTATCATGGCTAAGATATTGGTTAACTTTAATAATTTATAGGAAAGGAAAGCAATGTTTTTAATATCAGTGAATGGTATTTACTGTTGCATTCTTAAACTATGAAATGATATATCTTACCAGAAATGACGAGGCTGCCTTAACTGTGGGCGCCTCTGGAACTGCCAAAGCAACAATACCTGCAACAATCAGTAAGTTTTATTAAGAGAAAGAAATGCTAATATCAATGCTACTGAATATTGGGAACGTTTACTATACAGTAAAGCTTTTTCAACAAAAATAATTAAAATCTTTAACTACATCCTGTGAGGAATCTAGTCAGGTATCCAATGTAAATTGCTGTACTAGTACATTTAATAGTTTCTAATAAAAAAAAAAAAAAAAAATTGGGGTGGGGGGGAAATTAATTACAGGTAAAAATCTTCGAATACTCATATAACATAAAGGAAATAAGTTCAAAATCTAAAATGAGAACGTACAGTAATTTTTCACAAGTAATATCTAGTTTAGGTTGACTAAGGATGGGTATTAGTTTGAAAACTACCAATGAAAAATGGCAAGAAAGTGAAATCTAGAAAGTGATTATATAGTATATGCCAAAACAAATAGTACTGAAATGGCTGTGCAGCTACTGAGCATGTGTCACGCAACCAGGGCTTGATTTATTTACTAGTATGCAGTCATACTGTAGATGCAGTGTTGTAGGGTAGTGTTGTAGCATGGTTCTCACAACAGAGGAAATGTGTTTATGGTTGAGTATTATTTCTGTTCATAAGGACTTGGACATGGAAATGGCCCAAGTTTGAAACATGTTTCAAATGAATATCGGGAGAAGTTTCACAATTCACTAATGAATAACACAGTTGGTACGAGTAAATTGACAGTTTTGCTGTACTCTCACACAACAAAAGCTGCACTGGTCAGCTAGTTATGGTGACAAACAATGAGAATCATGGATGGCTCTTGAACCAGGTGTTACAGTCTATGCAGAACATCTTTGAAAATGGGTATTAATCCGACATCCATACATCGATTGTTCAAAGGACTGGATGGATTTACATTTCGAATACAAATTGGACATTATTTGAGCATGATGACATTTATGCCAGAGCTGTGCACTGTATTTCAGTGTTGGCAATAACATACACGGATCCAATGTTCTTGTCTAACTTATGGTTTAACACTCAGTCGGGCGCAATATGTTTCGTAACACGGCCGGGCGCACAGCATGCAGCCACCTGCTAGATGGCAAGAAACTCACTCGCTTTGCTCCAGGAACACTTTGGGGATCGTTTAATTTCCTGTGCAACCATTTTCCTTACCTACCCCATTCACCTGATCTTACACCACCAGATGAAGTGTGGGGTAAGCTACAGGAGTTCGTTTTTACGAAGACCAACAATTGTGGAATTATGGGAAAAGATAGAGGTGTTCTTTCACCAACTGCAGTAACCTCTATTTACAAACAAGTCTGAGAATCTACGTGAACATTATGAATGTTATTTTAAACACAATTTGAACTTATTTTTTATTCAGAATGTCATCAGTGAACATGTTTATGTTTATTAAAGCTCAATCTCCACTTTCAGTACTGTTTGTTTTGGCGCATACTGTAGATATGATGTGAATTAGTATTGATAAATCCTGTTGTATAGAAATGTCGTTATTATCAATAATAGGATTTCAGTTGAAATCAGTGCTATTTCCAATTATTTTATCAATAGTAAGGTTAACACTTTCAGGTCACTGCCAGTAGGTTCTATGAGGAGCTATAGATTCCTTTAAATTTATGTTGCTCGACATTGCTCCTAGCATGACTTTCCCATTGCTTTGCTTGCTTTTGAAGGTGTTTATCCGAGCAGCGACCATGCGAGACTGTATGTTTACTATTGTAGTTCAAAAATACAACAATAGATCGAGTCTACTGTAAGAAATATCTCGCGAAATCCTAATGGAAGTCACAGAAGTGGAGAGCTGTGCTGCCATGTGTTTTGGAAGCCTGTGTGTAGTGCTTTCAAAGCATTTGGAAATGGCTAGATTTTTATATTGTTTATAATTATAACAATACAAAATATAATTTATATAAATAAATTTAGAATACATTTTTTTCTGTTTTGTAATATTCTGTAATTTTTTTCTAATAGAGATATCGTGCAAAACTTTTTTTCGTCTCAATTTTTTAACCTTTCTTTGTAACTAAATTTCTTGTTTATTATATTACTTTCAGTAACATCTAATATACAATTTTGAAGACAAAGATTAGATCTTTATCATTGATCCAAAGTCAATTTCCAATTATACTTGTCTTCATGATAAATGCACTTTGAAATTGTGTGACAGTAGCCCAACCTGCGGGAAAAGCAGGGGAGTGAAGGGTTGCGACCTGAAAGTATTAATAATTGTGATTCACAACTTTACATATTTCTTTCAGTTTCTGAATTTTTACTTCATTTCACTTCTTAATAGATTAAAATGTTCGTAGAACTTCAAAAAGCAATCTTTCAATTCTCTCTTGATTTTAAACTATAAATTAAAAAACAAAACAAAACTGTAACTAAAAAACTAATTAAAAAAAAAAAACCCAACTTATTCTACAAATATCAATTAATAAAATATTTTTAAAAAAGAATATTTTTTTTTTTTTGTATTTGTTTGGTTGTTTGGTTATTATTTTTATTAAGACTCTTACCAAAAATGAAACTTAAAATTAAAAACTTACCAAAATGAAATAGAACAGAAAGATTGAAGTTTTCTTCCTGAAGGAACTCTGGATGCTTCTTTAAAATCTATTCAATAAATGGTAAGTAAATTATTAAACTGCACAAGAAAATTAATAATATTTTTTATTATACTCATGGCGGTGTGCACCAAACTTCAGTTAACTTTGATGACTGCTATTTGGACGGAGCTAAAATTAGTGGGGGTGCTGCTCCACAAAAAATTTAGCCTTTGTTTTAAAATTGTGTGAAAGGAAACATGTATAAAAAGAAAATTTATTCAGAAACTTGATAAATTTCTTTTTATACATGTTTGTTTCCTTTCACACAATTTTAAAACAAAGGCTAAAATTTTTGTGGAGCAGCACCCCCCACTAATTTTGGCTCCGTCCAAATAGCAGTCATCAAAGTTAACTGAAGTTTGGTGCAC